>OY744530.1:16950576-17230576 GCA_963556195.1 Sepiola atlantica | reverse complement strand
TATATATATATATATTCATATATATATATATCTTTAGCAAGAGATGTGGTGGAATGGTTCAATGCAACTGAAAACACCACTTCTATGTACACAGACATTCAAATAAGAGAACTGCTACAGTACTCACAAACTGGAAATACAAAGACAAAAAAAAAAAATTCCCGCTATAGAATCAAGTGAAAGATACTCAATACCGAAGCCATATAGAAAGGCTCTAAAAATGTGCCCTGTGCACCAGCAAGTAAACGTGTATCCTTCAGGGCATAGCGTCATCAAATAAGCATCTGAAATTTTCAAACCATGCATGCACTAGAGAAGATATACTTACTTGCTTCATAGAGCAGAACGAACAATATCAAATTACACAGACACCTTGATCAAAATAATTAATGAAAACGGGGGGGGGGGGGGAGAAGCTCACACCTAAATGACAGATCTTATTGCTGACTGACCTTAGTAATATAAACTCTGTACCTAACTAAGGTCACCAACTCGTGTAGATACTTACATGAATGCTTATACATATGTTTTGGGTGCATACATGTATATGTGTATATATGTAGAGATACATAAATATATATCATTTGTGTGTATGTGTGGATGCTGGTCTATACATGTATGTGTGTGTTTATATATATATATATATATACGTCTGTGTATGCATATATGTTTGTGAGTCTTTTAGTATGCTTTATATGTGCGAATAATTGTGCGTGTATAGGTAACTGATCACAGTACCTCAGTTTGCATAGCTGTCTTGAAAATTTAGTATGTTGTGTATGTTTTTAATTTGACGGTAAACAAATATTTTTGTCGGCTGCTCTTTAATACTCATGTAAAATTGTATAGTAATGTAATGAATATATATATATTATATATATATAGTAAAAATTACCCCCACCCCTGGAAAAAAGCAAACACCACCTAAACAAACCAAATTAATTTGTGCTTGGAAATTGTTGCCTTCAATGATTGTAATATCGGTTAAATACGAAGTAAATATTCATTTTCGTTGGATTTTTCGATGTGTGTGGAGACTTGTTTTTACTTAACAAAACAGAAAAATGGAAAGCCACTCCTCATATCATGTTGGGCTGCAGTTTCATGCATGGAGTATTGTTGTCACATCTGGTTTGATGCACCATCCACTTGTCTCTTCCTCTTAGACAAGGTCCAAAAAAGAGTCACTAATCTAATAGGTCCCTCACTATCCACCCAGCTCCAGCTCCTTTCTTCTCTTCTTCCCCCATCTGGTCAGTGGCATCCCAAATTTCTGTAATGCTTAAAAGTCAGTTATACCATGTTTTAGTTTATATAATTTGATATTAGACTGAACCTTTACATTCGGATTGTACCTGAAATCTCAAATCTTCAAAATCAATACCAAAGATATATATATATATATATATATATATATATATATATATATATATATATATATATATTTGAATTGTGTGTGTTTAGGCAGCATTTTCTCATTTATGTATTAAAATAAAAAAATGAATAAATGTTCCATAGGTTTCACGAACGTTTTCGATTCTTCGTCTGAGGATGAGTCGACGAAGAATCGAAAACGTTCTTAAAACCTATGGAACATTTATTAATTTTTTTGATTTTAATTAAAAAAAGACTATCAGAAAAATTGAAAAAATAAAAAAATGTATAATTAAGTAGACGAATTCTGTTATTCTTAACAATGTTTGCATATATATATCTATCTATATATATATATATATATATAAACATAAACAATATTACAGTCTTGCGTCAATCAACCAACGTTTCGATGCTACAGCATCTTTTCAAAGACTGAATAAAATAAATAGAAAAAGGCAAAATTGAGAATTTCGCATTAAAAATTACTAGTGGGAACTGGGTGCTAATAAAAAGAGAAAGGATACAAGAAAGGGAAGATTTAAAACGGTCAAAGTTCGTGTTGGTCAAATATAGGTCACGGTCAGCTGGCTCTCCAATAAATGCTCTACTTGGTATTGAGAACTTTTTAAAATATTGGTTTCATGTTCATTTTATGAACATATTTATTAACATTAATATTATTATATTAATTAATATTAGCATATTTGAACTTGATCAATCAATTTAGACACACACACACACACACACACACACACATATATATATATAGTGTGTGTGTGAAAAAAAATGACAAACGGAAAAACAAGTTAAAGTGCAAGAGAAAAACAAAAACAAAAGATTTTGACCGGTTTTTCTGAAGACGTTCTCCAACAGAACGAACCCGGTCAAAATCTTTTGTTTTTGTTTTTGTTTTTCTCCTGCACTTTAACTTGTTTTTCCGTTTGTCATTTTTTTTCACACATTTTGTCCACCACCACATTTCTTTTTCATGAATTATCGTGTACGTTACCACATATATAATATATATATATATATATATATATATATATATATATATATATATATATATATATATAATGTCTGTATGTACTCACTAAGTAACCTGATGTTTCAAACATCAAGTTTACAAATAAATTAAAATAACTTTCATTAATGTTACAACGTTATGAAATATTTTTATACAGAAATAAGTCACGAATTTACGTTTTTTACGACGTAATTTTTTTTATTTTTTCAGACAATAGTCTTTACATACTTTTTTTCTTCTTTTTTTTGTGTGTAGCGTTCTAGGGTTTTATTAACCCTGTGTAGCTCTGTAACTGTCGACCAGAAATATTATGGGTGTAATAATAACCAGCGGTTATAGAAGGATCAGCAGAAAGAAATTGAGATGCAAAAGTTATAAATATCGACCTTTTTTTTTGATAAATAATCAATCACACATTTGGTCAAATGGATAGCCGAAGAATCTGCTTATAATAGTGACTTTTTCTTTCTAGCTTTAAGTGATAAGTGTGATGACTGCGAATGTTTATATTTCCATAAAGAACAACTATGTTATAATGACATGTAGGAACCAGAATTTTCCGTTATGTACTGTAATCTTTCTCAGTGTGTTGAAAATGGAATAGTGTCTGCCACATTGTTTGGCAGGCATCCCATTTTCAAGACACTGAGAAAGATCACAGTATGACCGAAAATTCTGGTTTGAAAATAATACATATACATACATATATATATATATATATATATATATATATATGCAGACATTGTTAAAAAATAACAGAATTCGTCTGTTTAATTATACCTTTTTATGATAATTAGAATAGTTTGAAAAAAACTGGACAACGCATTTATGCTTTTCAATAGGAATTATTTATTTATCTTAATAACTTGAGCACTTTCGGTGATATACACCCTTGTCAAAAGTATCAGCATATTTTTTTCTCTTTTTTCGTTTAATCCTTCTTGATTGAGACATATTTATCGCAGTAAAGTTGAAATTCGTCTTGATGTTATCGGCGATTAATAATGATATGCCAGTGTGTGCAGCACGCAGTTATTTTTTCAATTTTTCTGATTGTCTTTTTTGTATTAAAATCAAAAAAATTAATAAATGTTCCATAGGTTTCACGAACGTTTTCGATTCTTCGTCGAATCATTCTCAGGTGTCAAAAGCAAATGAACAGAAAAGCCGGAGAAAGAAGAGAATTTTAAAAAAATGCCGGAGAAACGCGCATAGAACGGTTTTCGCATTGTTCCAGGATGTTGTTGACGATTTAAATTCAGCAACGCTGGAATGGCATCACGAACAAAATTGCATTACGTTAAGCATTTTAAAATGTTACTACTGGCTTAATATGTCAAGTTATTAATTTTAGGTTGTTGTTTTTATGTAGATAGCTTCCAGTATTTAAAATTTTTTAAAAATTAGTTTCGGAATGTATAATTTTAGTGTTATTAACTAGAATTTGTCTTAAATTGGAAGGACAGTTATGTTTTTGTAGATGTTGGTAAATTGAGCTAGAGTTTACAAAATGCATGGTAGGGCGGCGGGATAGGGTAGTGCTTGTAAAACTAATGTAGCTATTAGCTTTATTATTATTATGGGAGTTACATTCTCCCAAAAGGCGTTTAAACTTATAAATAACATTGGTTCTTTCTAGTGGTTTTTATATACATATAAATATAGTTATCCATGCACATGTTTCGTTATCACTACGACTCATCAGTGTGGCTAGACAAACCAAGATTAGAAACCAGGATTCCAGTGATTAAACGAAACTACTAGTGGCAGTGGAACAAATCATATCGTATTTAAATGAAGCTATTCATTTGATATTTTTGTAAGGTACTGATAACTAAAAGATTTTTTTTACGGAAGAGTATTGCTTTAACGTTAAGTGTAAGCCATCATTTCCACCATTCAATTAAGAGTTTTTAATAACTGCTATAAATATTGTAAGAACTTGAATAAGTGCTACTAGCAAAATATAAATTGTTGTTCAAGCTCGTCCGACTAACCGTCTCATTCAACCGAACCATCGAGAGCAAACTCCTCCGTTAGCTGGTTTTTCTTTGCCAAATACCATAAATCTCTGCAACTAATGATTGACCTTTTGAAACGCAACAAATCAAGTGAAATTATCCTCGTATCGTTTGAAGCCGTTGTCTTTGTGTCTGATTTTCTTTGTGTTTTCGCTACTTTATTGTGGCATCAGGTCATCATCAATTGGCCTCATTGCATCTTCGATAGTTGATCAGTCGTGATCACAGATTGCATAGCAGATTTATGCCTCGTCTCAGACATCGTGATAGATCCCATGATTCTCTTGTCTGCCGAGAACTATGCGTTCTAAATTGGCAAAACAACTGATGGAGGGCGAAAGGGGGAGATCGTTGCTTTTGTTTTCACAGCTAAATTACGAATTCTAAGAAGGGTTCGGTGCCATAGAAAGAATCTTGATTTCGTGCCAAAATGACGACAAATCTCATTACGGAAAATGTTCAATCCTCAAAGTCGTTTCTTTCAAATTGTCTCTCGATTTACATTCAAACTGATTAACACTTAAGCACTCTGCTTCATTCGATCAATAAGCAATTTACATTTTTAGGAAAATAATCATAACTTTTTGTTCATACTTTCTTAATATATCTATTATACTAAAGCTGAGTTAATCAACGTTTGTTTTCCCAAGTTGGAGAAAAAGGGAGCAGGGACGGAGATTAAGTTATGTTTGATGAAAATTCCTTTTTAACTCTCCTAACAAGTCGTAAGTTGTAATTAACTGATAGTATCCTATATCTCTACAAAGCCACCATCCAACACTATGCATGGAGTATTGTTGTCACATCTGTGCTGGTGCAACATCCACTAGTCTCTCCCTCTTAGACAATGTCCAAAAAAGAGTCGCTTATCTAAAAGGTTCATCACTATCTACCTAGCTCCAGCCCCTGTCCCATCGCCGCAATGTTGCATCCTTGTGCTTGTTTTACAAGTACTTCAATGGAATGTGTTCCAATGAACTTGCTGCTCTGGTGCCCTCTCGATGTAAATACACTCAACCAACCCAACTATCAGCTAAATCCCATCCATTCACTGTGGAGGTCTACTCCTATAGCTTATATCCTCGAACTGTCGTCTTTTGGAACTCCCTCCCTGCTCTCTGTTTCACCCACGGTACCGACATGCAGAAATTTAAAACTAATGTGAATAAGCATCTCGCTGCTCCCTAAATTTTCACCCTAATTCTCAGTAGCCCCTTTACGTCTACAGTGGTAACTTGCCCCCTTGTTTGGGGTAAACTAAGTTAAAAAAACCAAAAAAAAAACCAAAAACGTCACCTATTTCTCACTTGGCTATCTATGTATTTCTCTCCGCCTCATTCACTGTATGTTGGTTCAACCACTCTAATAGTTTTTAATCTCTCTACGAGCATTTAGAGAAAGAGTGACTCTCTTTTCAGCTAATTTACATAGTGTGTTCATACACACCGTAAACACGTATGTAAATTACATGTTTGATGTTGCCAGTCTCAGTCTGTGAATACTATTATGGCACGTGTTCTTCAGAATTATGTGATAAATTCCCCGCTTCTTTTGTCCCAGCTCGTTTGACTTGTTGGTCTAGTGGTCTCCATCAATTCGCTGTTTTGATACCTCATTATAATACAACTTCATATTCCAATAGCTTCTTTATAAGAACCGCAGACTTGTAGAAACTCTCTTCTGCTGACTGTTTTCCTCCTACCTATAACCTTGGTCTTTGCAAGACTAAGGCCAATAGGCATCTCCTGTCTTTGCGATAATCATCTTTCGGTCTTGTTAGCTCCTTACATCAAGTGGCGTCATGCCTTGTCTGGAGCGATTGCCATAAAAAGCAAAACATTTTTTCTATCACAAAAATCAGAATTGCCTAATTTGAATGAAATTTTCAGCATTTATTCAATAAATTATACATTTTCTAAGAAATAGAAGTTTTCAAATTTAACAGCGATTTGTAAAATTGTGAACATTCGACAGAAATTTAAATTTTGCCGAGACTAACGTTTATGTGCAGTAGCATTTTTCTTTTAACAAAGAAAAACATTATTTTAATGTTAAAAGTAATATGTAATTTTATCTTTTAACAAAGAAAAAAATTATTTTAATGTTAAAAGTAATATGTAATTTTTTTTAACATCTTACTCAAGCTTTGAAACTTTGATATAGACGCATACGAACAGATCGGATCATCATACAGACTGAATTCACTACTGAAACACATACACATATATATGGAAAATGAAAAAGGAAAGCCAAAAAATAAATTATTCATGTATTCATCAACGTTTCGTCTTTATTGTAAGACTTTCTCAGGATGAAGAACAATGAAGAGAAAATCATACAAGCATAAATTTGATTTGCCTGCAAGCTACGAGCTTCAGCCGGTTTCTGAGTAAAGAAAAGTGAGACAGCATAAATGATACGCGGTAGCAGTTTATAGAGTTTTTAGGATGTGCTGGTTGAAATCAGTTTATTACTTTAGCTTAGATAGAAGAACGTTTGGCTAAGTGTTGTCTGGGTCACCGTATCAGGTGATCGTAGGGGCCGATGGTAAAGAGGGGCGAAGTCCGAGCTAGGACGTGGGAGAGTATCCATATTTGACATGTGTGAGCACATGAACTGCTACTGCTACCGTGCATCCTTTTATGCCGTCTCACTTTTCTTTACTCAGAAACCGGCTGAAGCTCGTAGCTTGCAGGCAAATCAAATGTATGCTTGTATGATTCTTTTTCTGTCATTTTTCTTCATCCTTATAGAATTAAACTAACACTTACCGGCATAAGGGCCTCAACTGGCATCCATCTCATGGAGGAGTGCTTGTTCGAATGAATGAACATTTATACACTAAAATGGACACTTGTGAATCTCAGCCAATCAGAACACAGAGAATGAACTTTCCTTTCTGAGCATAATGGAACATTCTAGCCTTGTTATAAACAGGCATTTTGATGTGCTCAACAGTCTGACTAATCTTGCTGCCCAACTGGTCGTACAGTTGAGCCTTAAGCATCGACTCTAGGAAGTCTTACAATAAAGACGAAACGTTGAGGAATACATAAATGATAGTTTTTGGCTTTCCTTTTTCATTTTCCATTACGTCGGATCATTTCATCACTATCTTTATTCATACATATGCATCGACACAGTTTGAAAGTTTGAGAAAATTTAAGTTTAAGCTAGATTAATGATTATAGGCAGTGTTAAAAGATGTGAATTTCTTCCAGTCATATTTTAAGTTCGTAGAAAAAACACAAAATTAAGAGCATTCATAATTCTTTCTAGTGCACCCCCCCCCCCATCAGGCTTAGGACGACCCCAATCGAGGTCATTTGATTACTATTTATAAACAGAAGAAATTCTTTATTTAGTAATTAGAAACCTTTTTGTTTGAAAACGTATTAACCCTGGTTTTTGGTTTCTGTGCTGTATCTTGGCGTCTAATACAACTATTATCTTCTTTGTATACACCAGGGTAGCAAACCTTTGTCCTAGAGATGGCACATGATGATGAGTAATGAGTATTTAGCTGTCTTGGTTTCGAAGGGGAATTGGCTGATGGATTTGCCATAGTTTGGATTTGTCTCCCAAGTACTTTCAGACCCATCCGGATCCATCTTCAGGGGAATGAAGTTAATCAGGTACAGACCATGTGTTTGTATTATAGAATGTTTTGGCGGGAATTATGTAATAAGTACGAAACTATATTTAGAACTATAGACATTTTAGTATATTTAGTACAAATCCAAACTATGGCAAATTCATCAGCCAATTCCCCTCCGAAACTAAGATCCTGATTTGGACTATTGAAAGGATCTACCAAAGGATATCTAGACATGAGTTGTCTCTTATATTCAACAATACTTGCCTGTAAGAGATGCTGCCTATATATATATATATATATATATATATATATATATCCATATATAAATAAACTAATGATAGCTGACTTTTCAGCACATAAATAAACTAATGACAGCTGACTTTTCAGCACATGCAACAACACATGCTATGTATGTTTTTTCCTCAGAAATAACATTTAGCTGAGTAATCTTGGATTTTCACAAATATTTTTAGTAAAATGTGCCATAAAAGTAGTCTTGAATGTTCTTGCGGCGCGTTATACAGTCGATTTCTGTTGTTTTATTAATATTAAACATTACAGTAGAGGTGTGAAACAATCTCCTGTTAGTCATGTTTTGAGTAGTAAAGAAAAATGAATCATTAACAAGAACAACTGGTGCAAGAGACAAAAATAACGGGATAAGCAGAAACACGAACAGGAGGTTATGAGAGAGAATCAGCAACACATCAACTGATGCAGACGACAAATGAACTGGTGAACAGGCAAATTTTGTTTGCTTATATTATGTTAAATTATGTTGCAAATGTCATCAGTGATTGGCTGACAAAACAATTCTTCTGCATCGTCGCCAATATTGAGTATTTGTTTGTAACCGAGCAGTTTTGGAGTCATGAAATGTTCGCTTGTTGTTGTAAAGCCACTATCTTATTTCCATTGAAGCAGCGAGCGCTTTGTCCGACGAGGATGGCCGTCATCACCAGAGGCTCTGGAGAGATAGTTCATTTAAGTATCAGCTCCACTACATATGTAAGATCTTATTATTCTTTAAACAAATCGATACAAGATCTTTGGATACGTTTGCTGTCCCTTCCCACATATTCTTCAAATATTTATTTTTTCAAAAGTAATATGTGGAATTCTTTCAGCGGCCATTATTATTTCCCCGCCTTCGTTTTGATCACAAATGCATTTCAAAGTGTTAATGAAGCTATTAATTATTCACCTTTTAAATTGCGCTAACAATATTTTGAAACTATTCTCAGAACATCTGAAACCTTTTCTCTCCATATTCAAATGACGTAATGAACCCACCTCTGTCTCTCCTTATTCAAGTGTTGTAATGAACCCCTTCCCTCCTTATTCAAGTGACGTAATGAACCCCTTCCCTCCTTATTCAAGTGACGTAATGAACCCCTTCCCTCCTTATTCAAGTGACGTAATGAACCCCTTCCCTCCTTATTCAAGTGACGTAATGAACCCCTTCCCTCCTTATTCAAATGACATAATGAACCTTTTTCCACCTTATTCTCCTGGTGCTACCAGATCAGGCTGTCTGAAGATATCGGCTTCCTGACCAAAAATGCACCAAACATTGATGTTATTTTTTTTTCCTCACCCTTTGCAAAACACAATCCTATTCTGCAAAGCCCAAAACAAAAACAACATTTTTCCTCTATATTAAATATTCGAAGATATAAAGAACTTGAAGCATCAAAGCTTTTACCAAAATGACCGGATTCGGCATTAAAGAACCCGAAAATGGTTGATATGCCGTAAAACAAAACGACTCAACCTCCTTATTCAACTGATGTAATGACTCCCCCGCCCCCCTTTTCCTAAGAAATATAAGAGTGTTTCTCAATTAGTTTGAAGCTAAATAACATTTTTATCATTTTCATCTTTGAAAAACAAATGAAAGGAAAGAAAAAAAAGAGCCAAATGCTTTTGACAGGAAAGTAATGAGATATTGAGGCTCGGAAAAATAAGATGTATTTTAAAAAAAGTAATTAAATACGTAAATTATTTGCGTCTGGAAAATATGAATCAATTTCTTATTTTATTTAATCTTTTCAGAACATTTTATTGTATCATATTGCATATGAAAAACAAAGATGTAGACATAATCACACTCGCTCTCTCGCTTTCTCTCTATCATATATCTCTATATATAAAGTTAGGTATCTGTATATGTTTATGCATTTGTATGTACAGGATTTACTCCTAAATTAATTAACCGATCATGAATTTTGTAATACAGCTGCTTGGCATAAGAGTGGATGATGTGGCTTCTATTTAGTTTAGTTTTTACTTTCGATGTATGTGAAATTCTAACAATAGGTATTGAACATCAGTTAATACTATTTCCCAAATTTCAGTTTCTTTGGAGTATTTTAAAGAGTTTTTATGGACGCAAATTAAAATATTTCAGCTTTGCAGTAAATTGATCCATTGTCATTAGACACCAATTAAGCAAGATTCTCTGAATTTAAATTTCTGAAATTTTAAACATTTTTTAGAATAAAAATCATATAATGGATTTTGATCAAAATTGGAATAAGGTTTCTAAATATAAGGTTTAATATCATTATTTATTGATTTGAATCTTTGTAAGTGGGCATAAAAGTGGTGCAAAGCTGTTCTGTTCGGGGAATCAAATTTACCCGTCCTGACACGGGTATTCTTCTCGTTACTATTTCCTGAGGAAGACTTGTTACAATCGAAACTAAGTTGAATTTAAATGAATAAATAAATTTTTTTTTTTTTTAAATATATATTTACGCGTTGTCTGGGTTTCAAAACTTATACATAACACCCAATGCTTTCAAATACAAAAAACTAATAATTCATTACATGCGTGCCCACGCACTCACCTCGTGGCTAAGACATTAAAAAAAAACATCACTGTTTCAAGATCTACGATTTTTTCTAGTGAAAAAATGTCAATGAAACAAAAGAAGAAAAGGTTACTATTTCCTGATGAAGACTTGTTACAGTCAAAACTAAGTTGAATTTAAATAAATAAATATTTATTTATGCATTGCCTGGGTTTCAAAAATGATTCATAATACCCAACGCTTTCAAATAGGAACAACTTCTAATACATATATATATATATATATAATGACACAAAATGTCTATGCTATGAGACAAAGTATGTAGAAAAATGATATTGAAGAGAATAGTTTTGAGGAAAATTATTTCTTCCTTTGTTTCAATAATGTTCATAACTGAATGAAATGTCAAAATGGAATATTTATGAAAATGTGTTGAAACGGAATTAAAGTTGTTTTGAGGTTGTTCCTATTAAGAATGTATTAACTCTATGGAAACAACGACATTGGAGGAAAATATACGCCATCATAATGAAATATATGGTTGTTACATTTATATTAGCAGTTAAGTACATTTTTTTTTATCGTTTAGTATGTCAGATGTAGGTTGCATGTTGACCATGGTGATTCTTATGGTGTGATGTTGATCGACCCCATTTCGGGTATAGAAGGACTTTCTAGAAATTATGAATAGAGTTACGACTAAGTGTCATGGCAGTTATAGCCACAGTATCGGACGCAGACCTGTAACATACTATTCTGTAACTACACTCTAGTAAATATACCTCCATATTGTCTAAATTATTATCGGCCTTTGAAGGTTACAACAGTGGTACAAAGTGATATTTTCCTTGAAATTCTATCATTTATGTTTGTTTTGATGTGCCATTCCTTGAGGTTCTCTTTGACTGTGCCACTCCAAATCTTCTTTGGCCTGTGTTCAACATGTTCATATCACCATAGACGATTGCAATGCAAAGCTGACTCCAATCTGGGCAACTTCAGCCAGACTGGAGTCAGCTCTGCATTGCAACAGTTTGTTGTTATAAAAATATTACATATAAACTCGCACAAATGTTGGATAATGTAAGGGAGGGGGAAGTACTAGTTGTCTATCTTAAACAGTGTAAGGTGAAGTTGATGTCATTCGTAAGGTGACTTCCGGTTTGCTCACCTCTTTTCTGATCTTGACTTCCGAGTTGGACTTATTAACCAGCAGTTTGTATATATGCCGCTGCCCCCCCCTCTCTTGGGATACTTAAAACAACCACCAAGATTAGTTTCTTGGAGAGCCAATCAAATAATAAATCTTATCTGTGTAGTTCCATATTTTGGCTTGAGGACAAAATTCATAATGATCGGTTCGTCAGTTTAGCAGTGAATCGTATACATAAAAATATATAAACATACACACATACCGAACTTTATCTAAAAAGAGATTAATAAAATTGAGACAGCTTCTCGTGTGTGTGTTTTCCGCCTCTAGGTAACTCACACATTTTTATTTATTTTTTATTTATTTTTTATTTACTGTTGATAAATTATTAATTGAAATAAAAATGTTAGTATCGTAAAATAAAACGAATTTTTTAAAATTATTTATTTTTTATTTACTGTTGATAAATGATTAATTGAAATAACAATGTTAGTATCGTAAAATAAAACGAATTTTTTAAAAATTATTTATTTTTATTTACTGTTGATAAATTATTAATTGAAATAAAAATATTAGTATCGTAAAATAAAACGAATTCAAAAAAATTATTTATTTATTTACTGTTGATAAATTATTAATTGAAATAAAAATGTTGGTATTATAAAATAAAACGAATTTTTTAAAATTCTTTGTTTTTAAATAATTTAATTATGAAATTAAATATACTAGGATGCATTTCGGTTTCTTTGTAAAAAAGGCAGTCCTTTAATCTTTTGTTAATGGCTGAAATAAAAAGAATAAATTACGTTGTGACCCTTTGAATATTGAAAAGAATTTGGAAGCATTTAAACTGTATAATAGGAAAATCATTCCTGACTTGAAAATTCTAAGCAAATCCTCATGTATTAATGAAGCTATTTACAGCCAATAATTCTATAGAGATTAAAATAATATTGACTTTGAAAAATTAGTTATAGTTTCATAACCATTTCCTTCAAATCATTATTTAATAACCAAACTATAATGTATTTAAATTTAAAAAAAACAATAATTTGCTTGAAAAACGCTTCTTTTTTTCTTTCAAATTTTTCTGTTTTAAAAGTCTCTGACGAAAAGGTGAAAATAGCTACTCTGGGATATGTTTTTATTTTATTGAAAATTTTTGATTAAAAATATTTTTATTCAACCTTTATGTATCTGCATATAAAGGCAATACTAAGACAAGAAACGAAACTCTTATTAAAAGAATGAGTTATTTCCCTTAGTTTAATTTTTTTATTGACATGACTTTAGGGATTTCTGTATATTAGAAAACGGATTAAGTATCTTTTAAAAATAAATTTCAGTGAAATACCTTAGTCTATAGGAAGTACCATGGTACAACAATAACAACAGAAGGTTAGTGAGGCAGAATGAAAGTTTGATTTCTCAGCTTAAATGCTATTTAGGTTCAACTTTTAAAATCCGATTAACATAATATTATAGAGTAGATATATGGTTGGACAAGTAAGCATTTATTTTACATATGTGTTTATATCTAATTATCAAGCTTTTTTTTTTTAACATAGTTCACCCCAAACAAGGCAGGACGCCACTGTAGATGTAAGGGGCTACTGAGAAAAAAGAGGGGAGAAGGTAGGGGGCAGTCAACCTAGATTGGGATCTGCGCAGCAAGATGTCTGTTTACATTAGTTTTAAACTTCTGCATGTCTGTAGTGTCGGGGAAACATGGGGCATGGAGGGAGTTCCAAAGGCCAGCAACACGAGGAAAGAAGCTATTTGAGTAGAAAGCTCTCCGACATCTGGGGACCTCCACAGTGAATGAATGAGATTTAGTTGATTGTCGAGTTAGTCTAGTGAATTTACGTCGAGGGGGCACCAGAGTGGCCAGTTCATCAGAGCATAATCTATATAAGTATTTGTAAAACAAGCACAAGGATGCTATATTGCGACGATGGGACAGGGACTGGAGCTTGGTTGACAGTGAGGGACCTATTAGGTTGGCGATTCTTTTTTGGACCTTGTCAAGGAGGGAGAGACTAGTAGATGATGCACCAGCCCAGATGTGACAACAATACTCCATGCATGGGCGGATGGTGGCTTTGTAGTGATACAGGATAATGTCAGGTGTGAGGAGTTTACTAGCACGGTAAAGGGAGCCAACCTACTTTGCGGCAGCCTTGGCAATGTCTTCGATGTATTTGTTCCAATTCATGTTACCTGTGAAAGTTAGGCCGAGGAGTTTGAATGATGAACTCTCAGGTAGGGTTTTATTAGCCATGACAATCGGTAATTGGAGAGGTTCTTTGTAGTTATTGAAGGAAAGGAGCTTTGTCTTAGCGGCATTAAAAGTTACCAACCATTTGTGACCCTAATCCACTACAGCCTGGAGGTCATTTTCTAAAGATTCAGCCAATGCCTCGGATAAGATCGCGGCGGTTTTGCCAACGTGGTGTCGTCAGCAAATAAACCAATCTCAGACACTATGTCATCAGGGAGATCGTTTATATAGATCAGGAACAACAGAGGTCCAAGGATAGATCCCTGGGGTACACCAGCATTTATGTCATGTTGCTTAGAGGAATTGCCATCGAGGACAACCTGGATTTTTCTTTTGTCTAGGAAGGATCTGAATATATTAAGTAATTGCCCAGTAATACCGTATGAGCGTATTTTCAGGAGAAGCCCTTTATGCCATACCTTGTCAAAGGCCTGGGATATATCAAGCGCTACTGCCCTAGCTTCCCCTGCCTTGTCAAGTGTATGATACATGCGTTCAGAGATGACCGTTAGGATGTCTGCAGTAGATCGTGCTTGTCTAAATCCATACTGGCGGTCAGTTTTATTTAATATGGCACATTAATTGGTTTAATTAACCAGGCTTAGTAAAAGTCTCATTACTTTAAAACAAGGGAATAGAAACCCAACTAATTTTAAGTTGTGCTTTAAATGAAGTTAATTCTTCCCTCCAGATTTTAATATCTTTATTTCTTTTTCCGTAGGTGAGTACCGACAGTCTCCTAATTTTCAAGGTAAGCATTATGTTCAGTTCTTTTCTGTTTTTTATTGTTTGGTTTCACCCTTTCCTTCACAAATGTTTTTTTGTTTGATTCTATCAGCGATTTTCCTTGGTTGCAACACTCACTCATTCACCATCATTCTGTGTGCGTGTATGCGTGCGCACGCGCTTGTTTGATGTGCATATATGCAGTGCTGGATTTACATATGGTCTGCAACCCAGGGCCCCCAAAACAAGAGTGCCTCTAATCTGAAATAAAAAGAATATAAACATATTTTACACTGTTGGTTGGAATGTTTTATACTAAGAAAGCATCATCTAAAAATAGATGTTTTTTTTTTGTTGTTAATTTCAATATAGGAAGTTGGGGTTGTGAATATAGAGAAACGGCCTCACATTCCGTTAGCTCAGGGCTCTTCAGGCCTGAATCCAGTTCTGAATATGTGTGGTTTACCTGTTACACATTGATTTTGTATGTGTATGAGAGAGAGAGAGAGAGAGAGCGCACCCGCACTTGTAAGAAATGTATTGTCTCAGCACAAAAAAATTCACATTGAATAAAAATTTGGAGCTAAACACAATTTAGTGGCCCATTCAAGACATGGATATACAAAAATCAAATGAGTAACAATAACGATATGACCAGAAGACAATACCACTCCACAAGAACAAGAATAAACCAAATAGCATGTGTGATATTATATATATTGCTGCTAACTATGGACTCTGTTCAACTGAGTTCGAACCCAGTCAGATCCTTTTCATTCAATATGCTATAATACCATTGGAAAAGGTATGAATATCCCTCTCGGTATCACTGCATAGAATAGCAACTCGTGTTTAATGATTCATTTACAATAAAAAGTTTTGACATTGAATAAATTTAAAAAGGTTGATATGCCATAAAACAAACTATTAAACCAGAATAAACGAAACCTAAACATTCTAATAAATAATATTAGATATAACATCTGATATTACCATTGAAAGTAATAAAGTAGTCTGCTGCCCCCCCCCCCCTTTTTAGTAATTGATAAATAGGTATGACGGGGAAGTGTTTACAAAAAGTTTACCAGTCCTACGATATGCATGAATGTAAAATTAAAAAAAAAAAACACATTGCATTTCTTCACACAATATTTGCAGACGGTTCCATGAGAAATTCACCCTAAGAAAATTTCACGGTCTGAGAAATCTACACATCGACCCTAACTCTCTTTTTTTAGATAAGTTTCTGTTTCACCCCCACCCCCATACCTCACCACACGGACATACATAAATTTTTATATATCATAGTGCATTCCTGTGACTAAAGCCAAAACCAGTCCATACCCAAACCTTTCATCTGATCTTTCAATTTCTTAATTCTCACGTATCATTGGACGGCCTGTTGTCATGATGTCATTGGCATAATTCAATGTTAACAAACCAAACAATTTTATTGGATAATCATCTATGTTCAATATCCAATGTAAATGAATGGTGAATCTATTTTAATGTCCATTACTGAAAGATGTATCAGGTCAGATAGAATATGTAATCGATAAAATCAATGGGAATTTCAATTTTTAATGCAAAGAACACATATTAGAAATTCTTATTAAACTCTGGCTAGTCAGAATAAAATATCGATTTAGAAGAGGCATTGTCATAGTGGTCCAACAGTCCAACCAACTTGATTAGATATATTAGATATATAATTCTATATCAAAAACAACACATCTAACACTTCACGTGTTTAATACATTTTCTCAACTTGATGTATAATTTTTGATTATATGATAAGTGCAAACTCGTGTTTGATCAATAAGTTTTCCAGCAATGCGTTTGCATGAAGCTTTAAGTGAGGAAAGCCTTGATACAGAACCAATGCCACTCTCTAAGCAACTCCACCCTAATCCACAAAGAAAAGAAAATCTACATGATTGGAAGCAACAGTCGCTTCAGGTGGTATATCAGTTTTTTGTTCTAGATGCTTGCCTTGATATAGGTTAAACTATATGTGGTTTTAGTGTGTCTTCCGATACCAACCTGAGCATTTCTAGATCGTGGTACATACAAAGAGATAACATTTAAAAAATAAATGGATTTATCGTAGTTGAGGGTTACCCAAAGGCTGACTTTTCATTGGCTATTGCACTGAGATGTAGGGGAGGGCGCTGCTTCTTTCTCTGAATTGCTCCACTTACCCTTGATCTTCACCTTATAATGCTAAGTATTCAGCAAGGAGCCATCAAGAACCATTTTTATTTTAGTCATTGGTATGACTCTGCTGAGGATTGAACCCCGGTCTCCTGGCCCATTACCGAACACTATGATTAATAGAAAATGTCTAATATATATTCGTAAGCTAGTCTGCATATTCTGCATTGAGCGAGCTGAGAACAATCATCTCTTCTATTTCTGTTTTCAGATTACAATGTGTAGTGAGAAAGTTTTAACAGGATACTGCTCGTATTCTGAATTTTCGATTTATGGAAGTGAAATATGTTTAGTTATTTAAGGGCCAAAAGCTGTACGTCCCCTAGTGAAACGTCCTAAAAAATGCTGATTATTGTTAAATCTCTCTCTCCACCAAATGTCCTGGATGCTAGAGACGTTCTGAACTTTTTTCCTCCCGAACAGGCTAATCATTCACGTTATATCGAGCTACAAATAACAAATCATTTCTAGCCCTTAGGTCAACAGTTTGTATCAGCCTCACTTTTCTCTCACTTTTTTCTTTGTTCTTTGGGGTGATCGGATTTGACATTTACAAAATGTAGTTGACTTGAATGGCTGAAAAACATCGTTTGAAGAAAGAATCAATGGCAAAGCAATGCACATGTCTTGCAGGTTCCAGGGAGAAGAGTGACTAGTTTATTTCTATTACATAAATAGTTATAAAGTGCATCTCCACAGGAGCACACAGAAAAATGAACTCATTAATCTGAAAGCTGAATTTTGATCTCAGATTTTCTCAAGTTCATCAAAAAGATAAAAGACTTTAGTAAAAATCGTTCATGTGTTAAATTTGTTTTTCATTATTAGATTGGACTTATTTCTCTATCAATTTGTGTGATTTCATTTTTTTTATATTCAAATTGGGTGATCACTATTAAATGGAAAAATGAACTTGATCTGTTAAAACAAATGAAGTAACAATCTTAACCCTCTCACAAAAATGAGGCATTGCATAGCTGAATCGAGTATGCTACTAGTACTTGTCCTTGCTTCAGGTTGAGCCGGCAATTTGATTCGCATTGTTTATTGCGTCTGGTTGAGCCTCAAGTCCACAAATAAGCTGAGCCACTCCTTCTTCCATCGACATACACTGTAGACTTGAGGGCCAATGAGTGAAGTGCATCGGCCCTGACTGTGTCCAACCAAGTCTTCAGCTGCCCACCATGGCAGCGGCACTAATGTTGAAGGGGTTAGTGATTGAGAAAATTCCTGAGCATAATTGCAGACGGTTTTGTTTCAGAACCCCTTCAATAGGTTGAATGCTACACCATAAATGGATGACAGCATTGGAAACTCAGTCCAGCAGGGTGAATCTCAGGATCCCTCACAGGCACCAGCTGTCAAAAACACCTATTCGACGAATATTCATGGCTCGGAGAGATGAGGTCCCGCATCTATATAGCAGAATGCTCCGAATCAGTGCCTGATGTGTACGCATATACGAATATCACACGACTGCATAAACAACTGTTGAGACATACGAAGACCGAGCGCATGCGGTTGATACATCTATTTCAGTTGTATTCTAGCCATTGGCGCGGAATTCATATCTGAGGTAGACGAACTGATTGACTTTCTTGAGGGGGTGCCCATTCAGCATGGAACTGTTCTATCTTCCTTCAGCACACACGTAGAGATAATTATCGTTTTGTCAGCATTGATGCTAAGGCGGATCTCGGCTCAGTAGAAGTTGAAACTCATCGTAGTTGGAGGCGAGAATCGCAATATCATCCATGTAGTCTAGATCCAAGATGCTGACATCACTCGAGATGGCGGAAGTTGAAGTAATACTGCTTTGTCGGTGGAACTACACTGCCTTATTGATATGTTGAATAACTAGTTTATTTTACCGCAAATAGCACTGATAGGAATAAATAAAACTTACTTGAAACAGAAACGCACATGTCTCGAAGAAACAAAACCTAGTTAATTGACACGGAGATATAAATAAATATCTGGTGATTGGATGCAGAGACACCGGCGAAGGTCATCTGCAAAGGTTATCTGTATGTCACTAAATAAACAATAAAATGGATGGAAGCCACATCCTGTAGGGTGTGTGGCTACATTGATGGCGATGGCAAAATCCTGGAATAGGCATTTACAGGTGGATGTGTGTGTATCGAAAAATGGTACACAAACTAGTTCAAATTGGGATCGAACAGTCTGCTGACTAGTGAGTTAGAGAGATCAACCTCCATTAATTCCCGTACATTCTCCATTCCTCTCTCTCACCCTACTCATTCACCGCAATAAAAATATATCATTTTTATACATTAGTGTTTGTCGTCATTATTATAAGCTCAGCAGAAATGAAGCCGATCGAATTTTATTAAAGTTGCTTCTGTTAAGGTTAATGGAGTTACTGTCCTTGAAAGGAATGTCAATCAAGACTCTTCTGGAGAAGGACACTGGCCTCTCAGGATTGGAGCTCCTTGCTGCAACGGGTGAGCGAGCATCATGGTGCACAAACTTTTTGAATGTTTCATCATCAATTGATGAATGTTCCAAGAAAGTTTAATCTGAGCATCTAGCGATGAAAATTCTATTTCAAACTGGAGTTAGATTAACCGATGGACAGCGCCTTTTATAAAAATGCGTGAACTTATTAAAAAAAAAAGAAGAAAATATTGCAAAAATAAAAAATCAAATAAAACATGTTTGTCATGTCATTCAAACTGCGCCAAACATTTGTAAACCTCTTTTTTAATTGTCTCCTCGTGACGTTTGATGAATCTAAAACGGCAAATGAATGGAAGAATTTGTTGCTTTTAATACTATTTCTGTTAATTCCATTTTAAGAGAAGGCATTGTTTTAATCATGGATAATTCACTGATGAAGAAATGTCTGATTAAATTCCGATTCGCTTCACTAACCAAACTTTGCCAAACGAGTAGCTCCAATTTTCAAATTTACTAAGATTATCTCCCGTTCTTTTATCATGTCAATCATCCAGCGCTAATAATCTCATGACATTTGAAGAGTTTCCGATATTTTCCGAAAGAAATAGAAATGCACAAAAACATTCTCAAAAATATTTCAACAATAAAAATTGAAATCTTCAAAGAAGGAAATGTTTGTCTGGTAGAAATTGAGAGCTGACATTTTTTATTTATTGTTTTTCTTCAATCGAGAATAAAAATGTCTCCAAAATGGAAATAGAAAAACTGATTTTCTTTTCAAACTTTTATGGAAAAATTCTATCAAAATTTTTAAGAAAAAAAACATGTAAGATGTTTCATCAAATATTTTGAATATTTTGTGTAAATTTAACATTTCACAAACAAATGCACACACCTATTGTGTGTGTGTGTGTGTGTAAATTTAACATTTCACAAACAAATGCACACACACACCTATTGTGTGTGTGTGTGTGTAAATTTAACATTTCACAAACAAATGCACACTCACACCTATTGTGTGTGTGTGTGTGTGTGTGTAAATTTAACATTTCACAAACAAACGCACACACACACGCACACACCTATTGTGTGTGTGTGTGTGTAAACAGACATTGAGAAATCAATGCTGCTTACATTTTTGTATAAAAACTAAAATATATATACACACATGCACTGTAGACATAAAGCATGACTGTCAATTTACTCATTTAAAGTGTTATATATATTGTGTGTATTTAGGCAGCATATTTTCATTTAGGCAAACATTATTAAATAACTGGTTTTGCTTGATAAGACTTTTTTTATTTTTTGTTTTCCATTTAGTATTTCGGTCAAATTGGTGTATGTAAGTTTTGTGGATTTCTTGTTACATTTTCCTTTTTTTGCAAGTACTTTCGATTTGATTCGTATATTGCCAGCCGTTAAAAAACACTCAACAGTAAACACAAGACTAACACTGCTTGATGATGATTTGATGAATCAAATCGAAAGCACTCACAAAAAAGGAAAGAAAAAATGAGACGATAAACCAACGGAACTTACATATACCAATTTGACCGAAATACTAAATAGACTATTTGGAAAATTGAATAAATAAAAAAAGTCTTATTAAACAAACACACTCTGTGTTATTTAATAATGTTTGCCTAAATATAAATATGTTTAGACTTATTACGAGATAATAAATGTGATAATTTTTCCGGTCCGATAGTGGTCGATACAAAAATAGTTATTAGTAGAGTTGCTACATATAAATTAAGTTAAATTAAGTTCTCTATATATATCATAGAATGTGTAACCCATCCAACACTTCACTGCAGTTTCATGACATCATCAGAAGTGTCAGTTACTAGCATGCACATATATATACATACCAGAAAAATATCCGTCACAGGACGGGTAAAATTAATTCTCCGAACAGAAAAGTTTTTCACTTTTTATTTTTTATTTTTCTTATCTTTCTGATTTTGCTGGAGATGGGGCATCCTACCGGATGCCAGACATTCACCGGCTATTTTAGACACTCCAGCCTAGAGATCTTTTTAAGATTCTAACCGTCCCTTTAAGTGCAATTGTTTGTATTTCCCTTGCACTCGCTTCACCGAGTATACTCGCAAGATAGCTTTTTAAAGTATCTTTCATTAGTCCTGTTGCTCTTATAATTACTGGTATGATGGATATTTTCCTAAGATTCCAGTTTCTTTTCATGTCGTACATAAGACCTTGGTATTTCGTAATCTTTTCCCTTTCAGCTCTGTTTAATCCTGCATCATTAGGGACACTGACTAGAGATGCTACTTTCTCCCTTTTGTCCCATATTACGATGTCAGGTTTAACAGCTCCGTTTTCTAACTACGTAGCTGTAGGGATTGCATAGTCATAGTGGATGGTGTATAAATTTTCACCACTTTTATCTTCTCTTATGAAAATTAAAATCAACATATAATGATAATAAACCTCATGTCTTATTCCAATTTTGATCAAAATCTATTACATGCTTTTTATTCTAGAAAATATCTAAAATTTAAGGCTTAAGCTTAAGAGGTCTTATGAAGAAAATGAAATTCAGGGAATGTTGCTTAATTGGTGTCTAATGACAAGCGATCAAATGCAATGCAAATCTGAAATATTTGAATTTTCGAATAGGAAGTTGTGCCTATATTATACCCCTCTAAAAACCTTTAAAATCCCCCAAAGAAATTGAAATTTGGGGATTATTTATTGATTGATGTCTAATACCTATTAACATTTCACAAACAATCAGGTGTCTGAATTCTCACGAAAGGTATCCATCCCCTTTTTACCCTTTTGTATGAAATTAAATTAAACTAAATATAGCCCACATTTAAACCCTTTATGCCTGGCATCTGTGTTCCAAAATGAATAGTGATCGGTTTATTAGTTTAGGAGTGAATCCTGTACATAAAAATATATAAACATACCTAACTTTATATATGTGTACCTCGTAAATGTAAACATTTACAAAACAATATGCCTATGTTACTCACCGTGTTGCCAAGAATATATATTTCAAAATTTACAATAATTATCCTGCACATAGATTTATATATAGACTAAACTTATACCCCTCAAATGGAAATAACAGATAGCATCCATCATTTAAATTATTCTTATTCTCGTTTATAACCAATTTTTGTTTTCAACACTACTGGTTATAAACGGGACATATCAACGAAACACCGTTTTTTAATATACGGCTTTTTCCCCATTAACAACCAGAAAATACGAAAACACCAATTCAATAAACAAAAATAAACAAATACGTTAAGTCCAAAGAAATATTATTGCATCATCTTTTTTAGCACTATATCGAACAATAAATGCGATACATAAATTTATTCCCAAAAACGACAACAAAAAAGCACCCTAATTTCACAAACCCAAACGGCAAACTTCATAGCCGCCCCTTTCGTATTTTTTCAGACTAGGTAAAACAATAATATTACAAATCCACAAAAGAACAGATAAATAAATAAAACTTGCTAGGGAATAACATGAAGGCCTTTCAAACACGAACTAACACCGAACTCTCTTAAGTCTTAGTTAATCACTATCCCACACCGGATTTTTTCAAGGACCCCCTCAGTGATACACCGTTTTCTGTCATTGTTGGCGCCATTCCCTATTGGGCCGTGACTACAATCGTTTCAGCTTGCCGATGATTCCACTGGGCACAGAGATTTACTAAATCTGCCCTTTTGGATGAAACCACGGTACATTGCTGAAATATGTAATATACAGTATCTAAATAAATTAGAAACTGTCAATCATTAAGCGATGTTCTTTACCTACAAAATTAAATCTACATAAGCTCTATCACTTATATTGAGCACTCTTCCTTTATAAATATAGCAGCTAATGGAACTAGTATATATATATATCTTTCTATTTTGGGTCATCTTTTAAATCTTATCTCTGACGTCTCCCATGTCTTTGCTCCAGATTTTTATTCCACTATTTTAACACGGTAAACAAAATGTCTGGTTATTTGCTCAGCTTTATCAAAAAGCCAACATTCTGAAACACGTGTGTGATAAGCTGAAAAGAAAGAAAATGTAACAAACATTTTGGGGATTTGTTCGGAATATCATGGCTGACAAATTGATTGCATGAATGAAAAAATAATCATACAAAATTCTTATAAAATCCATGTTCTTAAAATAAAAAGAATGGCAGAAATTACTTTTTAATCTTAAAGAAATGAGTTCAGCTTGACCCTGTACGTTTATGATAAATCTCTCCCCTACATAAAAATGGCGTTAACATTTGATCTCAGAAATGCTGTTTTTGTCTAACAAAGTTAGGTAATATCTTAATATATGGTCACAACTCATTTGCGGTGAAATGAATTTTGCAGGGATTTTGTTGCTCCCAAACAACCTGTTATTTACGAGGTTTTAGTAAAAAAAAATTAAAACAATAAATTATAGCAGAGATAACCAGTTTATGTAGAAAAGAAAGATGACAAACGTGGACAAAGGTTGAATGGAAAAAAATGGCAAAAGAAACATGGTCGATGTATAAATAATTCAAGAAAAGAGATAACTTCAAGTTTTACCTTTTTTTATTTCTTTTAAAAGAAATCTAAATTAAAACATGGTAAAATAATGTTTTTCTATGCTTTTGGTGATTTGAGATAGTTGCAACTTGAAAACCCTGTCCCATACCAGAAAGTACCATCTTCCTACTCCAGTAGCTTGTTTCCAAGAACTGCAGGCTTGTGGAACTCTCTTCCTGCTGACCGTTTCCCTCCTATCTATCAACTTAGTCTTTTCAAGACAATGGTCAGTAGACATCTCCTGTCTTTACATTAATCATCTTTTGTTTTTTTTACTTCTTTACATAAAGTGGCTTCATGCCTTGTTTGAAACGACTTCCATTAAGTGTAATCCTAATCTTTTTTTTTTAAATAGGGTAAAACTTGAACTTTTCTCCTTTCTTGATTTATTTATATATCGGCCATGTTTCTTTTCCCATTTTTTCCATTCAACCTTTGTCCGTGTTTCGCATAGATGATTAAACTTGCTATAATTTACCGTTTTAAAAGTTGAACATAATTATAAACGCCAACCCGCAGTAGCTAGGGTGGCGACTATGGCAAAAACCCTTTAGTTACGGTCAGCAATAAGGTGTCTGAAACCAGGGAGGAGTTCCTCCTCCAGGAGTGATCAAAACCCTGATGATGATGCTACATTTTTTATAAAAATAAGTTATTTCAGAGCAATAAAATTCTACTGAAACCCGTTTCAATGTAAATAATTACTGACTATACATTAGGATATTATATTAATAAGACTTGTCATTAAATTCTATTTGTATGTGTGGAGGTAGAAATACTGACTATACATTAGGATATTATCTAAATAAGACTTGTCATTAAATTCTATTTGTATGTGTGGAGGTAGAAATACTGCATGCGTTCTTATCAGGTTTTTATTTAAGACTTCCCGATATGTACATTATCGCCTACTTATATTTGAGAGCATCTATGCTCGCACGCTGTTCATACGCACACCAGTTTTAAAGTGAGGGATCGAATTACTAAACTCATTTATAACGAACTGAACCCAAGTCATAAAAACTAAACTAGTTATTTATTCAAAATATCTTTTCGATTACGAAGATTTTACGCAAAAGTACCATTATGAACCATGTTAGAGTTCTGCAAAAGTCATTAATAGATATGCGAGAGTTCTTAACCTGGGAAGGGAAATTCGTTGAGGGGAAGCAAAAATAAAAAAATAACACTTGCAGCCAGGTAAGTCTCATATATCACACAATATGCAGCTTTACTGTAATCACTTACCTGCTAAAGAGAGAGTGGGTCCTATTCTTCACAATGCATGATCCCCTATTATCTGATAAATCTGTGAAACTTGTCCGGTTCATGCTGGATGCATACTTATTCACAAACTTACAAGAGAGTCCATGTTTAGGTAAGTATCACGATTCTGTATAATTATTTTCAAAGTTTGTGCATTCAATTTGTCAGTCTGAAGAAGTTCTTAGATTTCTTAAAAGTGCAACTTTGTGTGTTCCGGTGATTTTCTTGCACCAAATGCATTCATTCCTTTTTCAATATCAAATTTAATTCATAATTCGTTTCACTTCATCAATCAAATGTTTTTTGTTATTTTTTTTCTTTAAAATTCCAGTACTCCTTCCCCTCCAGCCCCGATTTTTTTTCAGTTATTTTTTTAGAGAATATTCATTTTTATTTTATTTCCATATCAGTTTCTCATTGAAATTCATCCAAATTCTTCTCCAGAAATCTCCAAATTGAAGAATTATTTGATTGATGATTGACTTTGTTATTGATTCTGGAATTGTTCTTTTACTGTTTATTTTTGTGGAGAAGTCTTTGACTACACCTCCTTGTAAATGCTAAATATTGCTACACGCTTCTTTTCACTCGGCATAATTGCGCAAACCATTACATTAAATGTAACTGCACCAGAATGAATGGAGGACCAAATCTCATTTGGGCAGCACCATTTTCAGGCAACTAGTTTCACATTTACTTAGAACGTCAATTTATTTGAAGAATTCACAACTTTACAGTTTTCAGTTATTTTATTTATTTCTAATTATTGATTCTCTTTGAAATTGTAAGGGGGAAAATAATATATACATGATGTATATGTCGATAGGTACACAAATAATAAAATAGAGGCGCCATCTTTTTTATATACTGCTTATGTATATGCGATATCAGTTTCAAAGTTAACTAATTTGCATATTTGTTTTGAAAATTAATATTTTATTAATTAACTATTATGTTATTGTTTGTTTTTTAAATTCAATGATGTTTTTATTTTAATATAACAACTAGTGCTGTTTTGCAATATTGTTTTATTTCCTTGACAGATATTTAGAATTTGCGTTCAAATGTTCCTTTCTTTAGAGGGACCAACTTTTTTTTCAGCAAGTTGCGATCTATTTATAAATTGCAAGTGAAAAGGCAAATTGATATCTTTCTTAATGGTCACAATATATATATATTATATGAATGGAAATAGTGTTTCAACGTAATAGAAAATGTAAAAAGAAAAACCAAAAAATATTGTTTATGTATTCATCAACGTTTCCTCTTTATTACAAGACTTCCTCAGGATGATTGTCTGAAAATAACACAAATACAAAATGTTTGAAACAATGGTAGTAGGAGGAGTGGATCTTAAAAGGCCGCTTGTGAAAATAATAAATTATGAGATATAAATAGATGGTGGCAGTAGGAAATTGAGTTAACAGTAGAAAGTGTGGGGCAAAATGTTGGCGGTTGAAGTTATAAAACCATAAGGGAGAGGGAGTGAGCTTGTGTTATGTAAGCCGAGAGACGTCGCTCATGACAAGATAAGTTATGGGCTCATCAAGAATAATGGGAAACATTACAATAACTGTGGAAGGTGTTGGGGCAAACATTGGTAAACGATTTGGTTTTCCTTTATTCATTTTGCATATATATAAATACATATTTGATAAATACTGTGGGGGGAAAACAGCTACTAACAAAAGTGGCTTTATTTTAGTAAATTATTTTTCAATAATCATTTTATCCAGAAAAAAATCATCAGAATTGAAGTGAAATTATGCTTCAGAATTTTTTAGATGAGAATTGATAATTTGTATTATTAGGATTGCTATTTTTGTCTTGAATGCTATTCTCGCAACGTTTCGGCAGATGTAACCTCCAACATTCTTTAGGTGCATCTTGTCAGACTCAGGAAAGTTAAATTAAACAACATTGTTATCGTTGGAATTCTTACAATGTTCGTAGAAGATTCAAAGAAAATATAATTTTATTTAAATTCTATACATAACTATGTCCGCTGGAGATACCCAGGTTTCCTTTATTTGGTCACCCTGGAATAAGGAAAATTCCGAGTCGTAGTACTGCAGACAGTCGTCACCGAAATTGACAACTCTGTGGAGTATTGCAACCCGGAATGTTTTCTAATTTCAGGTTGACCAAATGGACGAAACGTGGGTATCTCCAGTGGACTCAGTAATGTATAGTATTTAAATAGAATAATAAATATTGGCTCTTGTATGACTTACGATCAGGCACTTTGATGATTTTTCTGCTAACCCTAACACATGCTATATATATATATATATATATTTATATATTGTATCGATGCATGTATAAATGTACATAAATGACTTTGGGTCAAGAGTGTCACTGGTACTATGTAACCTTGTATTGCGTATCCCAACATCAGAAGATTAATCACTAGACCAACTTCTCCATCAAATTGACCAAAAGATGAGAGCACCAAGGTACCCGGCAGAATGAAAAATAAAGACATTCAAAAAGCCACCTACACCGACATCCTTTAGTTGGTATCCTGATGTACAGTAAGACACCAAGAAATCTCTAGGAGATGGATACTATGATGTGAAACCTGTGACTTTGCATCCAATGATCATGACTTTTTTGGGTAAATGTATTTGTTGTTCACAGAAATTGGGGGGGGGAGGAGCAGGGACAGGGGCTCTGTGTAAAGATTTTTCTCACTTAGAAAGGATTCAGCTACGAGTGAAAAATCATATGTGTTCTTTTCCTATGCAAGAAGAATATTGAATAGTGGCAGTGGTCGAGCATGAGTTGCAATCATCAGATGACTTACGGAAAAGTTGTGCAAACTTTGATTTAAAAAAAAAAAAATAATACGTTAATTTTAGAAATTCTATTTGTTTTGAAATTTCTTTTGTACGCACATTGTGTTTCTTCGAACCTCCATTAAAAAGTCAATTATTATGAGGAAATATTAATTTCCATGGGGTGTTGACTTTCAACTTTGATTATATCAATTTAATGAATTGTTATTTTTTCGATCTGAAGTATCCACAATATATATATATATATATTCTCATTTCATAAAATACTTACTAAAAGTGAGGCTAGAAGAACATGTGAAAGCCATAATACGTTGAGATATCGAAAAATCGGGTATGGCTAACTACATATGGAGGGAAAAAGGAAACCATCTACTCTTATGGGATGAAGTAAACATTATAGATAGAGAAGAATGGTGGAGAGTAAGGTGACTCAAAGAAGCAGCACATATGTTGGGTGACAATGACTTACTAAGCAGAGCTAGTATAAAATTCATGGACGGCAGCACCGGGGGGGGGGGGGGCAGGGGGGTCTCAAGCTCCCCCCCCCACTTTACGGTATCAATAATGAAGTTATATATGCATGTGTTTAACCGCCCCCCCACTTTTTAGGAGACCCCCCCCCACTTTTATAACTGTCCCGCCGGTCCTGTTTAATACAATATGGGAACCATTAATTATAATAGATTAGGTTATAATATATATATATACACACACACAGTGATATGTAGTAATAAACGTAGTGATATATAGTAAAACTGCACATTAAAAGCAAGAATTTAAGGCTCCCTAAATTCATACTAGAATTGTTCTTTTACGGACCCGTGCCGCAATAGATATAGTACTAAGTGACAGTCATCTGAAGGTTAAAGATTCAATCCTCGGTGCAGGCGATACGAAGAATTGCAGATTACTGAAGACTTCTCCCAGTCATGGCTGACGGAAAGAGAGCATGCTACCCCTGTCGATTAAATAAAAGGTTCCGTTCGAAATTCTGCCCAGATTCCCGAGTTCGAAAAGATACAGCTGAAGAAGGCTTGAGGTTACAGCAGCCGAAATGTTGTGAGAATAACACTCAAGATGAGAACAGTAGTCTGAAATATCCAAATTATACAAATGATCAATCCTCATCTCAAAAATTTAGAAACATAATCCTCATTTTAGTTATTTATTTTTACCTCCGGTTGTCATGGGTGGTTGAGTGCTTCAAGTCCAACTATTGTAAGTGGTTTGGCGCTTGTCCGGGGAACTGGATTAATAATTTTATTCTTGTTGTGCCACACACATATATAGTTGTAAGCTGCTTTACCAGATCTGATGAGTGCATTTAGTCTAAAACCCAGAGTAATCTGTGCAGTATTTTCGTTATTATCAGCTCTATTTTTGACATTGAAAAATGGCAGATACCAAAACATGCGCGGACTAATTTGTTTTAATCAGTCCATTTTTTTTTTTTTTTTTTTTTTTTTTTGTTAGTGGTTAAGCAAATTATTTTGTTCACTTCCCCTTTTTGTTTCTGGATATTTATGTAGTAGTAGTATTAGTAGTAGTCGTCGTTGTTGGCATGTGTTGAATGGAGACAGAAGTTTGACCAATTTTCTTTGGAAGCCATTTCCTTAATTGAGGCAAAACGTTTACAGTCGGATGTCCTACCTGTCACCAAACTAGTTAGGTGATTGGGAATAGTGCTTTAATCGAGACATCATCTCTAAATCATTGCCTACCAAGGCTAAAAAGCATTTCACCTGTGTATGTAATATATATTAAAGATAAAGAAAATATACTTCTGGCATCAGGCTATACAGAAACGTTTCTGTTTCACTCTAAGATGGAGATTCAGGCTACAATGATTAACATTTGCAACCTCTTTTGTGCGCAAATAATGTTTATATTAACCTTCTACCAATTACAACTACTAATTTTATTCTCAATAGATGAACTTACACGCCTGCCTCTCTATTCATTTCTGTCAGTCAAAAAGCTTCACAGGTTTCCACTAAGAGTTGAAATCACTTTATTTTTAAGTAGATCAAATAATGTTTATATTAACCTTCTACCAATTACAACTACTAATTTTATTCTCAACAGATAAACTTACACGCCTGCCTCTCTATTCATTTCTGTCAGTCAAAAAGTTTCACAGGTTTCCACTAAGAGTTGAAATCACTTTATTTTTAAGTAGATCAAATAATGTTTGCCGTAGCTCTAACAGCTTCTAACGGTTTGACTGTGTAAGCAAACTAATATAACCTATTTTCTTTTTAATTTCGCGTATTTTTAACATAAAGGAGAATGCTGATACTGAAATTAAATATAACAAAGAAATATGAAGACGAGAAGGAATAGAAAGATGTAGAATATTGGAGCACCAATCAGCATACTCTCCATAATACAAGCGGTCTTCACTTCAATGAAAGATCGTTTGAATAGAAGGACAGATGTTTTCAAAAAGAAAAATCCTACAAATAAAATTGGCTGACACATACTCTATGAATGATCCGGCAGATCTGATTGGGTGGTTTACAGATTCCTAGTCCGACATCTTTGTGAGTATTGGCCCCAGTTAATTATCAGCTAGGGGTCAGCCTTGAATCATGTCCACCCAATGAACGACCCAACCCTTTCTGCTTTCATATAGACTTATTTCCCCTGAATTAACAGCTTTTGTGCTCCCTACCTGCAATTCTTACGCATGTCTTCATCGATCAAGTTCTGCATATACAAACACATACCTATAATAATTATTTTTACACCCCTTAGCCTCTAAAGTTCAGACCTCCTTGAATTGTCAAGTTGCTATGACACCCCTAGTTTATCACTTAACAGTTTAGGCTATGATTCATGTCAGCACAATTATTAAAATTTTGAGAGAAGGTTTATGACCATTACCATTATTACATTTTGATTTCGTTCGAAAATTCTTAAACTGTGAAGTATCTGTTCAGACCTTCTTGCATAACTAAAAATAAGTCTCTTTACTTTATATTTATCTTCCTCCCACAGTGGTAAGATGTGACACAAGGTCGGGAAAGTGGGATTTGAAAAGCCAGCGCCCGAGCAGGTGAGCAGTCTGGCCTACGAAAAATGCCTGGGCAGCCCTGTCGCCATTCCCCAGTAGGGACGCCTCAGGCGATTAGCAAAAAACTAACCCCTTCTCAAAGGGTGAGAAGGCAAAGCCTGGGAGGGTCGACCTCCTAGAACTGCACAGGACAAACCCACAGACCGGCGGAATCAAGGCCCGAAGGCCAAGACGAAACGGGTCTATAGGGTGTAGTATCCATCGGAACAGATACTACACTTTCATCCTATCTTAGCCAAAAGGCCAAGAAAGATCTCTTTACTTTCATATTATTATTTTAGTATTATTAATAGTAATAGTATATAGAATTATTCTCATATAGAAGTAAAAAGACTTATTATTTTGCCATCTAATTTTCATATGTTTTTGTGGTGTGTACAGACACATGTAAATTAGATGCCAACTGAGGAAAAAAGTCACTCTTTCTCTAAATGCTCACAAAGATAATAAGAACTATTAGAAAGCGATTGAATCAACATAGTGAGAGGGGGCGAGAGAAATACATAGATAGCTGAGAGAGATGGGTGACTTGTTGAGTTAATTATAAATTACGGCTAACGAGAACAATCAAAACACATTCTTTTTAAACATAACCCAATTCCAGAACTAAAGTAATTTTAGGATGTATTTTGTGTTATTAAAGTATATGAGAAAACAACCTTCGGGTAAACAAACGTTGATCAACTCTCATTTAGTATAATAATAATAATATATATATATATATATATATATATATATATATATATATATATATATATATATATATGAGGAATAAAAGAAACAATGTTTCAGAAAAAATGTAAAATAAAAATGGAATAAAGGATAAGCAAATCAACAACTAGCAAAAATATAAATTCAAAAACACATATTGAATAGTTCTACCAAAATATTTCAATTGTTATGACAAGTTTCAAATTTGTACAAAGAACGCAATTTGGAAAAATAATATAGTCACGTGTAATAAACAGTAGAAAGGGAGAAATATATATATATATATATATTCACTATTTGCCATTGTAATTTTAAAAGAAATTCCTTTTATTCTTCTCCGTTACCTTTTTAGTTGAGTTCAATTCCAAATATTTTATTTTCCTGAAAAGTATACTTGAGCTTAATTGGAAAAGATGTTGCAAAAAGCAGGTAAAATGATAAGGGTTTTATTTTTGTTAATGTTTTTGATGAATTTGAGAAAGGAACAGAGTTTCCTCCCTTTGCACAATTAGTTGTTCGTTGTACATTGTCATAATAATGGTAATCTTGAAGCGATAATGATGTAGAAATGTTTGCATCATTATTGATGTCAGAAGCAAACTGGTTGAACCTAATTCGTATTGCTTTCAATAATGTCAACTTTCAGGTACGATTTAAAACCGTATGGGAGAAATATTTCCATAGTTCCATGGAAGGTGCTCGACTGAGCTCCGATCTCTGGTTCCTTCTTGTAAGACGTTCACAACAAGAATGCGTCTTTTACCACCACTGCAAAGAACTATAGCAACTGCCAAACAGTAAATCGGCAAAGTGCAGTCACGTTTAGGGTCTAAAGTTAATTCATTCATGAACAACAAAATGTATTAAATTAAAAAATTAACGGATGCAGCATTTTTATCATGTTTTATTTTGTTTTTATAATCATTCAAGACATTTGCAAAAACAAAGATATTTCGATATTGCTTGCAGATTTTCCTGTATAAGGATACAAATATGTATATGATTCGTAGCTGTACCTATCCGGCGTTGCCCTGGAGGACATGACGCCATTTTAGTTTTTAATCGTTCATTGTTTGCACATTTTTAAATTAAGGTAGACAACGGTTATTATATTTAATTTAAAATGTGTTATTCCCCTTGCTGATTTCATTTTTAGGTGATTATTTTAAAATAATTAATATGATAATATTAGTTGTCTGAGCGGAACTAAGTAATTTAAAGATTAAATTATATCTAAGTACGTTATTATTATATTGCCAATAACCTTGTATAGCAATAACTAATGAAAATTAACTAGTCAGAAGCAAGGTTTCATTTGTCAGCTTAAATGCTATTTGGGTCTTTAAAATTCCAACAAGATAACTTTATATGTTGGATTAGTTAAGTATATTTATGTTTTTGTTTAAATTTCAAACATTACCAGAACATTGTGGCTGAGGTGGAAATAGATGATGTTATGGAAATGAAACATAAAAATATAAATATAGTTAACAAGTTTATTGTTGAGAAAATAAAATAATTGCTGCAATGCTAGGTGAAAGCATTTGAGTATAGACGGACAATTGCCAGCTCATCTGATAATTGCAAGAACATGATACAGTCATTGTGAGATGAAGTGATATATATTAGCAGGAAGACCTGGCATTGCCTGGGATTGAATGAAGAATCCTAATTTATCTTTTACTCAATCCATTATACCATATTACCATTTTTTATGCTTATATTTTTACATTTTCTAAAATTTAATTTTTCTGGTGAGGCCCAAGCATGTACTCAACATTGATTGGCTAGAAAAGAGTCTAGGTGCAGTGACGTTAATAGTTTTATGAGTGTATGATTGAGGACCCCTGTGTAGTCCTGCTCCAAAGCCTGAACCTAATATTAACAATTTTTATTCTAATTCTTAAATGCACTTTTCTTTTTCAAGTTATACATCAAGTAAATTAAAGTAAAACTGTATTTTTCTTTTTATGGATGTCTGGTATGAATGCAGACCCCACAATATTATTGTATTTGATTGAAATGCATTATACTTATCCAAATCCTTGTAGTAATGTAGTTTCAGAATATGGTTATTGTTATAGTACCTTACCTATAATGGACTACTTGGACTCTTCCACTCACCATAAATACTGGGACTACCTGCTTCTCAGTGTTGGGTCCACACCAGCCCATGTGGTCTTTCTGTAATGTCAGTTGCTTAGAGACTTTGTACTATTCAATACCAGTCGAAGATTCGTTCTCGACAATCAGTCCGGCAGAAACTGTGTGAATTCAAAAACAGGATGAAAGAAGCTTTTCGTCTTCATCCTGCCAAAAGTGTCTAAGGATTGGTCAAAGAGAATTGTCTTGACTAATCAGATAGGGCTATTTTAGAATATAAGAGCAGTAATTCATTGACACAATAAACAAAGGGAGATAATCATTTTAGAAGATAAAGGAGAAGTAATATTTTTTTTATAATTATTCTCCCCTTGACTTCAAAAATATATTACTGCTGAGTAATGAATTCTGACTTCTAATTATGTTTGCAAAGGTTATTTGACGTAATTCAAGCTATAAATATGTTGGCTTTAATCTGAATTGATTCTCTTCTAACATCTAGTTTATTTTCATCAAGTGATTTTCTTATAGATCAACGTGTGGCTGTTTTATTCTTTTGTTATAACAAGACAAACTGATTTTACTCAGTTTCTTCTTCTGAAAGAAAAACACCTGCTGAGTTGTTTTATAATTAAACATTAATTCAGTTGGTTTCAAGACAAAAGTAAATTAGTGGAAAATCACTATCACAAGAAGTTGATTTAAAAAATAATTTGGCTTTTACAAAATACATTTAAAAAAATGTTTCTTTGCTTTATAGATTTTATTAAAAATGTTTCATACATTAAAGCATCTCTATATATCTGTCACATTTAAGTTTGAAATGGCTTTTTATTTGGTCTGCACGCTTAAGTTTGAAATAGCATTTTTAGCTCCTTACATAAAGTGGCTTCATGCCTTGTCTGGAGCAACCCCCCCCCCCCCAAAAAAAAACATACACAGATTTAATGGACATATCTTCCGAACAGCCGTTGTTTGATGTAAGTAAACTGTTTTTTATTGATGGAGATTTAATGTTTTGCACATGCGTATAATATAAATGACTGCAAAAAGTAGTACTTGAAACTGTGAATCGATTTAAATGGAATGGTGTAAGAATTTATAAGGGATATTGTATTTAAATTGAATGGTGTACGAATTGTTCAGGGATATTGTATTTAAATCAAATGTAAGAATTTTTCAAGGATATTGTACTCAAATTGAATGGTGTAAGAATTTATCAGGGATATTGTATTTAAATTGAATGGTGTACGAATTGTTCAGGGATATTGTATTCAAATTGAATGGTGTAAGAATTTTTCAGGGATAGTGTATTTAAATTGAATGGTGTAAGAATTTATCAGGGATATTGTACTCAAATTGAATGGTGTAAGAATTTATCAGGGATATTGTACTCAAATTGAATGGTGTAAGAATTTATCAGGGATATTGTATTTAAATTGAATGGTGTTCGAATTGTTCAGGGATATTGTGTTTAAATCAAATGTAAGAATTTTTCAAGGATATTGTACTCAAATTGAATGGTGTAAGAATTCATCAGGGATATTGTATTTAAATTTAATGGTGTACGAATTGTTCAGGGATATTGTATTTAAATCAAATGTAAGAATTTTTCAAGGATATTGTACTCAAATTGAATGGTGTAAGAATTTATCAGGGATATTGTATTTAAATTGAATGGTGTACGAATTCAGGGATATTGTATTCAAATTGAATGGTGTAAGAATTTTTCAGGGATAGTGTATTTAAATTGAATGGTGTAAGAATTTATCAGGGATATTGTACTCAAATTGAATGGTGTAAGAATTTATCAGGGATATTGTATTCAAATTGAATGGTGTAAAAATTTATCAGGGATATTGTATTTGTGTGCAGGGCTTTCTGGATTTAAAAAACTATTTCTGATGTTAAATGTCAATTTTATATTCTTAAAAAAAATCTGATTTTAGTTGAGTTGTGAAGTAGATAAGAGTAGCATGAAATTAAATGACAACACGTTACCGCCAAAATGTTACTTGATGAGGAATGTGTAAGATTAAAGTGAATTTTCTCTAATTTATAATCCCATTTCTTTGATTTTATTTAAATATTTGCAAGGCATTGTTTTTTTTAGGTTCACCATCCACATATTTTTAAAGGTTTTATTATGAAACACGATAGAAACATTATATTTGTTGTTTCATGGTATGTTTTTTTGTATCATGATAGATAAGTTGGAAACGCATTTGATATACAGGCCATGCACATATGTGGTGTACAGCCCATACATGTTGTATTACATAATATGTTCTGAGCTGAATACATAATGCTGCCTGTGTGTGATGTCATGATGTGCTGGTCACATGGGTTGCATCGTGATGTGCGGACCACAATATGCAACCCATGTTTACTGCGTTACGATTATAACCCGGACCCCAAATGTGATGATGAACCGTCCCGGCGCAGTGCAGGAATCCTTCCTGACTGTGAACACCTTTTCTTTGGCTCGTGATTTCGTCTGTAGTGGCTGTAAAAAGAAAGATGGCTCGAATCTCCCTCGGGTCTGATGAATGACGACTTCGTGATTCTGTGAAGGCAAGATTACTTAGCAGCACAATTCACGATAGAATAACTCGACAAACGGCTAGGTCTTTTCACAACAATAATTATTTAATAAAAATGAACAAAGTCTATTCTTCGATAATGGCTTTTTTCTAACTATCTTATCTTCCTTCTCTCTGTGTGTGTGTGTGTGTGTGAAACTCCCTTTACGAGTGTTAATCCTTAATTAAGTTGTGACTTGTCTATTGAAAACGGTGGGGGGGGGGACACTATTGTTAACACCTCCCAGACAAGAAGCTGTTCGCGCAACATCTCGTCTGGTGATCCCCTAGCCCGACGGAGACGTCCGCTCTCGACCAATTCCTAGATCTGACTGACTTGCGATCGCATTTTCGCGTCAAATAACAAAGACGAAAAGCGTATAACTCATACTCTCTCTCTCCCTCTCTCTCTCTCCCTCTCTCTCTCTCTTCGTGTGGTACGCGCGATGCTGACCCACTCTCTTTCTTTCCCCATCCCTTCTTCTGTGTCCCCACCCCCTCTCCCGGAGTGGGGTGGTACGCTTCTCGACGGACAATTTGGAATTTATCTCTTAGTCTTTATCTCCCTAGAGACCAATTATTCCCTCTCCCTCTGTCCTGAAGTGTTGACACCTCTGATAAGATTTTGCCAAAACTTTTGGCAGCGTGTGCTCAATGTATCCCATTGTTGTACCCTAATTGCCAATGACACCCTACACGCTTTCTCCCGCCAGGCTGGCGCCGTCCCTCGGCCAAGGTTTGGACAGTCAAAAATATGTACTAGCTCCCAGACTTCCACTTGTCTCTACGTGGGGCCTGATCTCCCCGATGCATTCCAGTGCACCCCGGGGTGCAGACTCCGTCGCTGAAACCACTGTTTCACATCCGCCCAATCCTTATTTCGTGTCAATTGGTCGAAATTGACACCTCCCAGACCGTCACCTTTCTCCACGTGGGGGGCTGATCTCTCCGATGCATATCGGTGCGCCATAAAGGGGGCAGATACGTCGGATGAAATCACTGTTTCACATCCGTCCACCCTTATTTCGTGTCACTTGGTTGCAATTGACATCTCCCAGACCGTTACCTTTCCCCACACACAGAGAGAACAACGGATAATACAATCAAAACAATAATAATCAAAAATTAAGAAAAAACTGTAGCTAAACAATGGAACAAAAAGTTTTCTTTTTCTGTTCTGTTTTCTTTTGGTCTGTCCTTCTTTTTCTCTTTCCAGTCTATTAAAACATCAGGACTACGTATGTATGTGTGTATGTGCGTATGCATTTTGTGGTTTCTGTGTTGGGAGGTGGGTAGGTGACAAAATGAATTATTATGCATGCAATTAAAAGTTTGTTAATACAGATTGGAGCTCGCAACGCCCCTTACAAATTACGTCACCATCACCCTCTCCTCGGAATCAATCTCTACTTCTTCACTGGTCATCCACCTGGATTTCCGACAGGGGCAGCGATTGTTGCTCCCGCTCGCGATCTGGGTGAAGTGTACTCAAGGGTAACCCTCCCTCGCTCATGCACTCGGCCGTCGGTGTGCTCGCGCCGTCCAATTTCTCCCTATGTCTTTCTCGCGCCCTTTGTCTTTTCTGCAAAAGCTAACCCTATTATTTATGTGCACAATTCTTACTAACATCGACCAAGCCCTATCGTGCCCGTGTCTAGTTCTACCTTTTAACGTGAATTTTCCCTTCCTGACGGGGTTAATCGAACCCTCAATCTCTCTAAAGCTAATAGCTTGTTACCTTCTGGTTATGCAACGCATTTTAACACATTATAATACTTTCATAACTGTTCGATGGGGTCGACCGGTAATCTCAACGATTTGGTAATTCGGCCTTAATCTGCCGAGATGATTATATTCGGCGACAAGTGTCTTAGCGATTGCATATCCAACTGTGCACCTGTGCACTCACTCGTCAGTGTCAACAACTGAAATTCTCTTGGTACGGACCTGTCTGGTTCGCATACCGTCACTATCATTGCGTCGGCCACCTCGGCCGGATTCTCTTCGTTCCCTTCTCTGGGAAAACAATTCTCTCAGACTAACACCTTCTTGGCTCACTTCGGCCCGGTGACATTCGATATCGATGCGCCTTCTCTGGCTGCATGCGACAGTAACCCTTTTGGTTCTTCCCTATAGCTTCCAATTTCTTCATAATCATTCTCTCATCGCTTCCCGACACTGTCCCTAATTACTCATCGAGTGCCTCTCCCAGCAACGGGGGGCCACTGATTTCTTCTGCTTCGTCTGTATCAACACTATCTATCTTAGATAGGATCTCATATCCTTCTCTTCGCTTATCATTACTTCTGTGCCCTTTCGTAAGGCGCACCACAATCTGTCATATTCCCGGTGGTTCGAACATCTGTCGATTACTTCAACTTTCTTTTGTTTTAAAACTCACTATATATCTGCCTGGTCGTTCGGCAACAGCCCATCCAGCTGCAGGTATATTACTACTTGTGATCGATCATTTGGATCTAACCACGACGACCCTCCATCGGTCCCAGTTATGCATCTCTTTCTATCCTTATATGTCCGTTTATCTCGGGGGGGGGCATCCAAGACAACTGTCCGCGCCACAACCACCAGCACCGCACACGCATGGGGGCCCTCCCTGCGCGCGGTGGGGCCAACGAATGCGACACAGCACAACCTCGGCCTCTCCCCCAGGTCCTTGACTATCTTTGGCTTGGCTTTCCTACTATTCTGTGGTGGGGCGTCTGCTCCCCTCTACCGTAACTTCATAGGTAATTCCTCTACCTTTTTGGCTAACCGATTTTCTCTCAGTCCCTTCTGGAGCTGGGCAGGGGGGTATTTTGCCGCTCTCCTCCCACTCGCTGGACTCGTCAACCGACCTAGCAGTCGCGTTTAATTCGATCTCTCTCTACGGGGGGGTTCATTGCTTCTTGCGGTTTCTCATAAACCGGCGAACAAAACCCAAGCCCGTCTTCTTCCCATTCTACCGTAACTTCATAGGTAATTCCTCTACCTTTTTGGCTAACCGATTTTCTCTCAGTCTCTTCTGGAGCTGGGCAGGGGGGTATTTTGCCGCTCTCCTCCCACTCGCTGGACTGGTCAACCGACCTAGCAGTCGCGTTTAATTCGATCTCTCTCTACGGGGGGGTTCATTGCTTCTTGCGGTTTCTCATAAACCGGCGAACAAAACCCAAGCCCGTCTTCTTCCCATTCTACCGTAACTTCACAGGCAATTCCTCTACCTTTTTGGCTAACCGATTTTCTCTCAGTCTCTTCTGGAGCTGGGCAGGGGGGTATTTTGCCGCTCTCCTCCCACTCGCTGGACTCGTCAACCGACCTAGCAGTCGCGTTTAATTCGATCTCTCTCTACGGGGGGGTTCATTGCTTCTTGCGGTTTCTCATAAACCGGCGAACGAAACCCAAGCCCGTCTTCTTCCCATTTAATTTCGCTATCTTTCACTAAACTTATCATTCTGGTGGCCACCCTACTTTTTATACTCTGTTGGGTGGCCTCTGGGCGCTTCCCTGGTTCTTTACCCTAGCGTCAGGTGGCACACTAAGGTTCGGAATCCTAATTCCTCACCTCCGATCTATGCTGCTGTGCACCACCGACTCTCATGTCCGAACCGACCACACCTAGTGCAGTTCGGTCTAACCGAGCTGCGTGGGCGCCCATAATTTGTGGGACACTCTGCTGCTCTATGCCCCTCACCCCTGCAGGTCCAGCGGACTGATGCCTGCCTGGCCGGTGCGGGCCTATCGTACTCATTTTGAAGGTCCCATGCCTTCCTTCTAGGATCGGAGTCTGCCTCCCGATCCTCTCCGCCCCCTCTCTCCATTCGGGGCCCCGGGCTCGCCCTGCCCCCACCGTTTTCCTTCTCCCAGGCCTTTCCTCGCCATTGCTTAACCTTAGCCGGGTCAACTCGCGTACGGCCTCAATCGCGGTTCGCTCGCTGGCGTATTGCCTCACTAGCTGCTCGCGGAGCTCCGTCCAAGTGATCCCCGGGTTCTCTACATACCTCCCCTCAATGAATCTCGACACTGGGCCCCTCGCTCCCTCTAGAGCGAGCAGCACCATCTCTAAATCTTCTAGTCCATAAATCACCCTCTTCTTCTGAATTACTGCTAACCACTCCATTAAACCGACGGGATCCCCTTTGTGGGGGGGTATTCGTATCCCTCCTATCGGCCCTTCTATCTTTCTAGTCTCTTCTCTCCCCATACCTGTTACACTATTTACTAGGTCCTCCTCCGAACCCATTCCCCTTGCGTTCTAGCTTACCACCCCTAACAACAGAACTACCCAAACTGTGTGCAAAGTTTGGACAACAATCGATACACCGACAAAACCGAGCAAGCGAACAAGAGAAATCAACGAGTCACTTACCCCTCTCCTCTGCTGCTCCTGTGGTCCCTCGTCTCTGGGTTGATTGCTTGTTATTTTTCGAGTCCGTCTGGGCCTTTCAATCAATTGACTAAAAGTTCGCGGCCCCAGACCGATCTCAAAGTCTAATAACGTTTTTTCTTTCAGTCTATCTCTTTTTCTATCTTTCTCTTTTTTTTTTTCAAACACGGGTGTACATGCCCGTTAAACTGTTCCTCTCTTTTCTTTTCCTATTCTCTTTTTCTATCTTTTTTTTTTTCAAACACGGGTGTCGATGTCCGTCAAACTGTTTCTCTATTTTCTTTTCCTTCCTCCTTTTTTTTATTCTCTTTTTCAACCACGGGTGTACATGCCCGTTAAACTGTTTCTCTCTTTTCTTTTCCTTTTTTTCTATTCTCTTTTTCAAACACGGGTGTACATGCCCGTTAAACCGTTTCTCTCTTTTCTTTACCTTTTTCTATTTTTCTTCTTTTTTTTTTTTCAAACACGGGTGTCGATGTCCTTGTCCCCTGCCGGCTGCCGCGGATCTGTTTGTCCGTCTGTCTATTTTTTTTTCAAAGTGTTCTGCCGGTAAAAAAAATTGTTTGTTGTGCCCGTGGGTTTTTAAAAATTTGTCTGTCTATTTTTTTTTTTCAAAGTGTTCTGCCGGCAAAAAAAAATTGTTTTTTTTTTTTTTTTTTTCCCTTGCCGTGGGTTGGCTCCGCTCTTTCTTTTCCCGAGGTTACCAGGCACTCCCAGTACCATGATCCTAGGTCGCGGCACCATTTATAACCCGGACCCCAAATGTGATGATGAACCGTCCCGGCGCAGTGCAGGAATCCTTCCTGACTGTGAACACCTTTTCTTTGGCTCGTGATTTCGTCTGTAGTGGCTGTAAAAAGAAAGATGGCTCGAATCTCCCTCGGGTCTGATGAATGACGACTTCGTGATTCTGTGAAGGCAAGATTACTTAGCAGCACAATTCACGATAGAATAACTCGACAAACGGCTAGGTCTTTTCACAACAATAATTATTTAATAAAAATGAACAAAGTCTATTCTTCGATAATGGCTTTTTTCTAACTATCTTATCTTCCTTCTCTCTGTGTGTGTGTGTGTGTGTGAAACTCCCTTTACGAGTGTTAATCCTTAATTAAGTTGTGACTTGTCTATTGAAAACGGTGGGGGGGGGGACACTATTGTTAACACCTCCCAGACAAGAAGCTGTTCGCGCAACATCTCGTCTGGTGATCCCCTAGCCCGACGGAGACGTCCGCTCTCGACCAATTCCTAGATCTGACTGACTTGCGATCGCATTTTCGCGTCAAATAACAAAGACGAAAAGCGTATAACTCATACTCTCTCTCTCCCTCTCTCTCTCTCCCTCTCTCTCTCTCTTCGTGTGGTACGCGCGATGCTGACCCACTCTCTTTCTTTCCCCATCCCTTCTTCTGTGTCCCCACCCCCTCTCCCGGAGTGGGGTGGTACGCTTCTCGACGGACAATTTGGAATTTATCTCTTAGTCTTTATCTCCCTAGAGACCAATTATTCCCTCTCCCTCTGTCCTGAAGTGTTGACACCTCTGATAAGATTTTGCCAAAACTTTTGGCAGCGTGTGCTCAATGTATCCCATTGTTGTACCCTAATTGCCAATGACACCCTACACGCTTTCTCCCGCCAGGCTGGCGCCGTCCCTCGGCCAAGGTTTGGACAGTCAAAAATATGTACTAGCTCCCAGACTTCCACTTGTCTCTACGTGGGGCCTGATCTCCCCGATGCATTCCAGTGCACCCCGGGGTGCAGACTCCGTCGCTGAAACCACTGTTTCACACGATTTGCTGGCCGTATATATGTTTTATTAAGATAGACTGCTTATGTTACATTAGTACACACTGGAAATGTGCATCACATTACAGGTTATGTTACATCTTGATGTGTACATCATATTGCAATCTATTGGCTGTCTACACAGCTGCAATATACTGGCGGTGTATGCCATATTGCATGGCTCTTTGCTGTGTGTAATGGTGTACTAGTAATATAGGCCCTGTTGTTGTGAGGGCCTTAGCATGTGTCTTACTGTGACAGTCTGGTATGCATACCATATTGTTATATACTGGCCACATGTGCCATAATAGATTTTCAATAGGGGATTCATTTCCAAGTCAGGGTGCCTGATTCCCCTAATGGATAATCTCATTGACTGTGGAATTGATCAAAGGATATAATATTATTGTACGGTCTGTATTTAGACTTGACACCCATGAAAAGGAAATTCGACATTCTACTTTATTTTATTTTATTTATAACTTTAAGATTATAGAAATGGTAATATGGCATTCATAGGTTGGAGCAGGAGTACTTCAATCATTCACAGTCAACACTGAGTGTGCCTCTAGGAATTAAACTCTAAATTTACTGAGAATTATTTGAATAAATGTCACTGGACCTCTAACTCCTTTTACGCCAATCAATGCTGAGTGTCTTGTTCACCCCACCCTAAAAATTAAAATTTAAAAAATGTAAAATAATAATAATAAAAGAAGCTAATATGTTTTCTGGGCTGTGCATTACGTGATGAAAATATTATTTCAATTATGGGCAAATCCGGGTCTTTTTTCCATACAATGCTATAATACACATACATCACCATTTGTATAAATGGAAAGGATCAATATTACACAAAATAAAATATTCATACAGAACTAATTCTTTTAGCCCTCCTTCCAATCTCAAGAGAGAATGGATACCCCCTTTAAGGATGCCCTCTATGTGGGGAGTCTGTAGTGAAGTAAGGGTTGTGTAATCCCAACCCGAACCTCTCTTGAACCAGTCTTCCTAACAAGGAGATGACTAGGACAACTGCCGGTATAAGCAGAGAAAGACTGGTGTTATTTCAGAATTTCCTTCTTCTGTAATAGTTGCACAACCAGGGCTTCAGAGTCAAGTTTACTCTACTATTTACTCCATAACTGGGGGGAAGATATATGGATTCATACCTTTCCAAAGGGTGTTTTGTGAAAGTGATGCAGTAGCCCTGGCATAACTCAAATCCAGCCGAGCTTACAGTTTGCACCTGTAACCACTGCACCATGCCACCTCTGATAAATATTCATATACATTTTAATGTATCAATTGCATACATGCACAAACATAACCCACCCACACACATATATATATATATCCTGAACTAATAAATGTTTAAAATATGTCATTTATTTATATTATCCGTTTTTGTACATTAAAAATCCTTACATTTTCGTTGAAAAGCTTAAAATCAAACAAAATGGGTTTCTGAATTATTTGAATGATTTTTTGTTTGAATACTTAAGTATTTGCTTGTTGAGTGTGTGTCCTCACCATTGTTTAGTTTCTTCTTCTTTTTCTTCTTCTTCTGATAATCTGTCTGTCTGTCCCCACGGCAAATGTTTTTCCCACGACATGAGAGAAATTCAGCCGTCAACAGATGATAATTTTCCAGAAAACGAACCGAAAAATATTTTTTCTTTATTTTCATCGGATTTTGGGATTTTCTGCTTCCATAAATTTTCTCCATTGCCAGAAAGAAGAAATTGAAGAAATATCTGTCATCTTAAATGTCTCCCAACTCATAAAAGTTTGACATTTTCAATGTGTTCTGAAACTAAAATTAAAGAATTTATTACTGCCGTGGGAATCCATCAATATTTTCAGCTGATGTCACATTTTTTTTTCTCTTTTTTTATTTTCTCTTTAATTTAAAAAAACGTTATTTTACCAAATTTCTGTGTTTCTGTTAGTAATTATGCAACAATGGAAACTTGGTTTTGTTAACGAGAATCCGAGAAAGATTTTGGTTCTTAAGAAATATGTTTAACTTTGAGGAGACATTTGATAAAATAGTCAAAATGTCTTGAGAGAAAATGTTTCAATTGTTATTAAAAAGATCATCATATTCGGTGCAATGTCCGACATGTGTTAGAAATTAACTTCCAAACTAACCTATCTCTGACCAGGTATTTATTTATTCCCTTTTTCTCTCGAATCGTCTCATGTTTTCCTTGGCCTTTCCCTGCCAACTGACCAAATGTTCTACATCTACATCTGATCCATTCTTTTTTGATGATGTCTAATAAAGCTGACATTCATATCAGCTTTATTGTATTTATTCTTGTACTGGTCATCATCCTGGTCGGATTTAACCAGCTTCCCCCCGAACAAGTACAGCGTTTCTGACAATCTTATCCCACTTTTGCCAATCCTGATTCAATAGTCAAAAGCCAACTAGTTATGTACCTGAGTGCTGGTAGGTCGCCTGTGATTGTCGTTGCCGAGGTCTTCAGCTGCCAACCAGGTAAAAAAAGATGAGATAAGACATCCAGGTGCCAAGCTGCATGCTCGCATCATCATTGACGGCATTGGAGAAGGATGGACGGCAAGAGTCGGAGATTCAGTCGCTGATGGAAGTCTTGAGTTGGTACTCTCTCCACACAGCAGCAGCGTAGACTGCAGTGAAGTCAACTGAAATGAGATGAACTCTGATAAAAAAAAAAAAGATACATTTCTTATTTAAACTTGATGAAATTTGGGGAATGTATTGATGTCTAAATTGTAAAATTTCACAAAAAAATCCTTGCATTACATAAAACTAAACTAACTGTACACCTAACAGCTATGTTCCAAAATTCATAATGCTTATGTTAGTTTGAGAGTGAATCCTGTACATATAAACATATACACATAATAATTATATATATATATATATATATAGTGAAGATAGTTCTATCTGTCATGTAGGACAGAAAAAATTGTTATATTGTTGGGGGGAATATTTGTTTCAGTTAAAAAAATTTTAATTTCATTATTTAATTCAATCATTCTGGAGATCACATAGTAGTAAATGGTGGGGTAGTTAGATTGGGGATGTGGATGAACTAATAATATAAATATATGTTAATGAAACAACAATCCCACATGAAAAGAGTCAATAATGGGACCTGAAGAAACAAAATATTTATAATAGCATAGAGAAAAACAATTTGGCCAAGATCTTTGTAAAACACAAAACAACGTAGACATATTATGTTTCAGAATTTTTTAGATGACGGTTGATAATAGTCCGAATATACCAAATTCTACAACGCAGACATAGACACAACATAAAACTAAATTGATTACAAAAGTGGTTAAAAAAGGGGGGGTGTGGAATATAAAAGTATACAAAAATATTTTTAGAGTTTTCGTAGTATTAATTAGTTAGAGTATATATATATATATATATATATATATAATATATATATGCTTTTATCTCTGATCAACAAGGAAAATATTAATATTTTATAGCACATCTAGGAGTAGTTTAGATAAAAAAGAAATAATACACATTTTTCAAACCTTAGCTTTTGATAAAGAAACCCATGTGAAAGAATTGTTTAAACATAAACCTTTATTTGAACAATGAAACAAACAAACCTTCTAGAAAACCAAACAATATCCCATTATATGTTTATAAACACATTAACCATCCACACACAGTTTTAAAAACAATCCCGAGGTAAATAGGCCATAGAGTGATTCCAGCAATATAAGTTTATTTATTCAACACAGAAAAAGATATAAAATATGGGTAAATAACTCTAATCTCTTCCGGTTTCATCTTGTTTAGAAACATAACCGACTTTATGCAATTCATTTCCACAGTCGATTTCGAAATCTTGAGAATGTATGCGATTTGTCTGGTTGTCAAACGGCAATCTTGTTCAACTGCAGCTTTCACTTGATCAATGTCTAGCATTTTTGGTCGACCAGAGCAAGGAGAATCTTTCACTGAAAAATTTGCTTTTCTGAATTGAGCATACCATTTCTGGCCCACCTGTTCTGTACAGCATTCTCCCCTACACATGACACACCTTTATGCACGTTTCTGTAGCTTTTTGTCCTTTTCTATAGTAAAAAAAAGCATCAGATGTTAGTGCTCTGCTTGGTCTTCTATTTCAAGTCCTGAAATACAAGCAAAACTGTAAGAACTTCTCTGCTCGAAGCTTATTACATCAACATACTCGCTACATCAAATACAGGATTTGAAAAATAAGAAATATAAACGATCTTCAGTAGGCCGGAAAGATGACAAAATAAACGAACGAACATTTTGGGCAACCCAATATGTGATTCATCTGTTTTAGTAGCAGTATTAATGTTTTATCATGAAGTATCACTGTAGATACCCACTGGGGAAGTACTCTATTCTAAAATCTATAATATTACTGTCTCAAAATGGTTCTGAAAAGGGGAATGCAACCCTGTGTCTGAAACTATAGTTGTGACATGCCAGTGATAATATCATGATTATGATGACTTTTCATTAAATAGTGTGCTTGCAAACCTTTTTTCTTAATTATTTTTAACAGAATTCCAATTCGGCACGATAATTTCATTTTCCCAAATGATAATCATCTTCTTTCCAATTCTGAAGAATGGAAATATTTCTGCTAATGAAATCACCTAATCTATAGATGATCAATATTAATATTGTTTTTTTTGTTTTTGTTTTTAATATGAATGTTCCGATGCAGGAATCTCCTGTAATGCTTGTAATTCGTTCCACATTTGGAAATGAAATCTTCATTTCCTTGTATCGGTACGAATCTTCCACTTTGGAAAATGAGAGGAATTTTGTCTAATTCATAATCGACTCTGATCTGAAATCAAATTGTTTGGAAAACGTGTCAGAAAATGTCGATAACTTGATTCGCAAAGTTGATAACTCCCGACTTAATGAAGTTTAATAAAAGCTTTCTTGTTTTACTTTTGATGCGAGGACGACGACGACGACTTACATATCATCTTGCGTGAGATGATTGAAAATCAATCGGATCACTTTGATGCAACCCATATAACATCAACTCACAGATGATTGGTGAAAGTTTCAGGAATTTATACACACAGCATCTTTGGTTTTTGAATATTTCTTGCATCGATCAAGTCAGACTAATTGTCTTAGCTTGGTGGTTATGATTACATGCTAGTTAATCCTCATTGGGGTTGCCATCCTTGCGACCCGTTACAGACTTATATCAACATTGATTGTAATTGAATACGATCTTAACCAGGTGCATCTACCTTGTTACTAGCTTCCCTTTTATGATTCGAAAGACTGATAGAGGCATTGTTTTAAAAGGTAACATAACCTAGTGGACAACGATGTTAAGATAAATTCTATGGTGAATTTTATGTAGATGGTGTGAGTTCAGTCACTGCTGAAGAGACTGAATATAAATGTATGCATACAAGATATTTAAAGAACATATGGAACATAAAACGAGAACAGTTTATCCTTGTGGATTAAATAATCCCGGGCAACGCCAAGACACGGGTCAGCTAGTGGATTAAATAAATGGTTCAGTTTAAAATTGCAGGAAGTTTAGCGACTAAAACAAAAGTTAGAATACAACAGGTGAAGCATTGTGTGCATAACTACAACCAAGATGAGACAACAGTACAAAATATGGAAATAACGTGCACGTCTATAGGTGACCTCCCCTCCCTCCCTCCCTTCAAGCTTAACTGGTGCCCATTTATACATATGGCCAGAGTGAGGATTTGGATTGAATAATTGAAAGAGAGAGAGAGAGGGTTTATTATGATATCACAATGTATTCTGATTTTCTGAAAGTCTTTGACTTTGTGATCCTTGTAAAAACATGACTGTCAATGTAGAGAAATTATGTATTTAATAATATAATAAATACTGACCCAATGGGTTACAGGTAGTCTAGTGCAATTTCTAACTTAAGAGTGATAGACCAAAGAAAATGCTATTTCAAACTTTAGCTTGATTTTCTGACCGGCAGACGGATCCTCTTATACAGATAAGCGGATGAATCTAAGAATGACGAGTTTGAATGCGAAATGCGATGAATCCAATTTGTTTAAAGTGAGACATGAAGCAATAAATATATTAAATCTACACGTCGACTAAAATCTTATTTTAGTTGAAAGAAATAAGAAAGAAATTATGCCGATATAATATTATGTAAAACATGATTTTGCGGTCAAGTGTTGAGTGACGGCTTCGTAATTTTGAAAATGGAATTTATCGCATTTTGTATTTGAACTCTTAAAATTATTGATAAAACTATTAATGCAATTTTAAAACCTATCAAAAAGAGAGAAAAAAATACCATTCTGACACTGAAGGAAACCCTGGGAAACATAACAGACATCAGCTTTCTCACAAAATCTGAAGGAATGGAAAAAGAAGAAGTCCTGGTGAACTTCTGACATTACTAACAAGCAGAGCATCATTGGTGTCGATCAAAAGAAGAGTCTATCAGACATGTGTGTGCAGTGTGATGAGAGTGACATCTGGCCAGTGAAAGTTGTAAGATATTTGTTGCATGGAGAGAAAATAAATGAGAATTTTACAATGGATATGTAATATGAGTTTTAAAGACAAGCTTAGATCTGATGACTTCAGAGGAATAATAAATCTGGATAATATAGGGAGATGTGTGCAGAACAGGAGACTTTGTTGGTTTGTTCACATTGAAACAAAAGTTAAGAGTTTTTGAGTGAGAAGATGTAGAACAGTTGCAGTAGCAGGGTCAGTTGGCAGGGAAAGGCCAAGTAAACCATGGGAGGAAGTGATGGGGAAGGATTCGAGCAAAAGAGAGATAAATAACGACCTAGCCAGAGATAGGTAAGTTTGGAAGTGAATTTGTAAAAGCTGCTCAACACATGCCAGTCTGTTAGCTGAACCTGCTATCTCAACTGTTCTACATCTACTAACCAAAAATCTCTCGTCTATTTTTTTTCAACGGGGTCATGCCATCAAAGTCTCCTGTTTTGCATGCATCTCCCTATACTTTTTAGATTTAATCTACGTCTGGGGGTCATCAGATCTAAGCCTGTCTTTAAGACTCACGTTTAACACCCATGGTATCATTTCTCTCCATGCAACGCATATCCTCAAACCTCACTGGCCAGATTTTACTTGTATACATCATCACACTGTTCACACATGCATGATAGACTCTTTCCTTGGTCAACAGTGGTAACACTCTGCTGGTTAGTAATGGCAGCAATTCCTTAAACTTACTCCATCCACTCCTAAATCTTTAAGAAAATGAATGAATAAAATAAAATTTAATAAATAGCAATCATAATTATGACCAGTTAACATTGTTCGTTTTAAATAGTATTCGTTTTTTTTCTTTACAAACATCCATAATTCAAGCAAAAACTACAAAGGAAAATATGGTCCATTTAAAATTCAGCAGACGAATTCCATAAAGTCTTTCACTGAATATCGAATTCTTTGATTAACTCGAATTATAAATAAAAATTATTTTTTCCAATATTTTTTCTCAAGAATTCCTGTATAAAAATAGTTTTAAATTCAGTTGAAAATACAAGATTTAAAAGCGATCAAACTTTGCATAATTTCATCCTTAAAATGCTAAGACTTGAAAATGTTGTGGCTTTTTGTCATGTAAATGTATCATCTCAAATATGCAAATTTTCGAAACCGGTTAACTGATCGATAATTATTCATTTCTCAGTTTTGCAAATTGGTATTCTGCAATTCTTCTCTGCGAGTTGGGAAGACGTTCCATGTTCACTTTTTGATGTTTGTTAGAAACGTTTGATGACGAAGCCAAATTGTAATGAACGGATTTGCAGCAGAAATGCAATTTGTTTTTGTAGCCATTCAAATTCTGACGATCTACAACCGACATAAAATGTCTTTTTAGCCTAGAGCAAGAAAAGACATCAACGATAAACGGATATTTACACGGATAAGTGGAGATCAAAAGAAAAGTCATCAATAATTGGACATTTGCCAAGACGAATAATTAAAGAAAAAATGATTTGCTTTAAGACATTTTTCAGAATTTTCATTTGATAATATTTAAAGCTTTAGTTTTAAAAGTTTCGTCCAATTAGTTTTGCAAGAATTCAAATATTTTTGAGAATCACCAAAGGGAAATCAAAGATCTGCAAAGAGAAATAGACATTAAGATGCGTCCATTCAATTTGTATTTGACCATGGAAATTCTATTTCAAATCTAAGTGTGACAGATCAATGTAAATTCTATTATGAACTTAAGTATGACAGCCTGAACGATAGACAGAGCCTCTTCTAAGGATGCTTGAATGCATCTAATGAATAAGATCTGTCTATTCAATCTGTGCGTTTAGTGATGAAGATGTTTTTCAAACTGAAGCGTGACAGACTGACAGACAAAGCCTCTGATAGATATGTGTTGACGCATCTAAGAACAGACTTTCATGAATTTTTCTGTAAACGTTTTTCTAGTCTTGTCATCATAATCCTTCTGCAGTTTTTAGATTTTCATCGGTTCCATGAAAACTCAGTTATCAACAATTTCTCATAGAATTTTCAAACATCTTTCTTGTCCTGTTTATTTGTTGCTAACACTCCATTGATGGCGCTACCAAATCAAGCTGTCTGAAGTTATTGACTTTCTGACTAAAAATGCACCAAACATTGATGTTTTATTGTTTTTTTCTTTGTAAAACTCAATCATGTTATGCAAAACCCAAAACAAAAAACAACCATTTCCCTCCCTCCCTTCTTCTTCCTTCTCCCCTCTTTCTCCCTCCCCCCTTTCACTCAACCAAACACCATGAATAAATGCTTAAACATATAAAGAACTTGAAGCATAAAAACCATCTCCAAAATGACCGGATTCAGCATTGAATGACCTGAAATAAAACAAAAACAACCAAACCAAAAACCATGATTAAACATTTGAACATATAAAGAACTTGAAGCATAAAAACCTTCAGCAAAATGACCAGATTCGACATTAAACCTGAAAAGGGTTGATATGCCGTAAAACAAAACTACCTACCTACCTAACAATCCATTGTCATTTTGAATGCACTTCTCTCTAACGAAATCCATATTTGTCTTTGTCATCTGTTTAGCTACCCTGAATACTTCATTCTTTTTTGTCATCCCTTCATAGTATATCTGGAAACCTCGCTTGCTCAGCCCCCTTCTTGGCTTTGTATATAGCTCTTCTTGCTCCCTTCTTTACCATCTCTTTATTCATTCAGCCTTTTATCCACTGACTCCTCAGTTTCTGCTTTTCTTTGATACACTTTTCAACTTCCTCATTCGACCACCATGTCACCCTATGCCTTGAGTGTCCTTCTGCCCACCAACAAGTCTGGTCCGTTCCCTTCAACAGTGTATCCTTCAGCGTCTTCCACTGTTCTTCCACACATTCTGTAGTGGATCTGATAGCCGAATGCTCTATTACTGTGTCTCCAAATTCGCGTTTCACATGTTCTTCATTATGTAAGTGAGAGAAAAAATAACTTACTAAGTGAAAAAACAGGTGTCTCTTTTTTTAATATAGCCATCGAATGAACTGGTTGAAATAATGCCGTAACTGCAAAAGTCACCCTAATAAATATGTTGTCCAAACAACTTTTGAGGGAGATTTTCATGTTTTCTCTTCAAAAGCCATCCCCCAAAAACGATGTAGAATAGACATTTAGGCAAAAGGTAAATTAATGACAAGGTCGATTCTAACATTTTTATCAACTTTATTTCACGTCTTTGATCAACAAGCAAAAGCTTGAAACGGTTCCATGCCGCTGTGAGTTGGATGGGTACGCCGTACGTCCGCTTGAGTTGACATCTTATGCCCAACTGGTTTAGAAGCGGAGAAAAAATGTATAAGTAGTTCAGCAGAAGTACATACCATGCAAGGAGTTCTTTTTAAGAAAAGATCACATGAGCAAAAGTTCAATGAATGTACATTTTTAAGAGGGAGAGTGTGAAAAAGAAGAAAGACTGATTTAAAAAAAAAAAAAAAGGTGAAGCATATTTCGTTTTAACACAGAACTTGATCACTCTTTAGACAACATCCTGCATAATTGAATTTGACTCTTCCAGAAAGTTCTAAGATTCTATTTTTAGTAATATTGCAGACTTCTTGGCACCAAATTCTTTGAGTTAAATTTCTGCTCGTTCATAACAATGTGCCGTTCAATACTTCCTGAATTATTTTAATTAATATCCTCATTTTTGTTGTTTTTATGAGTAAAATTCAGTTGATAAACGCTCAGTGTGTGATTGTTTTTCCAACATTTAAATACTAAGATATATTTTTGTAAACCTAATTTTATTAGTATCCTCCAATTTCAACGTCTGGTGTACAGGATTAAGTAGAATATCGACTATATAAGATATTATTAAAATCTAATGTTTTTGTTTTTATTCCAAAAATGTTAACGAGTTTCATGCTCTCTCACCATTTTTTTGAAGGACTTTTTCGTTTTAATTCGAAACATTTAAGTGACAAAATATCAAATTACCCCCCCCCCCCCTCTTAGATTAATGATAAAGAACTTCTTCATCCATCCAGAAAGTAGATCATGCCAAATCCATGACAATTTGGCAGAGATTCTTGTGCCATTTGGATATACGTTTGGTTTGGAATTTCTTCAGTCTAAGCATGATTCCAATCAGCGTTGGCTAACTGACAATTTCTGGATGAGAATTGTTGATTCTGGCATCTGCGGAGAGCTACACCTTTCAATTCGTGGTCAATTGACCTGTGATTATGGTAATACACGTCACTACAAAATCTGATTGAAAACGAGTAGAACCAAACAAGAACGTATATTAAGCTGAATCTATTCAGTCTGTGGCTTGGCAATGGAAATGCTATTTCAAACTTAATTGTTAGACACAAATGAAGATTACAATTTTAAAATAATTTCACAACTCTTGAGTCAATCCAACCTCAAATAAAGGCACATATTCGAGGCTGTTGTCATAGTTTCATAAAGATTTAGTTTATAAAAAAATTAGACTAAAAAGAATGTAACATTTATTATTAGATATGTAAGGTAAATGTTACATTTGATATTAGATATATAAAGAAGTGTTACATTTGATATTAGGAATGTTACATTTGATATTAGATGTGTTACATTTGATATTAGATGTGTAAAGAAATGTTACATTTGATATTAGATGTGTAAAGAAATGTTACATTTGATATTAGATATATAAAGAAATGTCACATTTGATATTAGGAATGTTACATTTGATATTAGATGTGTTACATTTGATATTAGATGTGTAAAGAAATGTTACATTTGATATTAGATGTGTAAAGAAATGTTACATTTGATATTAGATGTGTAAAGAAATGTTACATTTGATATTAGATGTGTAAAGAAATGTTACATTTGATATTAGATGTGTAAAGAAATGTTACATTTGATATTAGATGTGTATAGAAATGTTACATTTGATATTATATGTGTAAAGAAATGTTACATTTGATATTAGATGTGTAAGGAAATGTTATATTTGATATTAGATATATAAAGAAGTGTTACATTTGATATTAGGAATGTTACATTTGATATTAGATTTGTTACATTTGATATTAGATGTGTAAAGAAATGTTACATTTGATATTAGATATATAAAGAAATGTCACATTTGATATTAGGAATGTTACATTTGATATTAGATGTGTTACATTTGATATTAGATGTGTAAAGAAATGTTACATTTGATATTAGATGTGTAAAGAAACGTTACATTTGATATTAGATGTGTAAAGAAATGTTACATTTGATATAAGATGTGTAAAGAAATGTTACATTTGATATAAGATGTGTAAAGAAATGTTACATTTGATATTAGATATATAAAGAAATGTCACATTTGATATTAGATGTGTAAAGAAATGTTACATTTGATATTATATGTGTAAAGAAATGTTACATTTGATATTAGATGTGTAAAGAAATGTTACATTTGATATTAGATGTGTAAAGAAATGTTACATTTGATATTAGATATATAAAGAAATGTCACATTTGATATTAGGAATGTTACATTTGATATTGTGTTACATGTGATATTAGATGTGTAAAGAAATGTTACATTTGATATTAGATGTGTAAAGAAATGTTACATTTGATATTCGATGTGTAAAGAAATGTTACATTTGATATTAGATGTGTAAAGAAATGTAATATTTGATATTAGATGTGTAAAGAAATGTTACATTTGATATTAGATGTGTAAAGAAATGTTACATTTGATATTAGATGTGTAAAGAAATGTTACATTTGATATTAGATGTGTAAAGAAATGTTAAATTTGATATTAGATGTGTAAAGAAATGTTACATTTGATATTAGATGTGTAAAGAAATGTTACATTTGATATTAGATATATAAAGAAGTGTTACATTTTATATTAGATATATAAAGAAATGTCACATTTGATATTAGGAATGTTACATTTGATATTAGATGTGTTACATTTGATATTAGATGTGTAAAGAAATGTTACATTTGATATTAGATGTGTAAAGAAATGTTACATTTGATATTAGATGTGTAAAGAAATGTTACATTTGATATTAGATGTGTAAAGAAATGTTACATTTGATATTAGATGTGTAAAGAAATGTAACATTTGATATTAGATGTGTAAAGAAATGTTACATTTGATATTAGATGTGTAAAGAAATGTTACATTTGATATTAGATGTGTAAAGAAATGTTACATTTGATGTTAGATATTTAAAGTGCAAGTGACACACCCATTTTCTGGCAACTGATGATTCGGCACTTATTTTAATTTGGATAAAATCACGAGAAAATTTGATAATCCATGCTTAAGTTGTTTACTGGATGGCTAATAGATGGCACTGTATAGCTTTCAACTAATTTGTTTGTTTACACTGCATCTGCTTGTGGCAGTCTCTCTTTATTCTGATGTTATATTTTATTTTGCTTGAGTTTAATCCCTAACTTCATAGGCAGATACGAGTGACAGTTGTTTTGATTGAAAATTTCCATCAAAGAAAAAGTTAGTTTCAGCAATTCCTGGTTGTTTCGAGACATGGTAAGTGTACAATTAGTTAGTTTGGGGATGTGTTGATGCATTATCATTATTATTATTAAGGTGAAATCTGATGATGTATCAAAACAGTTTATCTGGCATGCTGTAGAATCCAGGGTGTCGGCAAATCGGTGTTGAATCAAGATTAAGATTTATTTAAAAGTACTTAGCGTGACTGACCGACAAATCATGTCCTCCAGTGATCGGAGGACATATCTGAACATGTTACCCATATATGCATGTGTGCAGGTTAAATTTTGGAAGTGAAAAGTTTAGAAAATAGTTATGAGATTAATCTAATTAATTTGCATATCAAACCTTTTTTGACTTATTTGATGCTGCAACATGGCTATTATAAACGATTCATTTACCTTTTTTACAGCATATCAACCCTTTTTGAATTACCCAGACAATTTCTATCGTAAACAATCTGTTGTATATGAATAATTGAATACAAGTTACTCTAGCTGGAGGTGTTGAAAATTGTGAGTTCATGCCTTCCCCAAAGGTCTTTATAGAGTCGATGCTTAGGGCTCAACTGTACGACCAGTTGAGCAGCAAGATAAGTCAGTGCTAAGCACATCAAAATGCCGGTTTATAATAAGGCTAGAATGTTCCATTATGCTCAGAAGGGAAAGTCTATTCTCTGTGTTCTGATTGGCTGAGATTCATAAGTGGCCATTCTAGTGTATAAATATTCATTCATTTGAATAAGTATTCTTCTATGAGATGTATGCCAGTTGAGGCCTTTATACCGGTAAATGTTAGTTTGATTCTATATCTCCCCCCCCTCCCCTCAGTACGCGAACGCAATGGTCTTTGGGGAAAAATGAGTTTCTTCTGGCCTGGTTGATTGTGGGGAATTAACCTGGAAAATGCCCGGGCAGATTTCACTGGCATTGGTTTAGCAGTGCTGGGTGAGATTGGGTGCCTCGGCGATGTCATTACATCTCCTCTGTTATGCGGCAATGGTGTACCAGGTGTATGGGAATCCCAAGGCGTTGGATTGGGAGATTCAGTCGAAGCACTGGGAATAGGGACTGGAATTACAGATGTTGCAAGTTTTCTGAGGAATCTGCGGTTTCGCAAAGTGATTCTGCCTGACCCATCAATCCTGATCTGATACTGAAGGTTAGGAAGAGTTTCGACAACACGACCTGTTGTGTCCCATCGACGACTGTTTGCACGTTGTATTGATACTATTTCTCCTTCTTAGAGTGGGCATAAAGTATGCACTGTGCGATTGTACCGCTCGGTGAGGTGATCATTGCGCTGAGATAAGCTTATCTCACTGTTCCTAGCTGCAGCTATCCATTTTGCATGTGGTTTATATAGTGCGGGTTGGAATGGTATGAAGTCACAAAGTCGGCGGTGGAGCAAGTGTTATGCTGGGGATAGACCAATGCCTTGGGTAGAGGTATTGCGATATTGCAGGATGGCTCTGGCAACACTGTCATTATTCAATGAGCCATGGGGACCTGTATTTCCATGAATTATCTTCTTCGCTGTTTTTACAGCTAACTCTGCTCGACCATTAGATTGAGGATATGCCACTGAGGACTGTCTGTGTTTCACACACCATGTCTTGAGGAACTGCTGAAAAATGTTGGAATTAAAAGGTGGGCCACCATCGCTACTAAGTTCTTCTGGGGTGCCATATGCGTTAAATAGTTTCCGACAAATAGATATTAGTTTTGAAGTTATGGCATGACCTGGTATAAGATGATACAAAATAATCCAGCCAGTGAGTCTGTCTGCACAGACAAGGTATGCAATGTGTCCAACGTAAAAAAGGTCCATCACTATCTGCTGGAAGGGCCAATCTGGAGCTTGGGTTTATACGAGTGGTTCAGGTGGCTGTCTTTGGGCAATGCTTGTGCAGATGAGGCAATTGGCTCGAAAGTTGCATATTGATGCATTCATACCGGGCCAATACACCAGCTCATTGGCACGGGCTTTCATGCCAACCATGCCCTGGTGGGCTGAGTGTAGATAACGTAGTACTTTTCCTCTGAGAGATTTGGGTACCACGATTCTCGCATCCATCAGTGCTTAGCTCCTGTCAGTACTTAGTCGATGGTGTACATCCCAGAAGTTACGGATTTCCGGTTCAGTAAGTGAACGTTTGGATGGAAAACCTAGTTGTATTGTGTTGATCAGAGTCGTGTAAGATGGATCATTTTGGCCTGATGCACGTACTCAATGTGTTGTATTGCGATATTTGCCTGGGTTGAAAATGTTGCCGCAGGGTTTGGGAAATCTTCAGGCAGCATTACCAAATCAATGCATGCTGCCTTGCTGAAATAAAGTCGCTGGATCCCATCACATATGTAAAGGGCTTGCTTGGTTGTTCTTCCAAGAACTTCGAATTTCACAGGTAACCATCCCTGACACACAAGTGTGAAATCTCCCACAGTCTGAACGATTTTTCTTGATGGTACTAAGTTATCCATTGTGTGCCCCATATTAAACAGATGCTTTGATCCCCCTAGACATATAGTGGCCCCACTATCAGAGAAAATCTTCAGCTTCGTTCGGTAGTCACCAGGGATGTTCTTCGTTTGTCTGGGATCTGGATTTGGTGAGAATGGGATAACATACGCATCTATTTCTGCTATTTGATTTTCAGTTGCGGTCGTGTATGTATCCCTTGTCTTGTTAAATGTGATATGAGAGATAAGAGAATCCATGGGAGCCTCGTCAATTCCAATACAGGGTTTCTTTGCTAGGCACACTCTTTAAAGGTGGTTAGGTTTCCCACAAGTGCTGCATGTTTACCCCACGCTGGACATTTTAACTGGTGGGAGCTTGTTCCTTGGATACCATGATAATGGCTACCACAACCCATGCAAGCTTGAAAGTTATCACGTTTAGCAGAGTTGCTGATATGACCTTTACATGACCTTTATTAGCTTGAGCACTGGTTGTTTGCTTGCGGTACGTAGATATCTGTGCAATAGCCATGTCAGAGGTGTCAGTTATTGAAGTTTGGTCTTTCAATGACGATTCGAACGCCTCAGAATGGCGAAGATTTTGTTCGAGAGTTGTAAGTGTTCCAGCTTTGGCCAGCAAGTCTGCTTGGAGGGTATTGTTTGCTATTCCCCTGATGAGCTGGTCCTTGATGTACATGTTAGAAAGGTCATGCTCACAAAGGGGACATAAAAAGTTGCAGTCCAAGGCTGTGGCCCGGAGGCGGACAAGATATTTCTGTATTGTCTCAGTCTTACCCTGTGACATGGAGGCAAAAGTAAGGTTATGAACGATGGGATTCAACCTTCGAGTAATCAATGCCTCTATCATTCCTAGTAGCTTGTCTGGGTCAGTGGTGAAGAATTTAGGGTAAGTGTTGACTATAGCATTCTGGACGGACTTATCAGCAGAACTGTATAGCTGTATGTTGGCCTGACATGTTGGCATACCCGTCATCTTAGTGAATACTTCCCAATCAATTCTGAATTTTCTGAATTGTTGGGGGGGTCATTTCAAGATGGAGCTGGGGCAGTTTAGCGGCTGGTGCTGTAGCATATGTTACCTCAGCAGAGAGTTCCTTAGCTTCTTTAAGGATTGAGAGGGCTTCTCCCATTGTTGCGATCTCTAGCTCTTTCAACATGGCCCAATCCATCATTTGCAGGTTCTTCTTTGTCAGCTTTTCACTTGCAAATGTGGCAGCATAAGTTCGAGCTGAGCTAGCAGAGATCCCTGCTTTGAAGAGGTACTGCTCCCAATCTTCAGAATCCATATATCCTGTTCGTAGCGCCATATAGAGTCGATGCTTAGGGCTCAACTGTATGACCAGTTGAGCAGCAAGATAAGTCAGTGCTAAGCACATCAAAATGCCGGTTTATAATAAGGCTAGAATGTTCCATTATGCTCAGAAGGGAAAGTCCATTCTCTGTGTTCTGATTGGCTGAGATTCATAAGTGGCCATTCTAGTGTATAAATGTTCATTCATTTGAATAAGTATTCTTCTATGAGATGGATGCCAGTTGAGGCCTTTATGCCGGTAAGTGTTAGTTTGATTCTATAGTCTTAGTACAAAAAGGACTATAGTACGTCTGATAGGATTCGAACCCAGCATGCCCCAAGTCCGTAAGATACAATGGGAGCCATAATGTACAAATGATAGTTTCGTTAGATTGAAATGTTGACACGGTTGATGGAAAACGAACATTTCTTTGCTTATTTCTTTTCCAGGAATCAGAAAACAATGAAGCCTGACAACTCATGAATGCAAAATAAATTATATCAAAGATTTGAAATATTTTTACATAGGAAAAAAGAATTTCCAGTCTGTGGGTTTTATGGAGGAGGGAGACACTAATTGTGGAGGTGTGCCCAAAATACAGAGAGTAGTTCAGGTGTAGACCCTTAATGTTATTAAAATACAGAAGCAATAATAGAAATATAAAAAGCAGATATAAACACGGCAAAGGTTTTACATATTTTCAAACATACAAAATTCACATTTACTTAGAAGAGAAGAAATTGTTCTTGGTGGATTACTTGCGATGACAACGATTCATTGATTATCCTTGGGTGCTGTGATATGTAGATGCAGTGAATGTGAATGTTAGAGGCAAGTCTGTGTGAAAAGCTTAATGATTGTGAGAAACTTTCATTTTTAAGGAGTGATCAAAACAAGGAAGAGGAAGGAATTGGATACTTAAATCTTGTTTGAATAAAGTCGCTCGGAGTTGATGAGTATGGAGGGATGTGAAGAGAGTTATAAACTAGGAAGTCAGAGGTGCAGTGAAGATTAAGTGTTCTTTGAAAAGCAAGCCTGGGTCGATGGGGTGAGGAGAACCAAGCAAGGTGTCAGGTCGTTGGAAATCCTACTGATCAATTTTTGGTATTTGTAACCTTTTCTTAGTCTTGGTAAATTCATACAATCCCATACATACTTTTGATTGTTAAAATATAAACCTGAAACTGGTATTTTGTATTCTTCCTGAAAATTCTGACGGAGCCACATGTGTACAAACGATTTAAAATCCTTTTTATTTGGTAGGGTGTATATCTGTTTCAATATATGTCACTCCCTTATGAATCTATCTCGACTGGTGCACAAACCGCTAGTTTCTCCCTTTCTGACAGGCTGCAAAACAGTCTCAAACCTAATAGTTCCCGCACCGTCTACCACAGTAAACCCTTGTTTGATCGCTGCGATGTTGCAACTCTGTGCTTCTTTTACAAATACTTCCATGGAATGTGCTTCAATGAACTTATAGCACTTATACTCACGATTTGACCGATGTCAAAGATTGACTGTTTGCACATCTTTGCTTGCCGGGAATCATCGAACCATTTTTGCAAAGAATTGTGACTGGAGATGAAAAATGGGTTCTTTACAAGAATACCCAACGAAAAAGACAATGGTTAGACCGAAACCAAAGTCCACAGCCTGTTCCAAAACAAGAACTACACCCAAAGAAGGTTATGCTCTCTTTATGGTGGGACATGAGCGGACTGATACCCTCTCAACATAAATACCCCGACAGACCAGACTAGCAGCACAATCCAACTCCTTCACTGTAGAAGTTCCTAGATTCCGGAAAACTTTCTACAATAATAGCTTCTTTCCTCAGACTGCTTGATTTTGGAATCCCCTCCCTGCTTTCTGATTCCCGACTGCACCAACATGCAGACATTTAAATGTAATGTGAACAAACATCTTGCTGCACAACTCTTCACTTAGGATTCCCTTATAAATTTGGCCCTTAATGACAGTAGTCCCTCATGTCTTAGTGGCAATATGCCTTGTTTCAAGTAAATAAAAGGAAATAAAATGTATATTACCTTGGAAACATCAGCATAAACTGAACTGAAATTGTCCAAAAGTTTACTTAAAAATGCATTTTGCTAAATTTCTATAAAATTAGCAGAAACTTCACGTGTATGTTTTTCTTTTTTAAAATTTTGTTAGTAATACATTGAATTAAAAAAAAAATGATTTTTACTTTAATTCACCCCAAACAAGGCATATTGCAACTGAAAAGTAAATGGCTACTTTGATAGGGGCCATGTTTATAAGGGGGCAACCTGGATGGAGAGTTGGCCAGCAAGATGTTTGTTTACATTACATTAAAATTTCTGCATGTTGGTACAATCGGGGAACAGGAAGAGAATCCTCAAGCCAGCATTTTGAAGAAACAAGCTCTTAAAGTAGAAAATCTTCCAGCATCTTGGAACTTCTACAGTAAAGGGGTGGGATTTTGCTGCAAGTCGGGTTGTTCTTATATATTTCCGTTGAGGAGGGTACAAATGCAGTAAGTTCATTGGGACACATTTCATGAGTGTACTTGTAAAACAAGCACGGAGATGCAACATTGTGGCGATGCGACTGAGTTTCTTCTATTTATCTATTATTAGTTGTATATTTATTGATATCGTTGGTTTGATGTTACCTCAAATCCGTGTTGATGAGTTTTTTGTTTCATTTTGAATCCTTTTCAAACATCACGTTTCATCTGTTGGAAATCGCCCAACGTTAGTCAGGTATGCACATGTTGACTTGACGATGAATCATAGGCATCCAATCTCCATCAGGAATATAGCTGTTGTCAAGACATTTCGGGCAATTTTGTTTCAAAAGATCTATATATATTTTCCAACTTGTGTTTATATGCCAATTTAAGAAATATATATATATATATATATATATATATATATATATTTTCCAACTTGTGTTTATATGCCAATTTAAGTAATATATATATATATATATGATCTTATTTCAATATTATACGTTACTGAATGATTGTATAACTACATGATGAATTATTTAGATGCATTTTGATGATGCTGTGCAATGTCTCAATTGTGCCTGATCCAGGAAACTCAGGGTATGGAACATTCAATCATTCAATAATATATAATATTAAAATAAACGCACATTACATGCTCTTATTGACTTAATTGAGCACTCTGTCTTAATTCCTTTACATCATATATATATATATATATATATATATATATATATATACAGGGCTTTACGGAGCCCTCCAAAAAGGAGTGCGCTTCTTTTTGCTGGAGCAAAGGAGAAGAGGGCTCATTGTATATTCAGCGGGAGTGGAGTGGGAGAAACTCCATTTGGGACTAAAGATAATGGTTTTATCGCTCGCTCCTCACTCCAAAATTATTTGATTTTTTTTTTTTTTTTTTTTTTTTTTAAACATTAGTTTTTTATTCAGCAATAAAAAGAAAAAGAAAAGTAAGTCTCAGAGTTTACTCTGAGTTATTTTTTTAAATTATATATCTGGTAAATGTATATGAGAGAGAGAGTTATGCATAAAAACATTTGAAGTTCTCAGATTTTTACATTAACATGTTACATTTTTGATGGGACAGTTTTCTTAAGGCAGGAGACAATTTGGCAACAAATGTCTTTAAATGCACCAATGAGTCTATAGATGTCTTTAAAGTTATTTTCTTATAGATTTGACTGTTTTTTGTATTTATGACAAGGATGTTTATTGCTGATTGAATAAATAAGCCAATTTTTCTTTGAATTCGTGTTTTTGAATAAAGAATTTTAGGTTTAATTATACTATAGATGTCGTTGGATTCTCTTGCCCATTTCGCTAGGTATTTACCCAAATGTTTGATAAAATCGAATTTTGGGGTGAAATGGTACATTTTGTCCTGACAAAAAATTCTAATTTATTTTTTAGCATATATCAAATTGAACTTTTATGCCACATTTTCACCTGTCGTCTTTTCGGCGACATTTTGTTATTTTTAAATTCACAACTAATATGTTTTAACCTTTTCATGTTTGCTTTTAAATTCGTAAAATTCCGTTAAAACTGACTTTAGTAAATAGAATGTTCAAAGTGTTTTTTTGTGTGTAATAAAATGTTAAAGCAGTAAAAATATCTTTAGTCCAAGAAAAAAACAATAAAAACCAACATGGCCGCCACCGATTAAAACCTGGAATTAAAGTTAAATTCTCAACACTTTAAAAAGTAAATGAGAACTTTATTTCAGGACCAAAAATACAATTAAGACCAACAATCAGTTTCATCCAAAATTTCGACAAATACCAAGCGAAATGAGCTAAAGAAAACATCGGTTCCTATTCTACAATTAAACCGATGTTTAAACTTAATGAAATTAAAGAAAATGTCTTAAATTTTAATTTGAAAAAGCAAATAATTTTGACTTTCTGACTAATTTGTTGTTTTTTAGAACCGAAAGTAGATTAGATATCTTTATTTATCTTAAAAAATGTATTATCGAATATTAAAAATGTAAACAGCTTGTTTTTGTTAGAAATTTCAAATATAGACGTTTTCACCTTTTTTATTCAAATTTTTAATTTTGATAAATGTTTTTACACGACCTAGGAAAACTTGCTCCAGTTAATTTTTTCAACTCTCAAGGTCTAGGCCAGATATTTTGTATTAAATTTTAAGACATTAAATGGATCTCTGAATTGTTTATTGACAATTTATTGATATTTTTTGGCCAACTTATGAAAAATATTTTTTTTATTCAATCTTTAAAAAATAAACTTCATTGTTTTTTTTCGCCCCAAATTGTACTATTGAAAAAAAAATGGATAAATCGATTTGTTTGAAAGTACTTGCGCGTTTCTCTGTTGTAAATAATAATATACATTATACAATATAGTTACGTTCGTAAAACAAACAAATATTAAACAACAACACAACGATTAATGTTGCCCTGGCTGTCTCTCCTCTCTCAGAGAAATGTTTTTTTTTTAAAGAAAATAATCACTTATAATGTTTAAAAGTAAAACTTTATTTACTTAAAACAAATCTAAATTCACTTTCAAAATAAATATAAAAAATATCGGGTCAAATTTTGCTTCCCTCAAAAAATTGGTTGTTAATGTAATGAAAATTAAAATTGTTTTAAAATACTTCAGGGATTTTTCTATTTCTATTTTATACCTCAGGAAACGAAAATTTACGTATGATCCTATGCTTCGTCCGACATGTTCTCCTATAACTCATAAAATATTAGCGAGATTTTGTCAAATATTATCTTATGGTCTTACACTTAAAGTGATATCCCAACCCATATGCTGGAAAAATACGAAATACTGATTTAAAATACTGAAATCTTCATTTGGACATGTGTGTTCAGTCTAGAAGGATGTTATTTTGTAGTTTAGTCAACGATATTAATTTAGTATTACATGTGAAATCTGAAGAAAACTTCATAAATGAGTAAATATGCTAGTGTTATCGGCTTATTTCCTAGCTAGAAGCATGTTTCATTGAAATAAGTAAAGTCTGTTATTGACTTATATAAAGAAAAATTCAATATTCCAGTAATCTTAGTATCTACTGTTGCGAAATAAATAAATTTATAAATATTTTTATTTTAAAAATAAAACATTTGTATAACTCCCTAGAAGATTTTTGACGGCAAATGTATTGTATGATGACAGTGTTATAAACTGTGAGCTATTTGTGTGAATGAACACCTATGTAATATCTGTTTTAATACTACATATCATCTGTTCTGGAAGGAGAAATACTTTTAGACTGAGGCATTTCGTTTATAAAATAATGCTTATATATTTAAATTCCTGAAAAGCAGGTAAAATAATAAAGTATTTATTCTTTTAAATCAATAAAAATCCTATTTAAATTATCGAATTACTTACAGTGAAAATAATAAGAATAACCACATCACAGGAAAAAAAAGGAATAACTAAATGTGACAAAAACATTATCTTTCCTTATCAGTAACAGAAGTATTGGGAATGAAAAAACTAGCTAAAGAACTTTTGCATGAATTCGAATGGCAACCGTTCAAAAAGAATTGAAAAACAATATTCTATAGAACTATTCTTTCGGTAGAAAATGTACAATAGATAAAAGAATGAAACAGTAGCATAAAAAATGACTCACAAACGGTGTTCGTTTTATTATTATTTCATTAAAAATTAGGCCACGGTGTAACTGGTAGCAGGCATAGTAGATATTAAGAACTGAGTAAAAATTGCTGCTACCTTCTCTTAGGAAGTCTCATTTGGAGTTAAGCCGGTAATCTGGACTAAATGTAAGAATGTTTGAAAGGAGATAAAATGAAAGCCTAATCTTTGGAAACATGCATGAAGTCTTAGGCTCATTTGATGGCGGAACAGATTAACATATGAAGGTTTTGGTAATCAAGAAAATCGACTTTACTTTATTATACAGATATAAATGCACAAACACGCTGCTGAAATTGAGCATGGATGATTCTCTACCAATACAGCTTGTCATCAACAAGAGAGCTGTCATGACCGAGGGAAATAAATACAATAAAATGGATACAATTATGATGATGATATGTAATTACAGATCTGAGATCAGAAGTCTGGTCACTTAGATATGTTTCGAAAAATGTACGTTTTTATTTGTTCAATGTTAGATCATATTTTGATGTTGCCCAGTTCTTTGAAAACGTTAGTTTTCAAAATCCGATGAAAATTTCATTAAAGCATTTACTTACATCCTTTACTCTCTTCAATTCTGTCACGCTAGTTTTTTTTTGTTTTTCAATAAATCTTAAAATTTAAAAACTATGAAGATTAAGTGTCGATTGCATATCTAAAATTTGAGTAGGATTGACTCAAAAGTTTAAAAATTTTGATTTATCTTCCATCTGTCGATCATTTTTTGGCTAAGCGTGCAGATTGAGTGGACACATTAAAGGAATATCGGTCAAAATAGCGCCTTTAGTTAATTATATTTTTATCTGCGATTTGACCTTTTGTTTTTCTCGAGGTTCACGGGCACCAATGAAAAAGTCTTTCACTCATCAAACTTTAACAGCATTGTAACATTGCAATATAACATGTGCAATATTGCAATAAAAAATATAGTTTTGTAGATATGGTATCACATATGATTTAACTGATTGGTTAACCATTTGTATTAAGAGCTTCATACCAACTGAAACCAAACTGTCAGCCGTGGTACACCCCAGAATATGCAGCCGCCATTGCTCACAGAAACCACTATTTCAATTGCTTTTAACAAAATAGATGTTGTGAAACCAAAGCCGCCTTTAGGCTATCAATAATCACTGCAAAATTCTTATTGAAAATACGAAAGTATCCCATGTCCCATCCATTAATTCTAGAGTTACTGAACCAAAGATTGGTTCTTACGATTTTTGGCGAATAACAAAATCCTGAACAGATGCATGACACTATTCTAATATTATCAATGGACTAAAGGTGATTTCCTCAGCATCCGACAAAACCAAACATTTGCAAAGAACTTTGCATCAAATTCCTTTGTGATCATGGTAACCTACCACCTGAATTTCTCTTATGACTGAAAACATTCTCAGCCACATCCATATATCTGTCCGGGTTGTTGGCAAACCTATCAAGAACCTCACTGCCAACAAAGCAACTGTTCCTGACAAAATTCCAATTATAGTACTTAAAAAAAACTGCAACCGGAACTATCTCCTGTTCAATCGTTGCTTAAAGGAGAAATGCTTCCCATCACCTTGGAAAACTTTGTCAATCTGCCCAGTATTTAAACATTCTGGAAACTGGTCCTCCTATGCATCATGAGTAAGTTGCTTGAATCTGTCATGAATCAAGAAGTTTTCAATCAGTTCAGCAAAAAAAGCTTACTCAGTGACAAGCAATATGGATTTCGTCCTGCAAGATCAACAGCTGATGTGCTGACTGCAATATCACACAGGATTAGTGAATCTATAGATGGGGGTTTTGCTTCTCGAGCTCGTGACATATTAAAGGCCTTTGATAGGGTTTGGCATAAAGGTTTAGTTCAGAAACTTGCGAATTATGGAATATCTGGAAATGTCCTCTCAACTATAAAATCGTTTCTCTTTGATAGGTTTATAAAAGTAGTCGTTGGTGGCCAGCAGTTTGAAGCACATCGTATCAATGCCAGCGTGCCTCAGGGATCCATTTTGGGTCCAACCCTTTTCCTGATATTAATAAATGATCTCCCTAAACGCATTTCAATATCATTCATCAACACTTATGCAGATGAGACAACAATCTATGGCAACACTTCGAAGAGCATTAATGATCAAGATCTTTCTGATTCTCTATTTTCCGAGCTGGAGCAAATGGTGCAATGGGAAAAAGGTGGCTGGTTGCTTTTAATGTATCTAAAACCAAGTTTCTTTCTTTTCATGACCCACACTCTGATCCTCACTTTGCCGCAATTGAGATGAATGGCTCTTCCCTCGAGGAAGTTTCTGGGACTGACTTTCACTTCAGACAAGGTACTTAGATCAAATTCGTTGCTAGGGTTGCTGGAAAAATGGTTAGATCATTCTACCATTCCAGAAAGTATCTCATGCCTGACACAATCCTCTACCTGTATAAGAGTCAAATACATCCTAAGATGGAGTACTGTTGCCACGTCTGGGGAGGTGCTGCTCAGAGCACTCTTTCCTGCCTTGACAGAATACAAAACAAACTTTGAAATCTAGTGGGGGATGTCATCTCTTCTCTACAGCCACTTTCTCAGAGAAGAGATGTCGCTAGTCTTTCTCTGCTCTATCGTTATTTTCATAGTAGGTGCCTGACTAAGCTCCAATCTATGGTCCCCCCCCCTGTAAAAAATTCACAAGAAAATATCGTCTAGCTACAACCACTGTTAATAATTTCCCTTTCTTCCTCCGTGTACCTAAAACTAAACAGAGGTTCCATGAGCAGAGTTTCTTTCCTAGAACTCCCCGCTTGTGGAACACAATACTGCAGGACTGCTTCCCAGCTAAATACAACATAGTCATTTTCAAGTGCGATGTAAACAAATTTTTGTTGAGCCGTCCTCTTAAATAATCAAATGCTGCCCAATTTTAACCATCATTACCAATCTTCAAGGTATTGTCTCACTGTTCACCGGACGAACTCATCAATCCTTATCCTTGAGTGGTCTTTGGGACTTGATAAGTGGTGGCTCTTTAGTAAAATAAAAAAACATCTCTTTTCCTGGAGGTTTTTTCTCTGTCACACTTAAATTTGAAATAGCATTTTTCTCAGTCTGCCATGTTTAATTTCAATAACATTTTTAGATCCATCCACGCATGCATAGAATTTTTGCTAAACGCAAAGATTGAATTAACACATTATGAGAATTGTTAACCCATAAGAATACGCGTTGTTGTTAACCCATAAGAATACGCGTTGTTGTTGTTATTAACCCATGGGTATACGCGTTGTTGTTGTTAACCCATGGGAATACGTGTTGTTGTTAACCCATAAGAATACGCGTTGTTGTTAACCCATAAGAATACGCGTTGTTGTTGTTGTTACCCCATGGGAATACGCGTTGTTGTTGTTAACCCATGGGAATACGCGTTGTTGTTGTTAACCCATGGGAATACGCATTGTTGTTGTTAACCCATGGGAATACGCGTTGTTGTTGTTAACCCATGGGAATACGCGTTGTTGTTGTTACCCCATGGGAATACGCGTTGTTGTTGTTAACCCATGGGAATACGCGTTGTTGTTGTTAACCCATGGGAATACGCGTTGTTGTTGTTAACCCATGGGAATACGCGTTGTTGTTGTTAACCCATGGGAATACGCGTTGTTGTTGTTAACCCATGGGAATACGCATTGTTGTTGTTAACCCATGGGAATACGCGTTGTTGTTGTTAACCCATGGGAATACGCGTTGTTGTTGTTAACCCATGGGAATACGCGTTGTTGTTGTTAACCCATGGGAATACGTGTTGTTGTTGTTAACCCATAAGAATACGCGTTGTTGTTGTTAACCCATGGGAATACGCGTTATTGTTGTTGTTAACCCATGGGAATACGCGTTGTTGTTGTTGTTAACCCATGGGAATACGCGTTGTTGTTGTTGTTAACCCATGGGAATACGCGTTGTTGTTGTTAACACATAAGAATACGCGTTCTTGTTAAATAATTACTGCAAGGATTCTTGTCGTAATGAAGTCGACACTTTTATTCTAACGGCTCGGTAAATAAAATACCTTGGCTACAATAAAAGTCGAAAAAGGACGAATATATTTCGGCTAAAATTTCTCTATCTCATTCTCAATTCCATTAGTTGAAAATCTTTTTTGGCAAGTGCATTTTTTTTTAATATTATTACACAATTCATCGGTCATAAGTCACCCTCGGAAGTTTTGATGATTGAACCTTTTTGTCATGAGCTGGGTTTCTTTTTAGCCATCGGGGTGAGACTTCTACGCACAACTTTCCAGGCATATGATCTAAATTGTAAGAACGAAATCATTTGTGTCTCTTCCTCCAACAATGATGATACATACAGTATATTTTAATAAATCCATGCTTCTATAGTCTGCCTACTCATAAGAAAAATACACTCACTTTTTACTGACAAAAATACTTATAGATCAGAGAAAAGTGGGATAACCCAAGAAAACTTGAATGCAAGTCATCAACAAGGATCTTCAACAAAGTACCCCCCTATATATATATATATAAAGATAAATGAAAGAAGAGAGATAAAGATGTACTTCGATTGTTAAATTCAAGGTGTACTCGGTAAAAACATGTTTACTTTTCTTTCCTGAAACCAAGGCTTTTCAAAGATTAAAATCTTATCAGAGGAATTACATAGATGGATAAGCTTATATATATATATATATATATATATATATATATATATATATATATATATATATATATACATTTTAGAGGTAAAAGATGAGAATAAAGGATTGTAAAGATACAATATTTATTAAAACATCAAAAGTTCAGAGCAAGGAGGCTCATATCCTTAATCCATGGATTTTCAAAGAACAAATTATTCTCATTCTTTGAAAATCCATAGATAAAGGATATGAGGCCCCTTGCTCTGAACTTTTGATGTTTTAATAAATATTGTATCTTTACAATTCTTTATTCTCATCTTTTACCTCTAAAATAAATTGCTCTATTAAATATATTGAGCTTTACACTATCACGATAGATTATTATTATTAAACGATAATTCAATTATCGTTATTTAATTCAACATTTAAATATTATATATATATATATATATATATATATATAAGGTATGAGAAGGTAAGCAGGAGACGAATGAAATAGATTAAAATTAATTATTTAAAAAAATAATTTTTGCAAATATCAAATATAGTTTTGCTTTCGTCGGTTCAAATACGGTAAAAAGAAGTTTATTTCAATAAGTTCCTTATTTACTTACCCCCATACGAGAGCAAAGTTATTTGTTTTCTTCTTCAACACTTGGATGTTGCCAGATGACGTCATAATTGACATGGCGTTGCCTCGGTTGATAGCTAGAGAGATTCAAATTATTGTTTCACGAAATACAGTAAAGGAAAAGGGAGTTCATGATAAAAAAGTTATATAATTCTTTGGTAATCTTAAAAATGATTATTTTACCCAATTTTTGTTGGGAAAGCAATCCAGATTTTCGGGACAAACTGATCATTTTCGAACAACTTTAAATGACTGTAATTGAAAATTATTTGTACACATTTGTGTATACATACTTCTTCAATGCACCAATGCCATATTTGGAAAAAGGAATGTGGTCAATTTTATTATAACCATTTTTGAACACAAGTCGTGTATTTTTTATGTATTTTTTATGTATTTATATTTTGTCTGTTAAAAAATTATTATTTGAGCTGAGAATCGAACATCAACCACCTCAACGAGAAAATGGAAATCTTTTCATTAGACAATTATGGTTCTCTAGAATTTTAGTTACTTAAATAAAACAGAAATTCTTATAGATTTCTTCCGTTTCGTACATTCAAATGTACTTTTACAAATATTATTTCTATTTATTTAAATGGTCAATTCATTCTTTTAATTAGTTTGAAATAATCATTGATAAAAGACATTAGAGAAAGTCACATTCTAAGATTAAAACGTGAAAAACAGTTTAGAATTTAAATGAAATTTTATTTTTATTTAAAGTTTCTACTTGAACGAAATGTCATCTGAAAATTATCAACTTTAGGTTTATTTCTCATTTGATGTGAAAGCAATCAATATTTCTGTTAAAAAATGATAAATAAATAATTTTTAATCAACTTCTCTTAAATAAGGTATTCAAAATAATTTCAAAGGTTTTTTTTACAGTTTCTCATGTAATTGTTCAATTAATGAATTGGAAAAGTTAAATATGTTCAATTGCCCTTATTATTGACTAGCAAGGCTATCTGGTGTTGTCTACATATTAAAATGATGAATAAAAAAAAAATAATTGTTTATATAACAAAGCTAGACAGAAAATATGAACCGAATATGATTATATATAAATTATTTATTTAACAACTATACATTACCGTTCGTGTTAGGCATACCAGGGTTAATTATTATAGACAGGTGGTATTTGGAGTAGCATCCGTCTTTGTATCCGTGCAAAATCATCAGTGCCTCAGAGACTGTTTGTCCATAACAATGAAACTCAGTATGCCTAACAGAAACTGTAATGTATAGTTGTTTGGTTTGTTTTACGGCATATCAACCATCTATGGGTTATTTAATGCCGAATAAAGTTGTCAAATATAATTCTATAAGTAGGATAGTTATTTTATATTCCTAGAATACATTGCTCTCAGAATACACTGCTCTCAGAATACATTCCATTACTCTTAGAAGGAAATTTTACAGAGAGAGATCCGACATTACTCTCATAAAACATTACTCTCATAAAACATTACTCTTATAAAACATTACTCTTATAAAACATTACTCTCATAAATCATTACCCTTTAAAACATTACTCTTTTAAAAATTACTCTTTGACAGTGGTAATCTTCTTAGTTCTCAACCTTCTACTATCTATTTGGGAAGAAAATAAAAAAGGAAAATAAGGTTTTGATTTTTAGAAGAATCAGATTACATAATACGGTTGGGGATGAACTTATAGATACTAGGGCATGATGTGACCAGCCGATTGATTGGATTGGACCTCTCCGGTCTCCTGCCAAGATGAAGTAAGGGCCGAAGTAAATTGTTACAAGTCACCCCACAGACTACTCAGCCACCAGGATTTTGTCCTAAGGCACCACAGGTCGCCACCCACAGCCTACAGGTGGCCCCGTTTTGGGGGGGAGGGGGGTGTACCTCTTCGCATGGGGTTTCAGTCGGCAGATTTGGTGGCCCACCGACATGGCAAAATCTTGTTGTTAAAGAAAATAATTTATCTTAGCTCTTGTAGAACCTACGATTTAGAACTTCCTTAGTTTTTTTTCAACAGATTTATATATATATATATATATATATATATATATATATATATATATATATATATACACGTTTTTTTTGTCTAGATGTTTTAGTTTTTGAGTTTTAGCTGAACACACACACAGATTATTTTAAATGATGGAATATTATCACAGATCTTGTCCTTCTTTAGTATGGAGGATGTATGACTTGCTTCTTCACTTCACGTTTCGGCTTTCTTTCTCCGTCGCAAGTTTGTGTAACTCGTTGAGTTCTTACCCGGTGATGTACTTGACAAATCTGACATACATTGCCCTTGACTTTTCACAGCAACGCCTACGTTCAGTGGTTGTATATTGGATATATATGCTTATTAGTGACTGTTATGATTGCCCGAGCCAGTGTCCTCAGCTAGTTCTAGGTAACTGTTGTGGTCAAGTTATGGTCGATTGGTTGTTTCTAATACATGCTTGTTTGAAAGATGGCCGATCCATTTTATGCATCGTCTCATTCTGTTGGCAAAGGGATTTACTTGTTTTTTTTTCATTGATCCTTTAAGCATCCATGATTGCAACAAGCTTCAAGTACTTGCGGACGATTCTTCCTGCAGCTTATACAGATTTAAAACTCTGCCATTTGTGGAATCCTCTTCTGTAAACTAAACAAGCCATAAAACACCCAGTTTGACATCGAGTTACACTTGTTCGACTCCCTGAATCTTGTCATACTACGATATGCTGCAGAATCGTGGACATGAGTAATTGTAAATAATTTCCTTTCATAGATTGTGCCTCAGAATTTCCATCCTTATTGAACCATGACGCCAGGAAAATGTTTTTGAATTCTTCTTAAATGAAAGTTTTCCGAAAATCTCCATAAAGTTGTTTTCTTTCCGTTCATAAATGAAGATGATCCCCTTTTTTGGAAAGCTGACAAAATTGCTGTGTCCCTGATGGGTTTTTATTTTTTATTTTTCCCGGCTGAGATTAAGTCTGATTCTCATCTCGTATTTTCTATTATCCTTGCGCCGATGCCAACAATGGGGTTTCCATAAAATCTGTTGAAGCATCGCTATCGACCGGACAACACGTGGAAAAAGTTGGCATAAACAAGGGACATAACTCATAAGCATTTTATCTTTACACGTTCAATGATGTCGTCCACTTTATAAACATTCAATAAAAAAAGAGAAGTCTGTTTTTCGTCCTTTTGATAATCAGTTTATTATTAGCTTAAATGATAAATCATTTTCCAATATGCATTTAAATGATTTGCTGTTGTGTTTTTGAACTACGAAGCCTTGGAAATGTATGAATCTGTCTCACCGTCCTACTATCTCTGGATGAAATAGTATGGAAGACTTCACTTTTTTGTCTTGGAATCAGAACTAGCCTCCAAGTAGACCGAGAAATAACACTATGCACTACAACTCATGAAAAGCGTATGCGTAGTATAACATAGGATAATGTGTAAATAAACACTGCATGGATCATGTAATATACGTATGGTGTCGGGTGGGGTGCATCAGGTGTAGTTTTGGCGAATCCATATCAAATCAGTTCAGTTGTACACTGTAGAATCAAGGCCAATTCTTGAACCATCTCTTCCCTGAGAAATCAAATTACCATCTCCAAATTTGATCCTTACAGACTTAATAGATAATTATTTCGGATTAGTTTAAAAATTTCAAAATGATGGGGAATTTAACATAAAATATATTTTAATCACTTAACTAATAGATATCGATTTCCTTAGTTGCTTTTGGGTGAATCATCTTCATTTAGTGCTGAAGTGACCCTATTAATAAAGTTGCTTTTGAGTGAATCATCTTCATTTAGTGCTGAAGTGACCCTATTAATAAAGTTGCTTTTGGGTGAATCATCTTCATTTAGTGCTGAAGTGACCCTATTAATAAAGTTGCTTTTGGGTGAATCATCTTCATTTAGTGCTGAAGTGACCCCATTAATAAAGTATTCCATTCGAAATTTTGTACAGATTCCTGAGTTCGACAAGACGTAACTAAATAATGTCAGAGGTTACATTGACCGAAACGTTGTGAGAAAAACATCCAAGATAAGAACAGTAGTTCATATAATCCAAATTATCAATCCTAATCTCAAAAATTCAAAAGCAGATAAATCCTGTTTTTATTTTCTGACCAAAATTGACCGAATGAAAATTAAGTTATTGTATTTTCGTTTGTCATAGCAAGAAACTCATCGGAGCAAGAAACTCGCAAGAAAGCAAAGACTTGTGAAATTGTGACCATAATAATGGCCATCTCCTATCCCTTCCCTTCGGATAGACGTTTAATCGTTTCCATTTTATTCACTTGTCAATTAGCATTTTTCCTTCTGACATTCTTTTGTTGTTGTTGTTGTTGTTGTTGTTGAATAATTCATCAGGTCATCACAATCGCTCACTAATTGGTGGTCGTCATCGTCGTTTCATATTTTTAGTTTTGATTTCAAGGGAATAAAAAAACAACTAAGAGATTCACTTTTATGCAACCAACCTTAAATGTCAGTTTCAATTAACTTTATTATGCATTTAATCTGAATTTTGTAAGCCGAGAAATTTTTTTCTTTACTTTTTTTTCGATTTAATCTTAGTCTGTAAACTGTGTGGCATAATTAGAGTTGAAATGTTTATGAAATATGGAGAAAAAATGGTTTAAAATGAAAAACAAAACATTTTAGCTAAAATTGAAAAATATATATCCGTTTTTTTTTTCCAATATAGACACAGGCAAATAAATACAATTCTGGTTGAAAAGGGCAAATGGAAAATAATGCAAATACTTTGTTCTTCGAAAAAAATTTTTTTGATAATATTAACACTAATTTTTGGGTTATGTGCTCTTGATATGTATGCCTTGAAGGTAAAAGTAGGATAGAACCTTTCTGTCTCCAGGAGGCGACTATCTCCAGACTGGACTTTGTTCAACAACAACTTTGTTTTATGGACTCACCCCAGAAAAGGCATGAAGCTACTTGATATAAGAAAAAAAAACCTACTTCAAGGCTAAAGACTAGCCAACGATAAGTGTTAGATGGATAGATTCTCAGAAAACGGCAATTCTTCCCTCTATGTCAAAAACCTAGCTCATGGAATGTGAAGACTAAATAACAAAATAAGGGTTTGTAATCTCTCTGCCACTCCTCTCTATTGAAGGATATTCTTAAAATGTAAAAATATAATTGATTTAACAATTAAGATAGAATAAATAAAAAACACTTTAAAAGTAAAATATCAGTTCGTTATGAACTTCTAATGTTTGTTTTTATTATTTTTGTCAAGAATTTAGAAAAAATTGTTAAATTGCAGAAAAAGCTGATGAAAAAACGTAATTGTTATGTAATGTGTGTTTCTTTGAACAACGTTTGTTTAAGTGAATATTTACTGGCCAGATACAAGCTAATTCTATATATAAAGTTGTCGTTCCTGTTTATTTGTTTGTTCACGAACTCCTAAGATTTGGATATAGACCATTATAACGATATATAGTTATTATAACAACATCATCATGGGGTCAGCGTTTGCTTGACAACCACTAGAAACATCAGGCCGAAGATTACTTAAGAGGAATTGATTATCCGAGAGGACGGCTCAGCAAATATTTGGTAATATTAGACTTGAAGACGACCATGCCCTAGTCGGTTGGAAAGCAGACTTGTGCTATCTTGTTCCACAGATGGAATGTTCCAAGAAAGAAACTTTGTTCATGGAAGTTTCGTTTGATTTTTGGTAAAAAGAGAGGGAAAGGACAGTTTTCTGCTATGGTTGTAGTTAGACGAGTTCTTGCTGTGAATGTTTTACAGGGGGTATCAGAGATTGGAGCTCAGTCGAGCACCTACCATCCTCAGCTTATAATGTTTAATGTTTAGCAAGTAGGTATCTACTACTAATTTTTTTAGTCTTTGGTATGACTCGACCGAGGATTGAACCCTCAGTCTTTCGATGTATTAGCGAATACTCTAACCATTGTGCCACATGTGCATGACCAAACCAACACGACTTCAATGTAGAATTATGAAATGCAATCAGATCAGTAAGAATCTCATGCCAATGTAATAATGAATTGCAGAATTTTGGTAATATTTTCTGTGAAATTTCAAATGTTATGTTGATTTGAAATTACTTCAACCTGAAAAATTTTAAATGAATTAATTTTTAAAAAGAATAACATTGCATTGTTACATTATGGAAAGATTAATGAGTAACAGAATTGGAATGTGTAAATTCAGTCTCCTCCCAGAGATTTTAGCAGCGCTGTCATCCAGTGCATTGGAGTCCCCAAAGAAACTCCATGACAGATTTGGCACAGTATTTTTATACGATTCCCAAATTCACAAAAGACTCCTGCTGACAATTTATGCCGAGAGGAATTTTGTTCCATTTATAAAGAATGTTGTCTTCAAATATTAAAATATGAAAGACAGTGAAAAATGTCCAAGAATTGTTTTCCTCCGTTTTTCTGGTAAGGTTGTATTATAAAACAGAATCCAGTTTGTTCGGCAAGTTAAAAAATGAAGAATAGAATCTCGTTACTATCACGATTGGTAAACAAGAATTGATAATAAGATGCACCTAGTCAATCTGTGTACACTGATAAGAATGCTATTTTAGACTAAAGTGTAAAAAACGCATGAAAATGTTATTTTAGGCTAAAGTGTAAAAAACGCATGAAAATGCTATTTTAGACTAAAGTGTAAAAAACGAATGAAAATGTTATTTCAGACTAAAGTGTAAAAAACGTATGAAAATGTTATTTCAGACTAAAGTGTAAAAAACGTATGAAAATGTTATTTCAGACTAAAGTGTAAAAAACGTATGAAAATGTTATTTCAGACTAAAATGTAAAAAACGTATGAAAATGTTATTTCAGACTAAAGTGTAAAAAACGTATGAAAATGTTATTTTAGACTAAAGTGTAAAAAACGTATGAAAATGTTATTTTAGACTAAAGTATAAAAAACGTATGAAAATGTTATTTCAGACTAAAGTGTAAAAAACGTATGAAAATGTTATTTCAGACTAAAGTGTAAAAAACGTATGAAAATGTTATTTCAGACTAAAATGTAAAAAACGTATGAAAATGTTATTTTAGACTAAAGTGTAAAAAACGCATGAAAATGTTATTTCAGACTAAAGTGTAAAAAACGCATGAAAATGTTATTTTAGACTAAAGTGTAAAAAACGCATGAAAATGTTATTTTAGACTAAAGTGTAAAAAACGCATGAAAATGTTATTTTAGACTAAAGTGTAAAAAACGTATGAAAATGTTATTTTAGACTAAAGTGTAAAAAACGTATGAAAATGTTATTTTAGACTAAAGTATAAAAAACGTATGAAAATGTTATTTCAGACTAAAGTGTAAAAAACGTATGAAAATGTTATTTCAGACTAAAGTGTAAAAAACGTATGAAAATGTTATTTCAGACTAAAATGTAAAAAACGTATGAAAATGTTATTTTAGACTAAAGTGTAAAAAACGCATGAAAATGTTATTTCAGACTAAAGTGTAAAAAACGCATGAAAATGTTATTTTAGACTAAAGTGTAAAAAACGCATGAAAATGTTATTTTAGACTAAAGTGTAAAAAACGCATGAAAATGTTATTTTAGACTAAAGTGTAAAAAACGCATGAAAATGTTATTTTAGACTAAAGTGTGAAAAACGTATGAAAATGTTATTTTAGACTAAAGTGTAAAAAACGTATGAAAATGTTATTTAAGACTAAAGTGTAAAAAACGTATGAAAATGTTATTTTAGACTAAAGTGTAAAAAACGCATGAAAATGTTATTTTAGACTAAAGTGTAAAAAACGCATGAAAATGTTATTTTAGACTAAAGTGTAAAAAACGCATGAAAATGTTATTTTAGACTAAAGTGTAAAAAACGCATGAAAATGTTATTTCAGACTAAAGTGTAAAAAACGCATGAAAATGTTATTTTAGACTAAAGTGTAAACAACGGATGAAAATGTTATTTTAGACTAAAGTGTAAAAAACGTATGAAAATGTTATTTTAGACTAAAGTGTAAAAAACGTATGAAAATGTTATTTTAGACTAAAGTGTAAAAAACGCATGAAAATGTTATTTCAGACTAAAGTGTAAAAAACGAATGAAAATGTTATTTTAAACTAAAGCGAAAAAACGGATGAAAATGCTATTCAAAATTTAACATTTTCATTGTCATGCATAAGTTTGAAATAGAATTTTCGTTAGTCTGCCATGCTTATTTCAAACTTAAGCAGGACAGACCAATGAAAATGCTATTTCCAAAACTTCTTATAGAGATTGCAAAGATGCAATTTAAAAAAAAAAAAATAATTTTTATATATTAAACGATTTTGGTTATTTTGAGTTTCATTTTCATAACAATAGAATGTCAGCGAAAACATTAGTTTGGATGCTAAATAAAGAAAATGATGTTTTTCTTGAATTTAACTTTTTTTAAGAGCCGAAAACCATAGATTAAGGGTTCAATATCTGGTCCAACTTCAAGGCTGGAGTTTCATCTGTTGGGACCCAAAGCTGTATTGTATGTGAGGCCCATTAATTTAATAATTTTACATGATTTTAATTTATTAATGATTCCAAAATTCAATTAGTTATGAAATTAATTGAATTATTTCGTTTATTGTGGGGATGTCATAGATCGTTTTCTGTGTCTTGAGGCAGCAAATATGGTCCGATGCTATGATCACCACATTCGTTCCAACTGGTTGCTCTCAATCCGATGAACTGGCTGCTCTGGTGCCCCCTCCATGTAAATACAATAAGCTAAATCCCATCCATTCACTGTGGAGGTCCCCAGATGCCGGAGAGCCTTCTACTTCAATAGCTTCTTTCCTCGTGCTGCCGGCCTCTGAAACTCCCTCCCTTCTCCCTGTTTCCCCGATTGTATTAACATGCAGAGGTTTAAAACTAATGTAAACATATTCCCAACTTTGGATGACATGTAAAACCTACACCTTAATTCTCAGTAGCCCCTTACATCTGCAGTGGCAGCCTGCCTTGTTTGGGGTGAAATATGTTGAAAAAACAAAAAAAAACAACATTCATTTTTTTGTTTTTAGATGATCAACATAACTTTGATGTTGATGCAACTTTGTTCGACTAAGGTGCACTAACATCGAAGTTATTAGAGTAGAAAGCTTTCCGACATTTAGGGACTTCTGCAATGAAGGGGTGGATTTTTTCTACTGGTCGGGTTGGTCGGAGGTATTTATGTTGAGGGGGCACAAGGACAGCAAGTTCTGTTGAAGTACTTGTAAAACAAGCACAGGGAGGCAATATTGCAGTGATGGGACAGTGGCTGGAGCTTGGTAGACAGTGTGGGGCCTATTAAGTTTAAGGCTCGTTTTTTAACCTTTTCTACAAGGGAGAGACAAGTGTTTGGTGCATTAGCCCAGATGTGACAACAATACTCCATGCATGGGCGAATGGTGGCTTTATAGAGATATATGATACTGGCAGGTGTGAAAAGTTTTCTGGCCCGGTAGAAGGAGCCCACCTTTTTTTGCCTGTGTTTGTTCCAATTCATATTACCTGTAAATGTTAGGCCGATTAGTTCGAATGTTGAACTCTCGGGTACGGTACTATCAACCATGACAATTCGTTGTTGAAAAGGTTTCTTTTAATTGTTAAAGGAAGGGAGTTTTATCTTCGTAGCATTGAATGTAACTATCCATTTTTATTTCTAAGGATTCAGCCATTGCCTTCGATATGTGTGTGTTCGATTTGGCCACATGTCAAGAATAATGTGGTGTCATCAGCAAATATACCCATCTCAGACGCGATTGACTTTGGGATGTCGTTTATGAAAATCAGGAATAATAGAGGTCCAAGGATAGACCCCTGGGTCATGCCTGAATTAATGTGGTATTGTACAAATTAATTTTCATGAGAAGACCATCATGCCAGATCTTGTGAAAGTTTTTGGATGTATAAAGCGTTATCACCCTAGTTTCATCTACCTTAGCTAGTGTATGGTATATGCATTCAGAGATTACCGTTAGGATATCTTCAGTAGAACAGAATTGCCTAAATTCATACACTTGGTCAGAAAGAAATTTAGAATTTTCGAGGTAGTGGACTGTTGCTAGATTGATTAATGATTCAAAGATGTTAGCAAAGAGCGGGAAGAGACTGATGAGACGATAATTTTGCAGGTCAGTTCTTTAACCAGAGTTCTTGAAAATTGGTACCACAGAGGCAATTGTTCAAGCTATCAGTGAAGCAAGATTATAGATTTTCCAGAAGTTGCGAGTTCCTAATTTCTGCGACTCAATACATTTTCTGGTCATCTCGGTACACCTACTTTTAGCTACGGCTATTACACTCCAACAATGGTTTCTTGATGCTATAAATCTTTGTCTATTTCTAGCTGACTTATGGCGGCTGAATCTGCGCAAAGCTTGCTGCCTATGCGCAATAGCAGCTGAATCTGCGGAAAGCTTGCTGCCTATGCGCAATAGCAGCTGAATCTGCGGAAAGCTTGCTGCCTATGCGCAATAGCAGCTGAATCTGCGGAAAGCTTGCTGCATATGCGCAATAGCAGTGCCACAAGTCAAGAGTGAGGCCCACTATAGAATTTTTGCCTGGGAACATATGCTTCTATGCCTGCTTTGATCCATTCAGTCTGTTATCTGATTTGGCCACTGTTTAGCAGGGAGAGAAAAAGTTTCACTCCCTAGGGTGTCTCTGATTAGATCCATGATGGATTCTCAATTCGCCCGTTGGTAATATCTAATTATTCAGTACAAATATTTAAATGAAAGTTAATTTAATCATAATTCCGTTTTTATTTAAAATATTCTATTGCATGATTTTACCTGTGAATCAAACAACCTCAATAGTTTACATGTTTAGAACCTGTTTGTTTTACATTGAGTTCAAGTTCAATTCGTTTCTTTTCAAGGATACTATTGCTAACGTGTTCATTATGTTTGATAAATTACTTTTAAAGAATGACGTTTTTTTGTTTTTTTTAAAATAAAGATCCAAGAATGTGTGGCTACAAACTATACCTTGTTTTGCTGAGGTAAATCCAACATTCTGCCAACCTTGATAGGATGGAGTTTTTCTAGTCCATAACAAGAGAGTATATATTGCATATTACTTGGCAGTGATATATCTATGAAGTTAGGTGTGTTATATGAAATAATAAATGGTAGCTTACTAAGGGTCAGCCAAAACCTTATATAAAAAGTAGATAAGTGATTGATTCGCCATACTATATTATTTAGAAAATGTTAGACCTTGCTGCAAGAATTTTGGATGAACTAGGTCTAAGGTTCATAGAGATAGGAACGCTTAGACACTCAATGAGGATGATTCACCCAAAAGCAACACTTAGCTAAGGAAATGGATATCTATTAAGTGAATAAAATATGTATCGGAATTTTTGAAAAAAGGATTGACAATTTGGATGGCTATTCTTGGTTGTTCTTTTCAGAACGTTTTCGTTGAAGTAACCTTCAACCTTCTTCAGAACTAGGGAATCTTTCTGTCGTAACCTATGTGAAATAGACCTGTGGTGCAACGGTTAAAGGTGTTGATTAATAATCAATTCTAAGTGACAGTCGATAATAACTTAGCATACTATAATGATCAACACTTCTGTCCAGTCATGGCTGATGGAACGAGAACAATCTACCCTCATGGATTAAATAGAGTTCAGTTCAAAGTTCCTTATAGGTTCCCGAGTTCGACAGAAATATTCCTAAGTTCGAAAGGATGCACTCGAAAGTTGCATCGGCCGAAATATTGTAAAAAATAACAACCAAGATGAGAATAATAGTCCAAATAAAATATATTTCTGTCATAAATCTAGAATCTTGCTTCACTGATAGCTGGAAAATTGCCTCTGTGGTACCAATTTTCGAGAACTTCAAGAAGTTCAGCGTTTCATTCAGTTTGAAAGTTTAGATGTTGTCTACTTATTCATCTCGTTTCGGAGCTTTCCAGCGTTTAACGTAAACCGCCAGAAAGCACCGATGCCGAGGGACTTTTATCGTGGGTCCCAATCTAACAAAGTACCAAAAAATTATCACTTTGTACCCTCGGCCAACCAGAATAGCACAAATCCAACCCCTTCATTGTAGAGGTCCACAGGTGCTGGGAAACCTTCTACTCTAATAGCTTCTTTCCTCAGATCGGTTGTCTTTGGAATTCCATCCCTGCTCCTTGTTTCCTCCGACCGTACCGAGATGCAGAAATGTACATGTAATGTGAACAGACACTACACAACTCCCCACTTAGGATGCCTCCTACAAGTCTGGCCCCTAATCACAATAGCCTCTTACGTCGTAGTGGCAATGTTCCTTGTTTGGGGGTAATAAAAGTAAAAAGAAGAAGAATTCATCGCTTATAAACATGCAAGTCCCCAGCTTTGTTGGATATGTTTGAATTTGTTCGCCCCTGTCTCAGTCTGTAAAGTTGGACTATCCTATAGCCCTTTAACTCTTACCCCCAGCAAAATACTCGTAAGGTGTATAACTGGTGATACCAGATCAGGCTGCCCTGTGGCTCCCTGAGACGAAATTCACCTACATTGACGTTTTTTTTTTTTTTTTTTTTTTTTTGTAAAACTTAATTATGTTCTACAAAACCAAAAACAAAAACAACAGCCCCTCTCCCTTTCTCCCTCCCCTTTTTTATTTTATTTTTAGAACTTGAAGCATAAATCTTTTACTATAATGACCAGATTCGGCATTAAATAACCCAAAAAGGGTTGATATGCCGTAAAACAAAACTACCAAACCAAAAACGATGATTAAACATTTGAAGATATAAAGAACTTGAAGCATAAAAAACTTTTACTATAATGACCAGATTCGGCATTAAATAACCCAAAAAGGGTTGATATGCCGTAAAACAAAACTACCAAACCAAAAACGATGATTAAACATTTGAAGATATAAAGAACTTGAAGCATAAAAACTTTTACTATAATGACCAGATTCGGCATTAAATAACCCAAAAAGGGTTGATATGCCGTAAAACAAAACTACCAAACCAAAAACGATGATTAAACATTTGAAGATATAAAGAACTTGAAGCATAAAAACTTTTACTATAATGACCAGATTCGGCATTAAATAACCCAAAAAGGGTTGATATGCCGTAAAACAAAACTACCAAACCAAAAACGATGATTAAACATTTGAAGATATAAAGAACTTGAAGCATAAAAACTTTTACTATAATGACCAGATTCGGCATTAAATAACCCAAAAAGGGTTGATATGCCGTAAAACAAAACTACCAAACCACCGTAAGGTGTATAACAATAGAAATGGAAGTAAGTGCAACTCCATTGTTTCTATTTACTTGCCTCTCCGTGAGGGCAGAGTTAGACACACGGTCGGTATTTAATGTGGACAAAATCCAGCTCCCCCAAAAAGGGGCAATATAGATTGGAACAAAAATTAAAGTTGCCTCAGTCTTGAAGGATTTCTTTACTGACCAAGGACAGAAACGACAACGTGCAGCATCAGAACAGATACTACACTTTGCTCTTAACCAAATGGATACTGTATGGGATTATGGAATTGGCTATGCCGTCTTTCCATTCCATCGGATCCTTTGTGATCATTTACACATTAATAATTTTAGGAAATGTATGTATACACTAATTTCTCTTTACTATGGCTCAGATAGCAACTTTTGTTAAATTAAATACAATGTAAATGTGTCTCGACATCAAATAAACCAAAAAAAAAGGGTTGATATGCCGCAAAATTGACAAACCAAACCAAAGCAAAGTCCATTGTTTGTCACATACTAATACATTTCGAACAATAAGGCTTTAATAATCAGATCCATGTTTTGCCCCAATCGGAAAGAATGGCTCTCTCCTTGCAGAAGCCCCTTGCTTTGATAAGCTCCGAGGACTAAGATTACTTCCAGGTCTGAAGCTGTTGCAAGGTTGCTGGAAAAATTGATGAACTATTTTACCACCCCAGAAAGTACTTGACTTCTGATGCAATCCTCCATCTGTTTAAGAGTCAGATACGTCCTAATATCGACTGGTGCTACCACATCTAACCCTACCACATCTGGGGAGGTGCTGCTAAGAGCATTCTTTCTTGTCTGTACAGTGTACAAAATTGACTTCAGAATCTAGTAGTAGATGATCCCCTTTGTTTTGTACAAGAAAGAAAAGAAGTTGCTAGTCTTTCTCTACTCTATCGTTATTTCCATGGGAGATGCTCGACTGAGCTTCAATCTCTGATTCATCCTTGTAAGACATTCGCAGCAACAACACATTTTACTACCATAACAGCAAAGAGCTTTCCTGTCTTTTTTCGTGTGCCTAACATTGAACGGATTTCCATGAACAGAGTTTCTTTCCAAGAACTTCCCATCTGTGGAACACATTACCATGGGCCTGCAACATGATCGGCTTCAATGCTTAAAAAAATGCGTCGTTGTAAACCGTTCCCATGAGTGATAAATTTTGTTCATTCATTTTCAATCCTCTCATAATATTCTTCATCATTCAACCGACAATCCATCCATCTCATTAATCCTTATCCTTGAGTGGCTTGTGGCCTTGATAAGTGATTACTAATTAGTAAAAAAAAAAAGTATTTGTAGACAAAGTCAGTGTAGAGTTTAGTAACGATTTCATTTTCATTTATTGCCAAGGTTATTGTCAGTTTTCCATTTCTTCTTGTGACAAATGCGTGTAGACTATTCAATCTGTCAAACTAGTTTGATTTGAATATCGGTTGCTTAAGAAAGAGTCAAATGAGTTTAGGAACACAGCTCTAATTATAAACGATGACAAATAAATCAGAGGCGGTGGTGGGGGGGTCTAAAACACTTTCAGGATGATTAACAAGATCAGGAGACATTCCAAATCACACTAGGCATGGGTGTGCCATGATTCTAAAAAAAAACGAATCTACCCTAGCAGATCATGCCAGAATGTGAAAGTGAAAGAATGGATCTAGTCTTCTCTGACACTGACACTGACTTCCTCCTCACCTTCTTTACCGTCCAGATAAAATAACCTTGGAATTTCCACAGGCCAGGCTAGTGTAAATAAAAATACCTCATCTCAGAAATATTGTTGCATAAAGATAAAAGAGTTTCAGAAATAGTTTTTTTTTTTTTTACTTTGTATATTTCTTTCATGCATTCATCTTAAAAAGATGCACCGGATGAACTCTGCCCAACACCTGCTGTTTGGTTGATCCTGTCACAGAATGGTTCAGGATAAGAAAATGGTACTAACTGCTTCCTTATCTTCTACAAACACCCCCAACTCCCCAACTCTATCTTCTCGTTTTTGCTTCCAAATGACCAACATTCTTTAATGAACACAATCTCTTTCGGATAAAGCAATTGCCTTCACTTATTTTCATCTTTGATGTGCTTCAGTGGAAACGAGGCTGAGAAAGAACTTTGACCTTTCTCGACTCTCTGCCTCCCCTCCATCCCACCTCCCTACTCTACTTCTCTTGTTGTCCATCCTTTAAAGAGAAAAAGGTAATATCACCGGTCTGCACCCTTTTACCTCTATATTGTGGTCACAGTCATAAACTGCCACATATTTTCATATTTTCATGTGAACTCACATTTGTTTATGTAGTTCTTTATTAATGTGGTTGTTATCAACAGCAATCATGGCTGCCTGCATTGGATGGTGCACTGACAACTGATTCATATCATTTGCAATCTATTAGGGTAAATGTTTATTGGTGCACTTGTGCATCAGTTGGGAGTCTTTTTGTTTGTAGTGAAACTAGAGTAGTCGATATTTATTTTCAATAGTAGTAATAACTAGTGAACCCCATGGAAATTCCACGGTGCTTTCCACATCTGTATAATTAACTGTTTTTTAATTTTTTTTCTACGGAAGTCGCTCCAAACAAGGCATGAAGCCACTTGATGTAAGGAGCTAAGAAACAAAATACTACTTCAAGGTAAAAAACTAGCTAACAATAAATGTTAGATGGATAGATTCTGACCCAGAAAACAGCAATTCTTCCCCTTTTGTCAGAAACATCGCTCATGGAATGTGAGGACTAAAGGACGAAATAAGGAAAGTGTAAATTGTTAATAATAGTACTCCTTTTTAAATCATAAATATCTGTCATCGTCAATACTATTAAGAAACTTGACTCTTTTTATCTTAAAATAATTATCATTGTCAGCTAAATATTTATGGCCAAGGAAGAAAATGGGTAAATATATAAGGACGTGCATATTAAATGGGAATGAAATAAAGTTTGAGAGAATATTAGGGTCACCAGCTAGGAAGTCTTTACTTAAGATGAATAAAGTTTTGTGAATGAAAAATGAAGGAAAACATGATTAATTAACAACACATTTATATAGCAATTTTACATGAATATAAAAGTCATTTTAGTTAGTCGATGTTCATTTAATAAAGTTTATTCAACTCGTGTTTTTTGGTAGGAAAATGTTCAGTGAATAAAAATACATGAGGGCTAAGGATGTATAGTCTATATATATATATATTTTATTTTTTATTTTTCTTATCTTTTTGTTTTTGCTAGGGATGGGGCATCCTACTGGATGCCAGACATTCACCGGCTATTTCAGACAATCCAGCCGAGAGATCTTTTTAAGATTCTAACTGTCCATTTAAGTGCAATTGTTTATATCTCTCTTGCACTCGGTTCACCGGGTATATTCGCTAGATAGTTTTTGAAATTCTTTTTCATTAGTCCTGTTGCTCCTATAATTACTGGGATGATGGAGATCTTCCTAAAATACCAGTTTCTTTTCATGTCGCACATAAGAATTTGGTATTTCGTAATCTTTGTTAGTATGAATATGCGTGTGTGAGTAATATGTGTATGTGACACTATATGTGTTGGTTTACCTTGTTCTGTTAGTGCGTCTATAGTTGTGTGCGAAAGGATGTAGCTTGTTTGGAAGTTTTTCTTTTCTTTTCGCCCCCTGGCCGAAATCCCGGAATGGGTGACGGCAGCATACGTTTTTGTGGGGCCTTTCGAGGATCTGTTTTGCCTGTTTATTTCACCGTCTCTCATAGGCGTTTCTTAGTTCGCATCGGCTTGTTAATTTGATATAAGCTTGTTAGATTTTGAGTTTAAAACGATTTTCATTGGTTGAGAAATATTGAGTTATCATGTTCCTGTGAAAACTTTAACTTGCTTTTGGGAGTGAAGAGGAAAGCGTATCGAAACACACCGGAGAAAGAAAGAAAGAAGGTGGCTATACAAACCATTCACTTTTTGATTCATTCACCACATATTCTTGAAATAAAACAGATATGCCTCTTTATTTAGTAAAAATTGTAGCAATTTTTTATCAAAGCAATTAATATTCTGTCTTCTTACTGTAAAAATAAACGTCAGCTAAATATAATTCAAATCAATAAAACGAATGTAACTTTTTCAAATGTATTTATTTAAAATTTTATTGTTTTAATCAACGGTCGCCATAATTTGATTTTAGAACAATTCATTTTAAAATGGGTAAAGTCGGAATTGTTTATCTTTGCGATATCAGATTAATCACCATGTTTGCTGATCAGACGATCTCATTTTTTATGCATGTGAAAGGTGATAATGTAAATGCAATGCCTTAGCACATTATTATATAGATAATAATAATGGTTCACTGCAATGTTTCAAACCATTGCCCCCATTGGTAATTACCAAGTTTTGTCCACCAGAAGAAATGTACGAACAGAGAAATAGATTTCAAGATTTGAGTGAACCATTATAATTATTATTATTCAGTAGGTGTTCTCACACAGATTATCATCAGTGATTGCTCACTGATAATAACCGGTGATGTTCCCTGGAGTCTGAGGGACAGAGCTCCCAAGATTTTCAGTAATCTTCACCTATTTTGATAACAATTGCAAGTGATTTTGCGTTATCGCAATAACCGCTTTCCATTGATTTCTAGCTGGCAACGACCATGGGTCTTTTCTGGATGGCAATAAGCCTCTCCAAGGTCTCAGTACTCTCCGCACCCTTCCAGTGAAGGTCTGGTTAGTTCTCGGTCTTTCAATTCTCCTTAACCCTTCATGACTATTTTATGTGGTATCAGACGAAGCTGGTGCCATCATGTTATGTTTTTTTGGGGGGAGGGGAGTATAGAGATGATATTTAGTTTCAGGTTCAATACTAATGAAAATCCTTGTTTAATTTCAAAATTATATTCAAATATAAATATATATTCCATGATAAATGGCAGCATACAGAAATCATATGCCCTTAATAGGGTTAATATGAAAATTCATATACACTAAATGTACAAAAGCAAGGAAATTCCCAAATGTTTACACTTTTATTGTCATTAATTAAGGGTATGACTACATATCAACCAAGCCATTTCATTATCACATCACTACAGTATAAATCTCTATGCATGAGTGGATGAAGTGTGTGAGGTGCGCTGAAGAAAAATTCCTACCAGTAAAATACATAGCCCTGTTGTGCTCGCATACCCTTAATGACAATAAAAGTGTAAAATTTTGGGAATGTCCTTGCTTTTGCACATTTAGTGTATATGAATTTTCATCTTAACCCTATTAAGGGCATATGATTTCAGTATACTGGCATTTTTCATGGAATGTTACTACTTTTGTAAAGGCTATGCCTCAATACAATGGTCAGTTTTAAGGGTTTTTGGAATTTTCTGGAAAACTAAGGTATATGGTAAACTGAAATTAAAATGGCATCAAGTAGACCCTAGAACCTCTATCTCTGCCAAAATTTAGCTGAATCCATCAAATAGTTGATGAGATACAGGGTGGCATATACGTACGTACATACGCACGGATAACACAAAATCATGCCTGACCTTTCTGGATCTCTGGGTTGCCTTGACTAATGATGCTGAAATTCTACACACTTATAGAACCTATCAAAAAAAATTGTGTGCAAAGTTTTAACTAATTTGATTTATTGGTTTTTGAGTTATGATTGATCAAAGAAATGAGATTTCTAGCATAGGCCGTTTTTGAAGTCTATTAAGGGATAGAGCGCTCTCGCGCCTCCCTTGATTAAATGGCATATATCTGAATAGAGAGCTCAATATGCATAAAGTACAGAGCTAATATTAATGGATACAGGATAACTAACTCAACACATACCAGATGATAATTTATTTCAGCATTCAACAGGTTTCTCAAATTTGGGACCTAGATTTCGTTCCAGATTTGAGGAAGCAGATTAGAAGTTCAGGGCCGAAAATTCTGTATTTTTAAAACCAATGTGTATTCATATACGTCAATGAATAGGAAATGAAATACAAAAATATATAAACACATATTTTTTGCATTCACTTTTTATAAATGTATAAACAATTGCAGGAAGGTAGAAAAACACTAAAATATCATTCGACTGATACAGCGACCTTTTCAGATTGCTGTGTTTTACGTTATGGAGGAAGAATGAAATCTTATATATACATATGTACATGTATTACTATTTCATGTATCCACATAAAATGTTATAAGGAGATATCATTTTTTATGTATCAATTTTCAGTATTTACTTCAACAGTGCTCGATACGTAAGTAGAGCTAGGTAGTAAGTTATGAAAATATATTTATGGCAATTAAGCTACAGAGAGGCTCCCATGTTTCATCCCAGGGGGAATCGTCAGGCTGACGATTCCCCCCGGGGATGAAACATGAGAACCTATGTGTAGTTTAATTGCCATAAATATATTTTCATAACTTACTATATATATATATATATATGATAATTTTATTTACACAGATATGTACAAAATCTCCGCCACTTGCATGTCGATGTTATCGATCAACAGTTACTATAAACTGAGATCTCATCAGGCAGAGTTAGAATCCGATCTTAACCTCAGATCATATTTGGAGAGAATGAAATGTAGGGATAAAGAAAGAGAAGAAGAAGAAAAGAAATTTAACATTTCAAAAATTGGGGCCGTTAAAAAATGAAAAAATTTAAATCTAAAAAATCTAAAAACAAAAAATCTAAAAAATCTAAAATTTAAAATCTTAAACAAACAGGACAAATAAATAAATAAATAAAAAAGTTGAAAAGTTCACTTGAAAAATACATTTATAAACTCGGCTTGAAAATAACTGTCGTTTTTTTTTTACACTTGATTCGTGCATGTCCACCTCCCCCCTCCTATTTTCTATTTCCTATCCCTTCTCTCTCGATCTGAATCAACAGACGTTTTCTTTTCCTTTTTCTTCTCCTTCTTTTCCTTTGTGTCTACCTTCCTATCACTTCTCCCTTCATTATATGCCTCTCTTTCCACCTTATTTATTTATTTATTTATTTATTTATTTATTTATTTGTCCTGTTTGTTTCAGATTTGAGATTTTTTAGATTTTTTGTTTTTTGTTTTTAGATTTTTTAGATTTTTAATTTTTAATTTTTTAACGGCCCCAATTTTTGAAATGTTAAATTTCTTTTCTTCTTCTCTTTCTTTATTCCTCCATTTCATTCTCTCCAAATATGATCTGAGGTTAAGATCGGATTCTAACTCTGCCTGATGAGATCTCAGTTGATAGTAACTGTTGATCGATAACATCGACATGCCAGTGTCGCAGATTTTGTACATGTCTGTGTAAATAAAATTATCATATATAAAGCTCTATTTTGATATTGAGCACTTTTTGTAAACCCGGTTAAAATTCTCTGGATTACCACCCTGTGGATATTTTTTACCTGGATTATTACCATTATTATATATATATATATATATATATATACAAAACTAACTCCTCAAAATCTGAACAGAACCGAATCAAAACAGCAGTACTTAGACAAAGGGCTCAATATCTTTTTGGGTAGATATACCAATAATAAATGATAATAAAATGTACTTAGCTTAACATTTAACTGCAGTTTCATGGCATTACTGATCATCAGAAGTGTCTACGACTGGCATCAATCGTAAAATATACACATATATCTTTATTAATATAAAGTTAGGTATGTGTATATGTTTATATATTTGTACGTACACCATTCACTCCTAATCTAAGTAACCAATCTTTATGAATTTTGGAACACAACCGCAAGGCATAAGGAGTCGTAATGTGAACTATATTTAATTTAGTTTCATGTCAAAGGGGTAAAAGCCCCTCGTGAAAATTTTAACAATAGGCATTCGACATCAATTAATAAATATTCTGCAAATTTCAGTTTCTTTGAAGTGTTTTTAATGCTTTTAGGGGGCAAAATCTGGAGACAACCTCCCATTTGAAGATTCAAATTTGCATTGAATTTGATCCATAGTCAATAAACACCAATTAAGCAAGATTCACTGAATTTCAATTTCTTAAAACCCCTTTAATTTTAGACATTTTCTAGAATCATGTAATGTTAATGTAATGAATTTTGATCAAAATTGGAATAAGGATTCCAGGTTGAGGTTTAGTATTATTATATCTTTATTTAATCTTCATAAGGAGACATAAAAGTGGTGCAAATCTGTTCTGCCCGGGAAATTAATTTTACCCGTCTTCGAGTGGGTATTCTTCTAGTATGTATGTATGTATATATGTGTGTAGGAGATAGGGTGTTTACGATTTATGTCAGTGAGAGGCTTCTGATAATCAGTGATGCCATGAAACATATATATATTAGCAAGATGACCTGGCGTTTCCCCAGGATTGAGGAGCACCATAATATGAAGATACGACATACAAGTATGTTTTGTGTATATATAAATATATGTAGAATTTCCTTACGAGAGAAAAAAAACTGAGATAAAAAAAGAGAAGTGTCAAAAATGTGTTTAACATGTATGACTAAAAACATGACTAAAAACATGTAAGACAAAAAACATTTATTCAAGTGTACGAGTTGAAAAGAAATGGGGGGAAAAAACAACCGAGTAACAAAACTGCAATAGTGTCGACTGTCTAATTCCTTGTGTTTGGTAAATACGTCCTCAGTCCTGATACTTTTTGAACATTCATCATATTTGAACATTCATCATATTTGAACAAAAGAATGAATATTCAATTCATTGTCTTTCATGACACTTTGAAATTTGAAAGTATTCAAACTATCGAATAAAAAGTAATTTAAACAAGCTTTAAAATGTGTTTAACAAATCCTCATTTAACTAAAAGATTGAAAGTTTTGGAAGCTATTTACATCCGATAATCTTATAAATAGATTGAAACAATATTACATTAACAAAACTGGTTAGTTTTATAACAGTTTGGTTTAATTAATAAAATTTAAAGACCAAACGTTACAATAAATTTCAAAATCCTATTTAATAAAAATAATAATTTGTTAAAAAACACAAAAACAAACAAATAAAAATGAAAGTAAAACGCCTCCGTGGCTTTTTGGCTAGGAACAAAGTGTAGTATCTGTTCTGGTACTACACTTCATCTATTCTGTCCTCGATCGGTAAAGGAGAAATCCTTCTAGACTGAAGCAATTTTAATTTTTGTCCAAATCCAGAGCTGGAATTTTCCCCACCTTAAAAACCGGTCCTGTGTCTAACTCTGCCCTCGTTGGGAGGCTAGTAAATAGGGACTCTCTGACAACGCCGTGTAGATAAAGCTAGTTTATAATCGGAATCATTCAACATTGGATGTAAACAGAACTCCCCTCCTCCATATTGATTATGTAAAACTAATGTAGTTTGTGGATTGTTCGGCTGGGAATTGTATTTCGATGAATAGCAAACTCATATTGGCTTTACCACCACTCTATCTTGTAGACTTAGATATCATCTATCAGACAAATGCGCTATGAACAACACATTAGTTAAGTATAGCAAAATTAGAGGCGGATGTATAAAAATAATGTTAAAAACGGTAGTTTTCCATCTAAGGCTAGAGTAGAGGAAAATTCCATTAGAAATTATGACTTATAACTACATTGCAAGATATCTTCAATAAAATTAAACTCAAACTATTTAAAAAAAAAGAAGAAAAATCATAATTTAAAAAATAAATAGAATCTTATAGGTGGGATAATTATCTGACAACTTCATTTAGCATTAAATAACCGAAATTGATGGTTGATATGCCATTAAACAAAACAAACAAACCCTCCTGAAGTGGAATTTAAAGTCACAGTCAGGAAATGAAGCACTGACGTTTCTCTGTAGCTTACTTGCCATAAGTATATTTTCATACTACTACTAAGCTCTACTCAAATATTGAGCACTATGGCAGTAAATTCTGAATATATATATATATATATATATACATGATATATTATTTTATCATATAAGTGTATGTACATAAAATAGTAATCAAATTACACACACACACACACACACACACACACACACACACACACACACATATATATATATATATATATATATATATATATATATGGTGTATGTTTTTTAATTTTATTTTAGCAGAATTGTGCAATTTTGTCCTCAATGTTTGAAATTAGGATATAATTTTGTTATTCTTGGGGAGAAAATGATTCGAAAATATACATAATTGGAAGTAAATAAAAACCAAAATATCATTTTGTTGAAATTGTGGTTTCCAAAATTGTTGACTAAAAAAACTGTTTTGTTCACTGTCTTTCTATTTTTATCAATTATTCCTAAAACTCTGACTGATTCTTGGCCGCACGTTTGGCCAGAGGTGGTGGTGGTGGTAGTGGTGGGGGGGAGGGGGGAGGTGAAGTAAATAATAAAGAAATCTCTGCAATAAGAAGACAGAGACTTGTGTTGACAGCATTGGAAATTATTACACTCGTTATGTAGCTTAATATTTGTAAATTCAACCAAGTCTCTTTGCGTATGTCTTAAGGAGAGAGAGAGAGAGAGAGAGAGAGAGAGAGAGAGAGAGAGAGAGAGAGACTGACACACACACACACACACACACACATAAAATTCTGAAAATTGTTGGTATTAATTTGGACATTTCTTCCCTCTGTGCTTGGTAAAACAATAATGAACCATTCGAGCCTTCGGTAATTGAAAATGATGTCTTGTCAATGTTTTGTGTTGGGAAATTAGCAAACTTCCACGGAGGAACGAAATCTATTTTCCCTGTGAGTGTGTGTTTTCAGGTGAACAAAAACGCATTCTATTAGAGCATTATTTTTCTTTCTTTGCCGCTTGTGGGTGGGGTTATTTTTGAGATGGCACAGAGAGAAGTTTAATCATTCTCGTAGTCTGGTAACAGGATTCATCTGTAAAAGGACCGGTAACGGGATTCGTCTATAAAAGGACCGGTAACGGGATTCGTCTATAAAAGGACCGGTAACGGGAGTCGTCTATAAAAGGACCGGTAACGGGATTCGTCTGTAAAAGGACCGGTAACGGGATTCGTCTGTAAAAGGACCGGTAACGAGGTTCGTCTGTAAAAGGACCGGTAACGGGATTCGTCTGTAAAAGGACCGGTAACGGGGGTCGTCTGTAAAAGGAACGGTAAAATGATTCATCTGTAAAAGGACCGGTAACAAGATTCTTTGCCAACTGGAGAACCGGTAAAATGATTCATCTGTAAAAGGATTGGTAACTGGATTCTTTGCCAACTGGAGAACCGGTAAAATGATTCATCTGTAAAAGGATTGGTAACTGGATTCTTTGCCAACTGGAAAACTGGTATCAAGAGTCATCTGTAAAAGGATTGGTAACTGGATTCTTTGCCAACTGGAAAGCTCTTATCAGGAGTCATCTGTAAAAGGATTGGTAACAGGATTCTTTGCCGACTGGTAACCGGGCTCATCTGTAAAGCTGAATATATAAAATTTTTATTTTAGTTTTCTAAAAAAGCTTAATCATTTTCTGAAATATATTTAGAGTTCAGATAGAAAGTCATCAAATATGAAACATGTTTCAGAGAGACACACCTAGAGAGCGGGTGGGGTTAGTAGGAATATCTTTTCTCCCATGAAATCTTTTATTTATTTAAACGTTAACAAAAAAGTAACGGTTAAATAAACTTCAGAAAATATATTAAAATATGTTTTAATTCAGAACAGGTTCAGCATTTTCTATTCGATAAATTTGATAATAAAAAAAAAACACTAACATTAATTATTTTTTTTAATAATTAATGTTAGTGTTTTTTTTTTTAGAACAAACTCGTAATTTGAAAAGTGTTTTGAATCCAACGAAATGAGTTAATGTTAATAACATTTTTCATAATGCCACTGATTACATTTATGTTGATTTCTAAATTTGTTTATGTAAACTTAACCATCAATACATGTAAAGCCTTTCACTTCCTCCCACCTGTGAGCTGACTAGGCTACCTTAATTCTTCTACATCTACTAACCGTAGCCATACAACCGAAGCATTCTATTCTGCACACATCTCCCTATACTGTCCAGATTTAAATTTCTCTCTGAGGTCATCAAATCTAAGCCTGTCTATAAAATTCCTATTACAAATCCACCATATCACTCTCATACCATTTCTCTCCATGCAACGCATATCCTCAATCCTCACTGGCCAGGTTTCACTTCTATACATCATCACACTGTGCACACATGCCCGAGAGACTCTTCTCTTGGTCGACAGTGGTAATACTCTGCTGGTTAGTAATAGCAGAAGTTCCCTGAACTTCATCCATCCATTCCTAATTCTTGCAATCATACTCACACTTGCTCCTCTCTGTGTTCCAATGGTATCACCAAGATAACAAAACACACACACACACACACACACACATATATAATATACACATCCATAGACACGTGTTTTGTCATCTCTATGACTCATCAGTTGTTTCTAGAACTAGCGAGATTTGGATTCGAGATCCCAAAACTACTATTGAAAAAGGGGAAAAATATACCGTATTTAAATGAAACTATCATTTATATATTTTTTTACTTCTAACCGAAAGAACTCAATTATTTTTACAGAAGAGTATTGCTTTTATGCACAGTGTAAGCCATCATTTCCTTTACCACAGTACTCCAATGATAACAGAGCATATATATATATATATTAATTCAACACGTTTAAATATATTAATAAAGTGAACATAAAACCAATATTTCTAAGTGCTCAATAACAAGTAGAGCATTTTTAAGATTAAATAGACGCTATAGACTGTAGTGTTTATTTAATCTTATATATACACCTTCCATGGTTACTTTTATTTATCCCATTGCTACCATCTTTTTGAACCCATAACTTATCTTTTAATAAGTGACCTTTTTCGATTTACATCATGCACGCTCACCTCCCCCCCCCCCAATGGTTTAATAACTCCGACCGCTACCATTTTCCTCTCTACACTTTCCACAGTTAACTCAACTTTTCCCACTGCTACCATCTATTTGTAGCTCGTAATTTATCTTTTCATGAGCGGTCGTTTTAAGCTTTTCTCCTCCTACTACCATTGTTTTCGAATATTTTGTACTTTGTGTGTTATTTTGTTCAGACCAATCATCCTGAGGAAGTTTTGAAATAAAGACGAAACTTTGATGAATATATAAGTAATATTTTTTGTTTTCCATTTTTCATATATGTATATATGAGGCATGTCTAAAAAGTATCTGCCTTAAGTATATTTCAAATGTGTGACAGGGTTGGGACTCTAATCCCCTTCAAAGTAAGCCCCTTGTGCTGGCACACACTTAGCCATCCACTGCTGGAAACACCTCTTGAAGTCTTCTTTTGGAATGGTGTTCATCTCTGCCGTCACGTTAGATTTAGCAGGTGTTTGGAGAAGATGCGATGTGTAACACAAATGAAGGAGTTGTTCAACCGATTCAAAAATGGCCGCACATCAGCGAAGAGTGACCAGCGTTCTGGCAGGCCCCAAACTGCTGGGAGTGCAACTGTTGTTAAGAGGGTGCGAAAAAAGAGATAATTCAGAACGCAGCAGCGGAGATAAACACCATTCCAAAACAAAACTTCCAGAGGTGTTTCCGGCAGTGGATGGATCGGTGAGCTAAGTGTGTGCAAGCACAAGGGGCCTACTTTGAAGGAGATTAGGGTCCCAATCCCGTCACGTATTTGAAATATTTTTTCTGACATAAGGTCGGATACGTTTTAGACAGGCCTCGTATATATAGTTATCCACATATATGTGTTTCGTCATCTCTAAAACTGATTCGTGTGGTAAGTTTTGTTTTCTTTTTTTGTTGCGATACTGATTACAGAAACTATTTTTTAATAGAATAGTATTGCTTTTATGTCAAGTGGAAACCATCATTTCTTCCACCAAAGTGCTCCACCCATAGGGGAGCGTATGTATAAGAGAGTGGATCAATCATATTTTTGCCGCTTATTTGTTTCTATCAAAAGAATAACCTGGCCTTTTCAAGTAAAATGTTTCCTCAGAAAAAATAGTTTTGTTTATGTAATGGAATATTGATTTAATTTGTGGAAACTTTCCAACATATTCATTACCTGAACAACAAAAAGTGTGTGCGTATATATATATATATATATATATATATATATATATATATATATATAAATATATATATATACTGACAGCTTCCTCCAAACTTTTTTTTTCACAACAGAAAATTTAAAGATTAGAAAAAAAAAAGTCTCAAAATATTTGAAGAGATAATCTCTTTTGCATGTGACACCAAGTAGGAAAACAATTTTTGAAAGATGCAATTTATGAAACAATAAGCGTAATAGATATGTGTGTGTATGTGATTGTGCATGGGTGTTTGTATTTGTGATTTTGTGTTTGTGTCATTGTATGTGTTTGTCGATGTGATTATATTCTTTGCGTGTCTTTGAAGCATGTGGTTATACCACAGTTTCCCAGTTCTTTACACGGTCCATTTGCATTGTCATTCGACTCTGCAAAATCAGTCAAGCTGCACCGGTTGTGCAAACTAGGCAGTACTGCATCATATGGTCTTCCTCTTTACATTCACAGATGGTTAGGTCGGCGATAGCAGCTTTTGATAATACCATTCCTGTTCTCAGGTGCTTGAGCATTTTTCACTGGACCCGGAAGGGGAGATTACCATGGCAGTTGGAGAAGAAGCATTCTTAAGCTCTCTAGTCCACATCTTTTGCTGAGATGTTGTTAGGGGTTCGACGTGGCCAATGAAGCTTTTCCTTGATTTCAGTGATCACGAAGGAGATGACATTCATCACTGGTAGCCTTTGTTTCTACTTGGCTGACAAACTCCCCTCTCACATCATGGTTTATATATAGGTATGATTTTGTGTATGTTACCACATATGTATATATGATGATATAATATGTGTGTGTGCATGCGTTTGTATATGTGATGTATATAAGTTTGTATTTGGGATTTTATGTACGTGTGGTTGTAAATGTAATTTATATATATGTTAGTGTGTTTATATGATTATATATATGTGTGTGTGTGTGTTTGTATGTGTGATTTCATGTGTATGTATATATATATATATATATATATATATATATAGTATTCCAGCTGATTTTTGTTCGTAAGTATTGAATAAACACTCATGAATTTTACTGTGATTTTTGTTTACTGATTGATCACCGCTTATCAAGGCCCGGAGACCACTCGAGGATAAGTGCTCAATAACAAGTAGAGTAGTATATATATTATAAATTAGTATATTTATTTATATAAAAATTACATACATATATATATATATATTTTTTTTTTGTAGGTGCAAAGTTTTAATAAAATATTAAATAATATTCTATAGTGAAGATTTTAAAAAAATTTTTATTTTTTACTTTTTTATAATTTACATTATAAGAGAGGAATAAAGAACCACGAGAAGGGGAACAAAGATGAATCACTTCGTAACTTTTTTTTTCTTTCTCTATGAGGATGTTTTTTTTGTTTTTAAACGAGTATTGAGAAGAAATAAAAAGAGGTAAAAAAAAATAAATAAAATTACCGAGATGTTTTTCAATCGACACTTTTCAAGGTAATTGTCGACTAACGTGGTGGTCAAAAGACCATAAATAATTATCGAGGGTATAAAAAAAAATTTTTTTTTTTAAATTATAAAAAAGTAAAATGGGAAGATACATTCTTAATGTACACCCATTAGTTCTAAGTTATGAGTGTACACTTTTTGTTTGCACAGGGACGGCTGCCGTAAATTGATAGCAACCACTTCAGAAATTTTTTAATGCGATTTCGAACGAGCTCTGTGCAAAATAGAGAATGCCTCATCCGAGTACCCTCCAGTGCTAACTTGGCACTGTAATAAATGTTCACCAATGGCCGACTCGTGGGCTTGTGAATGCCCGGATGTCGGTAACTGCCTGTGCCTGCATATCAAAGAGGGGATATGCTGGGAAAATTCTTACCTCTAAGCGGTGGATGGTACGCTCCACGTAGTCAGCCTCGCACTGACCGTGAAAGTGATAAACGACCATGTTATATTGAATGGTCGGGATACCATCCTTCCAAAAAGAGGGGAAGGCGCTTTTAGTCTTAAAAACCGTTCAAACTTTAGTTGCAAAAAAACGTGAAACGGCTGAAGAAATTTTGTGTGATAACTCCTGGCTTTTAATACCAATCCATGGGAGCTTCACATAAACAGGAAATTTTTTGGGAGCCAAAAAATTCTCCGCCTTTAAAGGCGGCGATTTTGTCCTTTATACATCTTTCGATGGTATGTAAAGGATAACCATTGGACGAAAGAATTTCTGTTATACTTTGAAGTTCTTCATCTAGTTTAACATTAGAGAAAATCAGCAAAGCCTGATGTACTAAAGTTTTAATCAGATTTATTTTTTTGATTTTAAGGGAGAATGAATCCCAGCTAATATACTGACCTGTAAAGTAGGCTTTTTGTATATGCTGGTGACAAAACAAACATCCGATCTTTCAACAAGAACGTCTAAAAACGGTAGTGAATTATTCACCTCCCCTTCCATAGTGAACATCAATGAAGGGTGAAGTAAATTTAAATGTCGTAAGAACCCCTCAGCCTCCGTATGGGGTGTAAATATAGAAAAAATATCATCCACATAACGGAAAATGCACATCGGTTTAGGCAACCGATCAAATAACAGTTGGACAGAACTGGGCCCAAAGAGCTACCTATTACTACCCCATCAGTTTGATGATATATATTCCTGTCAAAGCTGAATTCAACAGATTTAGTGGCTAAACTCATGAGTTCTAGAAATATATGTTCAGAAAAAGGGGCTTAGCGAGGGAACTACGATAGAGACTATCGGAACAAATCCCGATAGTTTCATCGAGAGGCACATTAGTGAACAAACTAGATATATCATAGGAACAAAGGTGTTCTTTGGATACCGGGTACCTAAGTTCACTCATAAATTCTGCAAATCGAAACGAGTCAGGAATGCAGAATCCAGAGTATATCTCCAGAACCGATGTGAGGATCTCGGCTAACCATTTCCCTAATTCATGCTGGGCTGAACCTATCATAGAAAGTATAGGTCTCAAAGGAACATTGTCTTTGTGGACCTTAGGTAACCTATACTTTCTGGGACGTTGGGAAGCCACTGGGTGGATTCTATCATAGGTTTCTTTAATGAAGCTTGTAAGCGACATTGTAGTTTCGTCTGTCTTGAGTGTCCTGTCATTAACGTTGGCATTGCCTAAATGTTCAAATTTTGTGGCATCACCAAGTATCATGATTTTATCGATATAGTCACCATAGTCAAGAATGACAACTCCTGAACCCTTGTCTGGTTTGGTAATATAAATGTTCTTGTTTGACTTAAGGGCTTTAATGGCCTTGAAATGGTTGCCTTGCAACACAAAAGATTTAGATTCAATGGGACTACTTTCAAAACTGTGGGCAAGATCAACCAGACGTGCCTTTAGCCATGCTGCATTCTCAGATGAAGATGGCATGTGTCTCTTAAGTTGTAAATACATCTCAAATTCAGCAAAAACCTCCTCCTTATTAATAAGTAATGGAGGTATACCGAAGTCAAGGCCACGTGAGAGGACAACTCTATCAGTGTCAGACAAGGAATATTTAGACAAATTGAAAATATGTCTATCACTTGTCTGACCCGAGCCAAACTTCCTATTAATAAGAAAACTCAAAAAGCTTTAAGATTTCGAGGTACGTTTGACTTTCTGCAAGATATCACAAGCCAAGATATATCTTAAGAATCCTATTTTGTCAAAAAAATGACAAAACCGAATAAACAAAACTCCACAATCGACGATATTTGCCTTTGACAGAAACCAAAATTGCAGATAAATTGACGATTTCGTCTTTTAAAAACATTCACTGCATTATTCGCTTTAACCTTCAAGACACGTCTAGAGATATGCCTCGGTAAGACGTGATTCTCTAAACAATCCCGGAGAGAACAAACTTTGGATTGAAGAGAAATTATTTTAACCCTCAATCCAATAACTTCATTTAACCTCTTTATAATCGTTATGTCGTACCTTGTCCTCAAATATTTGAATAGATTTTTGTAGGTACAAAGTTTTAATAAACAATCTAATAATATTAGACGCACGGCCATTATCTATAGTGAGGATTTTAAAAATTTTTTTATAATTTATATTATAAGAGAGGAATGTAGAACCACGAGAAGGGGAACAAAGATGAATCACTTCGTAACTTTCTTTTTTTCTGTTTTTTTTTAAAACGAGTATTGAGAAAAAATAAAAAAGGCGGTAAAAAATAAATAAAATTACCGAGACGTCTTTCAATCGACACTTCTAGGTAATCGTCGACTACGTGGGGGAATCATATTAAAAACGTGGTCAAAAGACCATAAATTAATTTTAATAAAATTATAAAAAAGAAAAATGGGAAGATACATTAGTCCTAAGTTATGGGTGTACTCTTTTTGTTTGCACAGACACGGTTGTCGTAAATACATACATATATATATATATATATATATATATATATATATATATATATATATATATATATATACGTATATGTTAAGAAGGCTGGGCTGAACCTATCATAGAAAGTATAGGTCTCAAAGGAACATTGTCTTTGTGGACCTTAGGTAACCCATACTTTCTTGGACGTTGGGAAGCCACTGGGCGGATTCTATCATGCAGAGTGCCGGATTGGTTATAAGCTGGAAAGAACAAAAATAATAAATCGAACTGGGGGGAAGGGCTTACTATTTATTTTTCTACATAACAGCAAGTGTGTTGTCGGCTGTGTGTGTTGTCCAGATGATGATTAAGAATCATTTAATATTTCGGGAAAATCTTCTCATTGTCAAATATATATGTGTGTATGTGGTTATGTATGTGTTTTTATATGTATGATACATATGTGACTGCATATCTTATTGTTAATTATGGGTCTGTTTGTATATTATTGATGGATTTTTTATTCATGTATTTATTTTGTTCATGTGTGTGTGTGTATATATATATATATATATATATATATATATATATAGTGGTAGGTGTGGGGATTTTTTAAACTTTATTTTATTATATTAGCATTTTTATTTTTTGTTTTCTATGAAATTTGTTGTTTCTACCTGCGTAAAGTGTTTATCCTCTTAAAATCCTATCAGCCCCAGGGTTGGGGTTTGGTTTACTTCATATGTCAAATGTCTATTGTTTCTAAATGGTGGAATTAACCTAAATGTATGTAAATTTATGCAAATCAACTTCTTCCTTCTCATATGGAAACTGACATCCCTAAACCCAGAAAAAACTCCCACAAGCTGAGATGTTATTTTTTTTTAAATTCAGAACAATTTTAGCTGCATCTTTGAGAACCTCTGTCAGTTGCTTCTGCTTCAAGAAAGTTGACTTTGGGTTGAATTTTGGCAGCCTCGCTTTCACCAATATTTTGTCTTTTAGTCCTCATGAATTATGGTTTTAACAAAAGAGTAAGAATTGCTGTTTTTGGGGCTGTTGTTTTGAGTGGTGGTCTGTGGAAATTTTCAATCTTTTAATAATATTCATGATCATTCAACTGACAATCTATCCATCGCATTAACCCTTATCTTCGAGTGGCTTTTTCAGCCGTGATAGGTGGTGATTCATTAAAGTTAAAAAAAAAAAAAAAATGGAGAGAAAAGTGGTTAAAGCTTGTGGCAAATGCGAAAGTAATCAAATTTTGTTAGATTTAAAAATAAGTGAAAAACTTTGGTACGCTGGGTGCAGGACAAAATCACGTGAATAAATGATAACTGTTATCTTAATCATTGCTATTGTTATATTCACTATGTTTCGGCTGATATACACTCTGGCCTTTTCAAATAGCTTTTGTCACAGTAATTTCGAAGTGAACTCTTTATTTAATGTTGCTCTTATTTCATGTTCCATTCACTCATATATGTAGATTCAGTAAATTCGTTTTTTCAGTGTAGAATATCTCTTGAACCAACACTTTTATAAACTGAGCCATTAGTTCAACAACAAGACAACCTGATTGATCACTCAACTGAATTTCAACTCTTCTTGCCTATTCCATTCTTTATGCCACTTGACCTCACTTTCAGGTTATTAAGGAGTTTTCTTTTCAACAATTTTGAACCTATTTCTGAAACAATGCAAAAGTGTTAGACATATCTGCACAAATCAACATAAAAGTTAACCTCTCCTCAAATCGGTCTCTTCGGTGGAGTTTTCGGTGTGATTTTGGCAGGGATTCTATGTTTTCCTTCTAATAATAAGGAGTTTTCTTTTCGACAATTTTCACCCTATTTCTGACATATTTAACTCAGACATGTTCTCATTACACAAAATCTCAATTGTTTTGCTCAAATTGGACGTAAAGTTTTCTCAAACGTTTGAATACAATAATGATAAACTTCCATGGGGAAATTGTTTTTCAAGTATACAAAAATTAGAGCTGTTTTGTTTTAGATTCATCCAAACATCTCTGTAAAGGACTCAATCAATTGGTTTGTCATATTTATGTTTAAAATAATATTTTCTTGTTCTTAAATTTGCATTAGTAGTTTTATTCGTATGTCATGCATGAGTTTTAAATTGTTTTTTTAGATGAGGATTAATGATTGGTATTTTTTTGATTATTCAGACTACTGTTCTCATCTTGGATATTTTTCGCACAATGTTTCAGCCGATTTAACCTCTGACCTTTTAACATGGACATATCATGAAGGTGTTAAGTAATAATCAGCTTTAAGTCTTTTCTGGAGGTTGAAGGTTCAATCCTCACTACAGGAGATACATACTATGAATCCAATTAACATTTTTAAAGACCCGGTTAAGGTGATAGAACAAGAACAATCTTCCCATGTGGATTAAATAAAGTGTTTAGTTTTTAAATTTTTATAGATTCCTCAAGTTCGACACGACGCACCTGAAGAAAGTCGGATATTATATCGGCCGAAATATGAGAATAAGATTCAGGATGAGAGCAGTAGTTCAAAAAATCCAAATAATACAGGATTCTTAGATGTGCACACTTCTCTAAAAGGGGTTTTGTTCATCGGTCTGTCATGCTTCTGTTTGAAAGCGCATTTTTGTTGGTCTGTCATGCTTTAGTTTGAAAGAAGTTTAATTGTTAAACGCATAGACTGAATGGATGCATCTGCTGCACATTTCGTTTTTGAACCAAAAGAAAAAAACATTCATGATTGTTTTGATAATTGCATTTTATAACTCTGTTAAGGATTTTATCCCCACCTTTTTTGATTTGAAAAGATCAAATTTACAAATTGATCAAGTCTGTCAAATAAAAATGAAACTTGTAAAAAGAAATCAAAATCCAAGTGGAATGCCATCATAAAAAAGAGGGCGTGTGATATGAAAATCAGAGGTAGCATCTGTTGTAAATTGACATTCCTCGAAATAAATTGTTTTAAATGAGATTTTTTTTCCCCTTTTTAGAGAAAAGCGAGCAGATTCGAGGCAGTCGGGGCGAATAAAAAGTTAATAAAATAGACACGCAGTAATAAAAGATTTCTGCAATGTATCGCATTTGACATTATGGATATTATCAATTAATACAAAATGGACAAGACAGAATCACCAATTTGTCTCCGGAATATGTCAGTTTTATAGGAGGCGCCACTGGGAATTTCAACGTTTTTTTAACTTGTGCACTTTTTGCCCAACCAATGGTCTTGTAGCTGCCAGTCATGTGATGCTCACCCTACTTCATTCCAAGAATTGCCAATAATGGCAGTGAAGTCTGTTTTAAAGACAGTGAACAGAGTTTTATGGAAGAAAGGATGGAAACCATTCTAAGTCGTAAATATTTTCTGGTTTTGAAAGTCGTTAACAGAATTTTACAAAACCATTATTTGCTTTCTTTTTTGACAGTGTCATGCTGTAACTCTTTAATCAAGTTTAGAAATTTAAAAAAGTTTTCTAATTTGTAAAACTAAGATAAAAATATTAACCTTTAGGTATCATGTCATCTTTGCTGGTTCAATGTGTATAAACGTTGCTTGATCTCTCTCTTTCTCTTCATTTGAACCATCTCTCTCTCTCCCTTTCTCTTCATTAGACCCCTTGTTCTCTCTCTCTCTCTATCTCTCTTCACTTGAACCATCTCTCTCTCTCCCTTTCTCTTCATTAGACCCCTTGTTCTCTCTCTCTCTCTTCACTTGAACCATCTCTCTCTCTCCCTTTCTCTTCATTAGACCCCTTGTTCTCTCTCTCTCTCTATCTCTCTTCACTTGAACCATCTCTCTCTCTCCCTTTCTCTTCATTAGACCCCTTGTTCTCTCTCTCTCTCTCTATCTCTCTTCACTTGAACCATCTCTCTCTCTCCATTTCTCTTCATTAGACCCCTTGTTCTCTCTCTCTCCACTTGAACCATCTCTCTCTCTCCCTTTCTCTTCATTAGACCCCTTGTTCTCTCTCTCTCTCTATCTCTCTTCATTTGAACCATCTCTCTCTCTCCCTTTCTCTTCATTAGACCCCTTGTTCTCTCTCTCTCTATCTCTCTTCACTTGAACCATCTCTCTCTCTCCCTTTCTCTTCATTAGACCCCTTGATCTCTCTCTCTCTCTCTCTCTCTCTTCACTTGAACCATCTCTCTCTCTCTCTCGTTCTCTTCATTTGACCTCTTGCATGCTAGTGCCATTCGCATTTAAAAGGGACTTGAACAAATAAAATTACAAACCGACATATTAATTCTCATCCTCAAAAACATTTTTTTATAAAAGTCATTTTTGTGTATGTATGAATCTGTCTTCAAATATGTTATACACACTGTGTATATAATTTTTTTTATTTATATAAACGTTTTGGCTACGTATATGTTTTTTTTTTTTACATAGTTCATCCCAAACAAGGCAAGTTGGCATTGTAGTCGTAAGGGGCTACTGAGAATTAGGGTGAAAGTTTTGAAAGTCATCCTAAATTGGGAGCTGTGCAGCGAGATGCTTGTTCACATTAATTTTAAATTTCTGCATGTTAATACAGTTCGGGAAACGGGGAGCAGGGAGGAAGTTCCAAAGAACTGCAGCACGAGGAAAGAAGTAGCAGGCTCTCCGGCATCTGGGGACCTCCACAGTGAATGGATAGATTTAGCTGATTGTCAGGTTAGTCGAGCATATTTACGTCGAGGGGGCACCAGAGCAGCAAGTTCATCGGAGCACATCCAATTGAAGTACTTGTAAAAACAAGCACAAAGATGCAACATTACGGTGATGGGACAGGGACTGGAGCCTGGTTGATAATGAAGAACCTATAAGATTAAAGATTCTTTTTTGGACTTTGTCTAAGAGGGAGAGACTAGTGGATGGTGCACCAGCCCAGATGTGATATCAATACTCCATGCATGGGCGAATCTTGGCTTTGTTAATATATGCTGTCTGCAATCAGGCCAATGATGAGCTTGTAGGTCGTAATGAGACAGCAGATTGGTCTATATTTATTGGATCATTGTATCTCACTCATTTCTGGTATGCAGGTTGTATTGCCTTTAACTAGCCATGCTGATGTGGCCTCCTCACTCCTCACCTTTCTGGTGAAGCAACAACTATAGTGGCTATGAAGTGCTGTTAGTTGCTTCGGATAGAAATTGGGTAGGTTGTCTGCCAGTCTTTTTGTGATTCTGGAATAGATCTAAATTTCTTTTTATCATTGCTAGCGTTATTCCATGCTGTGGTATTTCAGGCTTGTTTTTATTAGTTGAGCTAAATCCAAGATCCACTCGACCTCTTGATTACATGGTCCCTCATTCTCAAACAGAGCCCTCCAGTAGTCTTCTAGCTCTTGGAAATTCATCTGCCGAGAGAATTAAATCTTAATCTCTTGAACCCTGTTTATTTTGTTTATTATCACTTGAGCTGCGCATTAATATAATATTAGTACAGTATATACAATAGAGATATATTCTCCTTACTTCCTTAAGATGATCTGATATGTTGATGTGATTGAAGATAAGGTGAATCTGCAGAGAATTCATTAATAATGTCTTCTCTTCATCTTTCTTGCATGTGTAATCGTTTGATCTTTTGAATTCCTTAACCTTCATTCTGCATGTTTGTATCCTCTTCAAAAGGGCAATCTGATATTTTCTTTCTTACTTTTTTCACCTTAGCCAGCCAGTGTGGCACAAGACCTCCGACTCCGAGCACTCTCTTCTCTGTGTATGCATTTCATAAGACTTTTGCTACAATTATTTTTGTCTCATTAAAAAAAAAATCCTCATTCCAATCGAATTCTTCTTTTAACCTTCGTCCTTCTGAATCTCAGACAAACATTTTCAAATCTCCCTTCATCAGTATGAACGTGTGATAAGGCGAGACATTATCTGATGGGTTCCACAATTTGAAAGGTACTGATGGTTAAGTGGTTTCTGTTATGCTTACCAAAAACTCAATTATTGATTGCAACAAAACTAGAGATTCTTTTTTTCCACTGTAAATCGAGAAGCAATTCTGAGATTGTAGATGCAAACAAACTTACAAAGTGTTGATTTTTTTTTTCAATAATATATGAAAACGTAAAGTCAAAAGTCATTTCATCATTTTAAGGTGAGTGGAGGGGCGGGGGCGGTTCAGGGAGAGGGGAGCATTGCCTTCACAAGTGGAACGTTTCTTGCCAACCTTTAGTGTTTTGTTTTTCAATTCTGATAAAGTCGTCAAGAACATTCAAGTAGAATAAACAATTTCAGTCGTGATTTATCTATCAGAGAGTTGATCTATATTATCACAAACTATTCGAAGCGCCTGTCTAAAATAATCTAAGGGTTTATCTTTCTTACGTCTTTCTCTTCATAGTTTTAAAACCTTCATATATGACAATTGGAATCCCCATCCAAATATGAGTTTATAATACTGCGACATCTTTGCAGGTGGACCATAACTCTTTATACCAAGGAATAAAAATGTCATTCTATGATGAAAACCCAAATTAGAGATTACATAACTAAAGTTATGGGCTATGAAAGGTACTTATATCATGCAATTAGAAGATATAAATAAAAAGCATGAACATTTGTTAAAATTTCGATAATCACGAATTTGTGATATTTTAAAAATTTAAGTTTTACTTGAGGTTTATAAATTCAAATTTAAGATTTAATTCTTTATATGTAATTATTTTCAATTATCAATTTAATTTACTTTGATTTTATTTACTATATTTTAGTTACTATTCATTTCTAATTAATAAAATTAATATTCTTATTCTTAATACAAACCCCAACGATTCTTTAAGGATTTATTCGCCTAGATTCACAGTTCAAAGAAAAAAAAAGAGATTTTTTATTTTACTTGCAGACTACATATATATCGACAAAATTTATCGGTAGAAATTCCGAATTAGTAAAAAAAAATAACAAAAATGAAAATAAGGCAGAGGATTGAAATCTTGTAAAAAAAAAGTCACACGATATGCAACCGCCATTTATAAACAGAGGCTGAAGAGAGTGCGGCATAGGGGACCAACTATAGGTCTCCCTTGTTTGGATGTGAAACTGTTGTGATGGGATAACCTGACTTCCCCATTCACGAAATAGATGGACTCGTCAGACTATAAGTACGACTACAGCGATCAGTCGAGACATTCGAGTTAAGACACATGCAGTCTTAACATTCTGTCTTACGTATTCTCTAGTCGGTCTGCCCTCTTACATATATATATATATATATATATATATATATATATATATATATATATATATATCCGGAAATAAACCTATTATTTTAAAGACCTTCCACTCGGGTTATTTATCATTATATCTTCAACAAGATACATCAGCTGACTTCGACAGATTTCAAAAACGAATTCACACTTCAAAGGAGTTATCGCGTAAAACAAACCACACTTCAAAGAACGAAGCCAAACGCATGTGGTGGATTTTTTTTGTGTGCAACTTGAAAAAAAAGTCGTTCAAAAAGGAAACCTTTTATTTTTTAAAGTAAGAAACTTTTACTTTTTAAATTGTAAAATGAAATATATATTAAGCCGTGACTTAAATACGAACGCGGTCTAGTAACATTACAATTAAAAGTTAAAAGTATTTTTAGTAAGTAATAATATTACGGCTGTTATTTTTTATTTATTTTTTTAAAAATATTTTTTATTTTTTTAAATTATTGTTTGTCGTTGTGTGGGTTTTAAAAAAAATGTGTCGTATTCCTGGATATTTCAGTATGGAACAATTAGCCGAAATGGCTAAAATGCTGTGTACGAGTTTGCAACAAAAACAACAGCAACAACTACAACAACAACAGCAACACCAAGAGTTGCAACGACAAATTCTACAACAACAAAAAAGTTTCAAAAAAATTCTGAAACAGATTACGGGTGAATGAAAAAACAGTTTTTATTTCTGATGAAGGAATTGCAAATTCGTTATCTGAATTTTTATACGAACCTGATTCTGGCATTACATTTCCAGCATATTTCAGACGTTTTGAAACAATATTTACTAAAAGGTGCCAACATTGGTCGGATGAAGAACGGGTAACCCTTTTATTGCAGAAACTAGGGACAGACGAGCATACTAAATATACGAACTTGATATTGCCGAGAAAACCAAAGGAAGTTTCATTTGATGAAACTATAAATATACTGTAAAAGATATTCGTTGAAAGAAATAGTCTTTTCCATGCGCGATACAAATGTCTAAACATCGTTAAAACGGATAACAATGATATTTTGGTATACGCAGGAACGGTGAACTCTTTGATTGAGCAATTCAAGATAGATGAAATCGCCAAAGATTTAGTAAAGGACTAACCGTACCTAAGTAGAAAGAAATTAGGTCTAGAATCTTAACAATAGTAGAATTTTGAAAAGTAAGCCTTGTGTTGTCGAAAAAAGAAATCCAGAACAGTAAAAATCGAAAATACGTAGATGTACGTATAAATGGGCATACAATCATTTTGTTATTGGATTCTGGGTCAGACATATGCATTATTGACAACACAAACATGGAAAAAAATTGGAAAACCCAAATTATCTGAAACCAAGAAAATTGCTAAAGAGGTTTTAGGAAAAACTTAAACTTCAAAGGAGAATTAAAGTGCGATATTTCTTTCTGTGGCAAAACTGCAAAAACGAAAGTATGTGTGATTCAAGGGATTAATTCATGTCTTTTTAGAGTAGACTGGATGGTACTCTTTAATTTATGTGAACTCCCAATTAACTCTTTTTGCAACAAAATAAACAACCCAAAAAAGAAAGAAATTATTGAAAATGAAAAATTCATGAATGAATTAAAAGATGAATATCCCAGGGTTTTTTCTGAGGGTTTGAGTTTATGTACAAAGACTGAAGTCAAGTTTGAACTCAAGAAAAATGTCAATCCAATTTTTTAAACATAAGAGAAACGTCCCTTAGACACAATTAACAAGGAACTGGAAGATTAGAAAAAATGGGAGTTATATCTAAGATAGACCATGCGGACTGGGCATCGCCTACCATCTACTTAAACAGAAAAATAGAAGTGTGCACCGATTTTTCAACAGGTTAAAACGATTGCCTGAAAGATCACAATTATCCACTACCTTCACCAAAAGACATGTTTTCAAAGCTAAATGGAGCTAAGATTTTTTCAAAAATTGATCTATCTGACGCATACTTGAAGGTTAAAGTGAGCAAGGAATGCTCAAAATATTTGTGCATAAATACACATAAGGGAATTTTCAAACTAACTAGGCTCCCTTTCGGCTTCAAGGTCACCCCAGCTTTGTTCCAGCAGACCTATTAAGTTGGCGACTCATTTTTGGACCTTGTCTAAAAGGAAGAGACTAGTGGATGTTGCACCAACCCAGATGTGACAACAATACTCCATGCATAGGCAGATGGTGGCTTTGTAGAGATACAGGATAATGTCAGGTGTGAGGAGTTTACTAGCACGGTAGAGGAGCCCACCTTCTTTGCTGCAGCCTTGGCGATGTCTTCAATGTATTTGTTCCAATTCATGTTACCTGTGAAAGTTAGGCCGATGAGTTTGAATGTTGAATTCTCAGTTAGGGTGTTATTTGCCATGGCAATCGGTAATTGGAGAGGTTCTTTGTAGTTGTTGAAGGAAAGGAGCTTTGTCTTTGCGGCATTAAAAGTTACCAACAATTTATGACCCTGATCCATTACAGCCTGGAGGTCATTTTCTAGGGATTCAGCCATTGCCTCGGATATGATCGCGTCCGTTTTGCCCACATGACGCGAGTAAAGCGTGGTGTCGTCAGCAAATATACCTATCTCAAACTCAATGTTATCAGGAATGTCGTTTATGAAGATCAGGAACAATAAAGGTCCAAGGATAGATCCCTGAGGTACATCAGCATTTATGTCATGTTGCTTAGATGAACAGCTATCGAGGACAACATGATCTTTCTTTTGGTTTGAAAGGATCTAATCATATTAAATATTTGCACAGTAATACCATATGAGCATATTTTTAGGAGAAGCCCTTTATGCCAGACCTTGTTAAAGGCCTTGATATATCAAGCGCTATGATTGGATGCCCCACCACCACCAATTTGTATGCCCAGCATCACCACCCCGTCGCCCTCCAATGCCTATGTAGTTGTCTAATATTCAGATACCAACTATTTTCATGAGTTTATCTTTTATTGTGGCCCAAAAATGTCTTAGAAAAAGACTGTGTTCTGTTAGCAAGAGAAGAGACATGACGTTGAGGATAGGGAAATATTTATGGACGTTGTGACAGAGAAATAAATTCCCTTGTACTAACTGTTTATTATGTCCATAAAATATTATGTCTTCTTCAAAAATTAGAACATTGAAAAAATGATTTGTCACCACATTGCAATGAAAGCACTCGCTAATTAGTGTAGGAATGTTTGCGTGCATTGTCAGCCAATCATAATAAATCTATGATGAAGGACACACACATACACATGTATATATCACGTATATATATGTTATTGTGAAAATCTTTGTTTTAGCATATACTTTCCATACTTTGTTTACCAACCTCTTCTAATTTTAGCTCGATGAATGTCAACCAGTAACAACAGAGCACATATAAGTAAGCAAAGTTCATTTACATTCCAAAAGGCAAGATTTTTAAATTTTTTTTACAAAGCATTTTTCAAAAGACACATCTGAGGGCCGCACGTGAGTTCAAAATTTTCCTTCTGAACGTTTTTGTCTATCATGTCACAATACGTTGTATAATTTTTTCAAATTAAGAACTTTTTATCTACTTTCTGACGAGCTTCAGGTAAACAGATCCAATATTGACATGAAAATGTTGTTTGGTTCACTTTAAGCGAAACGATTCATGAAATAATTTGCACTGAAATGTATCTGTTTTGAAAAATGCTTTCTAAGAAAAAGAAAAATCTTGGCTTTTGAAATGTAAATGAACTTTGCTTACTTATATGTATATATATATATATATATACATAGATACATATATAGATAGATATATTAAAATAGTATTTAATCCAAATTTCAGAAAGAAAAGTTAAAATCAATCCAATTTACAAACGTTTTGAAGCTCATTTTAATTAAAATCCAGTATTTGGTAATACAAGAAAGCAAAAAGGTATTACTTCTTTCTTTTTGTGGCAGTTTCAAATCAAAATTGTTACTAAACAAAAAATAATGAAATTTGCTATGGAGCGAGCGGACAACAGGAGATAAACAGCTTAACTTGTGGGCTTGTATGTAACTATGTTTCATCGGCTTTTTTAAAGAGAGAAACATGGAAAACCAGGAATAATTAGACACAGCCAACAAAAAGAGCCTCTGTATTCTTGAACTTGCTTCAGCAACCTTTAAGGCAGGGGCGGGCAACCTTTTCAGAGTGAGGGCCAGATGAGACTTTTGGAAGGAGATCGCGGACCGGAGTGAAAAACGAAATCTCAGAATTACTATATTTTGTTTACATGAATAAATTGTACAAAAATTGCATTGAACACTCTACAAATCTGATATTTTTTCTCAATAGACTTCTGTATGTGATGTTATAAAAGGTGCAGACGAAGAGCCATTTTGGAATCATAAAACATAATGACAGGGGAAGTAGCAAGTTGATCCAGCATTCGTTTTGACACACCTCACATAGGTTCTATGTTTTATGCCCTTTCCTCGTCTCACGTTTCCTCTTTGCCTCTCTCTGTCTCTTTTTCTACATTTCGAGTATACATGCATCATCGCTCGCTGATATTCATACATTTTTATCCCACTGTAAATCTTAATCGAAACCTACTTTTACGTCACAAAATGATATGAGTTTTACTCATACTTACTTTACTTACTTACTTTACTTACTTACTTTACTTACTTTACACAGGCCAGATTGCAATAATAACGCATAGAAGGGTGGTGGGCCGGACGCTAAGCCTTTGCAGGCCGGATGTGGCTCACGGGCCGGAGGTTGCGCGCCCCTGCTTTAAGGGTTCAAATATGAACAATACTCTCAATATCGAACCCTTTGGATGATCGGTTTGAAAGCGTTGTACTGTATATAATTTTTAATTGTGGAATTTTACTTTTCAAGCTAATATTCCCTTTTCATAAAGAAATGCATGAAACGAAATGGAGATCTTTCACATGAAGGTGACATAAAAGTTATAGAACATTTAACGATAATGTCATGTTTTTTTACCGACCTTTATGAATCGTAAAAAACGAAGTCAAAATTTTCTTTCTTGGTAAATTTTATTTTGAAAGTATCTTTGGTTTTTATGCTATCGCTGGGAAATGCTCTAGAATTGGACTAGTGCCATTTTTATGTCGGAACTTTTAAAAAAGTGAAATAATTCTGCTTTTTCTGATATGAATGTTGTGTAAAATTCAAGCAGATATAGCCATGAAAAGGGAAAAGCAAAAACACTTCGAAAGCATTTAAAATTGTTCATTCTTTGATGTGTCTTCACATCTCTGGAAGATTTTGTCTGTCAGTCGACCATGTTTCAATTTAAAATCGCATTTTCATTGTTAAATGTGCAGATTGAATGGACACATCTGATCTTAGACTTGCCCGGTTGTGTATTTACTTGAAATCTGTTTCGCTTTACGTTTTTTCAACTATGCCAGGTTTTATTTCCAGAATATTACGTTTTTGTTCTAATTAAAGGGAAATAATTCAGAGTAATCCACAGATACAGAGTTATGTTCCTGTTTTTAAGATGGTAGCAATTTGAAAATAATTCCGACCTGAACAAAGTATTATCTGAAAAGAATTAAATTGAATTGCATTTTATTCTTCTGAAAACCGTGCTGCAACAATCTGCAATAAAAACTTTATAAACCAGAATTATATATTAATCTTGTAGGACGAAAGCTGTTGATGACAAAGAAACAATAAAATGACTGACTTTACTTTATATATTAGATATGTCAAGCATCTTTATAAGAGGTTCTGCCTGTCGGTCACTCTGTCACCCCTAAATTTGAAAGAGGTGTGACAACCAACAAAAACGAGAAGTTTTAAATAGCATTTTACTTTGTCTGCCAAGCTCAACCGTCCTCTCTAAATATGCAGATAGAATGAATACCTTTTCTCATTTAAGCTTATATTTCAGAACGAAATTCAATGGTTCATTTTATTTTAAATTCTATTAAATCCCTGGAATCCCTTTTATTGTTTTTAACATTAGCGTATTTTATGGCCAAAATCTTACAGCAAGAAAAGATGGAATTTTAATGATAGAATTTTTCTGACTCCATCCCCCCCCCAAAAAAAAACGAAATGATACAAAATTTTTAGTTTGTAACTTGAGATGAATATTAATTCAGCATTTGTTTTATCAGTTTGGGTTTTATATTTGAGTAGCAGGGCTATCCAGCGTTGCCCGTGTATTATATTCAAAACTAACGCCAGTTATGTCATCATCATCATCAGCAGCAGCAGCAGTATCATGTAAACATTTCTGATGAATACTGAATACTATTTACTGAAATAAATATATATGACCTTCATATCGTATCAACAGAACGACCAATGAGATTTTATCAAACCTAAACAAAACAAAATCATGTAATTAACAGATGAACTAAAGAACAAATGCAATATTTATTTAGGATTAATTATTGAATTGTTCATCGTTCTCACAGTTACTTTAGAAAGTAATTCAGTTTGAAACAAAAAAATAATATGAAATTAAGGATCGCGTGTTCGGATCAAAAATGCTATGATGGGAGAACATGTTATTATGTTTATTATTATAAACAATCCTCAGGTATAATATTTGATGATTTTTAACTGGAAAAACAGGCTGGCCACTCTGTAATATATACCCACTAATAAGAAAATGTAATCGGACGAACACTTTACTGTAACTTCACGGTATCATCGATCATCAGAAGTGTATCGACTGGTATCTCAGTTGAATTAGACTTCTAGGTTTTGAATCTCAGAGTTGTCTTTGCTATATCTAGCCAAACTAATAAATCATGAAACAACGAAACAGCTGGCTTTACATGATTATATGTATGTATATATATATATATATATATATATGTGTGTGTGTGTGTGAAAAATGACAAACGGAAAAATGCAGGTGAAAAACAAAAACAAGTGATTTGACCGGTTTCGTTCGTGTTGGCGAACGTCTTCAGAAAAAGTGAAGATTTGGAAATAATTTTATTTTAAAGGCACACACATGGGATGAGGAAAGGATGATCCGATTGGACCATATGAGAAGACTTTAAGTGACGTTCAAATATGACAAGTGGGTGACACATTCTTCTTTGTTTCTTATTCTTCTTTTTATATTTTTATTCATTTACTTTTTCACTTTCACACCTGCTGAGCTAGTATGGGGGAGGCGGTGCGGGGAAGGGGTAAAAGGCGATATAGGGAAGAAGACAGAGGAACTGGCCAGGATAAATAACAAATAGGAGTGGGCATGAAATTGATACACTGTAAGCAAGAAACAAAAGATTAATCTGAATGAATCAGAGATAGGTCTGCTTATTTGTCACACATTAGGTTTTAAAGAGCAATAACAATTTTAAATTGACAGTCTATATATATTTATATATATATATGTATATACAGGGTGGGCCAAAATAAGGGTCCTATCTTTAAATTTGAATAACTTGAATTTGAATAACTTCCACAAAATAAAAGTTAAACTCACCAAACTTTATGTGTGTGTAGACTGACCCTTCAGAGATTTTTTGAAATAAACAAAACAAATTTAAGCCGAAAAACACTTCTTAAAACTTACAAAAACTAAAGTATTGTTTTTTACACTGTTTTGAGTTTTTTAAGCAAAAATAATGTTTTCTAAATGAGGGTACGTTCCTTAGGGCTAATACGGCTCATGCTTGCTTCGGAAGGGGTCCTTTACTTATTCTAAAAAAAAAAAAAAAAAATCAATAAATAAAAAAGTTATGAATTTTTAAAAATAGGACCCTTATTTTTGCCCACCCTATATATATGGGGTAAGGTACACGATAATTCATGAAAGTGAAATGTGTGAAAAATGACACAGAAAACAGATTAAAGTGCAGGAGAAAAACAAAAATATATATAAATTTCAGAAAATAGGAAATAAGGGTTAAGTTTGAGAGGGATGTATTAAAATGATTTGATTAGCAATGAGAGCTTGTTATTATCACAAACTAAATTTTTTTTTAATTATATATAGATATTTTATCAGGGTTGCAGTGATGTAATATATTGCGTTGTTTTAGTGCGATCTTTGCTAGGTTCCTACTTAGGGTATAAGAATTATGCCTGAGATTGATGTTTGATGGTGATGAAAGGAGTATAGTCGCGCTTTTATTTTGTAGATGCCGACAGAGGGAGAGGTGTCTTTGGGGGTGGTCGGGAGCAGGGTTTGGTATTAAGTAGATCTTTTATTGTTTTAGAGGTGGATGTTACTATATTTATGTCGGGTTTAAGTTGTTTCTGTAAGGAGATAGATATGGGGTTATTGGGGAAAACTATGTAAGATTTATTTTCTTCCGTTGTGTCAGTGTTTTTTGTGAGGAGATATTTTTGTGGAGTCAGTCTTTTTTTGTTGTGGATGTTGAAGGCTTTTTGTTTAGCGTTAAGGATGAAGGATTGAGGATATTTTAGAGCTTGGTAGGTTTTTGAATGTAGGATTCTTCATTGTGGAGATGGGCGGTGCTGCAAATTCTGAGAGCTCTGAGAAACGATCCTATGATCATTCCGGATTTTAATATTTTTGTTGTGGTCAGAGTAAAAAAGTATAAGGTCATTTTTGTTAGTTGTTTTCCTAAAGACTGAGAAGTTCAGGCCATTAGGGGTGTTGTGAAGAGTGATGTCAAGGAAGTTAAGGATGTGGTTATTTTCTGGTTCGGAGGTGAAAGAAATGGTATGTTCTATTTTATTGAGTTTTTCGACTATGTCTGGGAGATTAATGTGGTGTGGGTAAATAAGGAGTGTGTCGTCTATGTACCTAAAGTAGTGGGAGTTCTTGGGTAGAATTGATTTGAATGGACCGTTCTCTAGGAATTCTAGGAAAAGACAGGCAAGGACTTCGCTAAGAGGAGAGCCCATGGGTGGACCAAATTTTTGCTTATATAGAATATTATTAAAGGTAAAGTGGCATTGTTGTGTTATTAGATGGCATAGTTTGATAATTTGAGTGGTGGGGAGGGGGAGTTTAATTTTGGATTTGATAAGATGAATTTTTAGGAATCTGAGGCATTTAGATATAGGTACGTTAGTGTAGAGAGATTTAATATCTAAACTGGCCATAGTGAGGTTATTCATGTTGATGTGTTGGAGTCTTTGTAGCAGGTCTCCGGAGTTTTTTTAGATGGGCGGGACTAATAGAGCCGAGAAGGTGGGTTAGTATTTTCGCTAGTTTTTTGGCTAGTTTGTGGGGTGTGCTGCCAATTCCCGATATGATAGGTCTCATGGGGATGTCCTTTTTGTGTCATTTTTGTGTGTTTTTGGTAGGCCATAAAGTCTTAGAGTTCTGGGGTGATGTTCCAGGAGTTTAATCTAGTGTGTAGTTTCTTGTTTAGGTTGTGTTTTTGTTGGTCGCTTTTCTTAATGTGAGTTTTTATATGTGTCAGCGATGACATCATGAAGTCGTTTTGTTGCTGTAGAGTTTTAAGGATGTCGTTGGTTTTTTACGGAGAGTTCGTTCGTTGTCATGTAGTTCAGTGCTGGCAGTGTGGAGGAAATCCTTCATGTAGCTTGGAAATATGTGTTGGGAAGTTTGGAGTAGTTTGTGTGAATATTTTGGGATGACCTTTTCTTGAATGCAACGGTTGAGGAAAAATCTTCTGTTATAGTGAAAAGCAGCTGCTAGAGAAAAGCGTTTGTATCTTCCCATGAGTGTGTCATTCCTGGAATTGTTTTCCAGGTCGACAGATGGGGTAAGGTACACGATAATTCATGAAAATGAAATGCTGTGGTGGACAAAATGTGTGAAAAATAACAAACGGAAAACAGGTTAAAGAAGACTGTGTCACCCACTTGTCATATTTCAACGTCACTTAAAGGCTTCTCATATGGTCCAATCGGATCATCCTTTCCTCATCCAATGTGTGTGCCTTTAAAATAAAATAATTTCCAAATCTTCACTTTTTCTGAAGACGTTCGCCAACACGAACGAAACCGGTCAAATCTCTTGTTTTTGTTTTTCGCCTGCACTTCGACCTGTTTTCCGTTTGTCATTTTTCACACATTTTGTCCACCACGGCATTTCATTTTCATGAAGTATCGTGTACCTTACCCCATATATATATATATATATATTTTTTTTTTTTTTTCAAAGAATATATATTTTTAAAAACGTTTATAGTCCTTATAATATCTGAAATGTATCCAATTGTAATCTCAATGAAGCTGTATTACATGATTCAGAGCATATATATCTTACAGTTCATTCCATAAATCATGGGAAATTAATCCAAAACCATAATTTTCATTGGTTTTAACAACTTCTTTATTTCTTTACTTCGGTACGTTTTTTACATCTCTCATTTTACACACAAAAGTAATTTATTCAAATTTAATATTAATTCCTATTCTGTATGTGCTTTTCATGGAAAAACATATATAGGACTAAAACAGGCTAAGTTTGTTTTATTTACTTCCGGTTTTTCACACACTCATAATGTGTGTGAGTGTGCAGTTTAGACATATTTGCTATTTATATATCTTTATTTATATAAAGTAAGTTTAATAACTTACTACTTTATTGACCACTGTTGAAGTAAATACTGAAAATCGATATCAAATATATTATATCTCCATACATGAAATAATATATATATATATATATATATATATATATTATATATATAATGATAAATATTTGTTTTTATCTACATATGTATACTTTTCATACTTTTATGGGAATTGTCAGTGTAGAGAAGAATTATTTACACCGGTCGCCAGACACGAACCCCAGAATACGAGTTATATTTCAAACTCAAATTCCAATGTCTCAGCCCACACGGCCGTTGTCAACAATTCGGTAAATCAGTGAGAGATTACTCCTATTTAAAGGCAGCTGTCTTAATGAGTTCGACTTTTGAAAAGAACATTGCATTGAAGCCACGATGATGGCTGTGTTAATACTACTCAACACAGAGCCCAGCCTAGTTTGGGAGCAACAAATAATATATATATATATATAGCATATATCATAAGATGTGGTCTAACAATTTAAAACATTTCCTACCCCAGAAAACAGCATGCCCAGACCAATAAAACCCTGATACATCAAACAGGCACTGTAATGTATAGTTTTGAAATAGAATACTTTCTCTCTCTCTCTCTCTCTCTTATATATATATATATATATATATATATATAGATATATATATAGATATATGATGAAAATATATATAAATATCTGGTCTTATTTAGATTTTGTCATCAAATTTTTCATCATTCTGTGCTGCTTTGTGACAACATCTATTGTATAATTGTAGATGGATATGGAGGTAAAGAAATCGATTTTAAAAGTATTGAAGTTATCTGATTTAGGAACATGACAGGAACACACCTAAATTAAGATTCCATCATCCAGTCAAGCTAGTGTCACAGATTTATTTTGACTCAAACTTCCACCTCACCAGGTCTTCATAGGTCAATTGTGCGTTCATTACTATTTGCTTCATTAAGTTATGGGCAGTCTCTTTACTGAATTATGTCCCGGCTTTGGCATCCACAAAAGAACAGATCTGTTTATTTTCCTTCTGCTCCAGGCTAAGATCTGAGGAAGGTATTCATAAAGTTGCTTTCATTTTTACGGTGTTGCCTTCAGATGTTGAGATTAGCATTCTGGTGTAGACACCGTACAGTTTCTTTCCAGTTGTTTAGTAAAAGTTCAGGTGCTACTTCCATATACCAGAACTGATGAAGCAATGGCTTCAAAGAAGTCATGTTTCATTTTGGTAGGAAGATTTGACTTCAAGATTTCGTACACCTTGTCCAGACAAGCTTTGCAGATTCGCACATTTAGTTTGCTCTCTCTGCAATTCTTCTTTGCAATTTTGCTGCCAAGTTAGGTAAAATCATCGACAACTAAGATATATATATATATATATATATATATGTCATCCACATACAGACTGTTTCGCTGTATCAGCTCTTCAGTGCAGCTAGACCAGCTAGTGCGTCAAGCTGTGATTGTATGGGTTCTTACAAAAAATATATATATTTAAGCATATACTCTTTATAATATCCGAAAATGTTCCAAATTGCAAGCTCAATGAAGTTGCATTACAAGCTTCAGAGCGTATATATATATATTATAGGTGCATTCCAATGACCAAATGAAAAATCAATCCATGATCATACCTTTCATATGTTATTTCAATGTCTAAATTTTCATATATTACCGAACGAACACAACCATATTTTTCTTCTGTTTTTTCAATATCTTTACTTTCATATATCGGCGAATACCTGTAATTCCTCTTTGTCTCACAAACACAATTGTTTTAATATGTTTATATTGTATTTTAAAAATTTATTTATGTTAATTTTTTTTTGAAATTCAATGCTTTTTCTACATCTTACGTGCGTTTCGCAGCAGAATCAAGAGAAATACACAGTCTTCATCTAAAATCTAAACTTTGTTGCTCATCAGAGAAATTGTTGACTAAAGGAGGGAACTTTTGTCATATACCTAGTTGGAAGCTTTTTGATACTTCTCTGTTTGCCTGTGAAGGGAGATTTAATGTGTGTTTGTGCACGTGATTTGTAGGTTTGGACTTGAAATGATAATTGATTGTTTTGGCATTGAATTTTAAAGATACACACACGCACATATATACATGAAGAGAGAGAGTGAGAAAGTAAATTATCTGAGTTGTAAAGTCGTATTAATGATGTTCAATTTCTTGAGGAGGGGGGATGGTCACTTTATGCCATTGTTTTCTCTTGTTACCAATTCCCAATTCACTTGCTCCAAAGAATTCCATTCTTCTTTTGCCTTTTATTAATAGAAAAGACAAATAGGAAAATAATTAAAAAAAAATAAAAGAATCATTTTGTCTTGTTTAATTTTTGTAAGGTTGTTTTTTTTTTGTTTCCTTCGTAGTCGTAGATTGTCAGAATCGATATTGTTTCTACTTGCTATAAAATGTCAGTTTAGTTGTGAATTTCAGGCACCATTTTTCACTTGGTCCAAGATAAATGTCTACCGTGTCTTAGTTTATTGATCCCATTATTCCCTTATTCCGCCCTCTCTTCCCCTCTCTTCCTCTCTCCTCCCCTCTTCCCCTCTCTCTGTCTCTCTCCTTTGTAATTCCTTGCCTTTCCTTTTTTAAACAACCCCCTCCATCCCACCATCTCTTGGCTTTGTTTTCTCAGAGTTCATCACCCCTACCCCCTCTTCCCCCAATCTTTCTCAACAAGCGAAATGTCTGCTTCTTGTGACTACAATCAATCTCTGTCATTTTGAAAACCGTTTCCTTACCACAATCTATGCTCACCTTTTAAAACCGAAGCGAAAGACTTTCATTAGATACCTTTCATCTTCATTAAAATCTTCTCTCTATTCTTTCTTGTTAATAATTAAGTTCTTTCCATAATTCCGACATAAAAACTAATTAATTTTTACGGTGAAAATATGTCCGCTTGACTACATCTCATAAACGTACATCTTTCATGTCCATATAACATATTCGAAGCAGCCAAGTGGAATATTAAATTTGATAGATTCGCGAAACGTCTTTTCGAATTCCAGTTTTCACATTAAATCACATAACATGCTGAGATTAGTAATCAAGTGATTACTTTATGATTTAATCAAGAAAGTGTTGGCCGAGCCATATCTGCTGATCTCGTTCTACCCACATGGTGGGAAATTCAAATATATTTCCAAGGGAAATCACTCTGGCCAAACTCAAGTATTTAACAAAGAGTTTTCTTCAGATGTGGCCATTTAATCTGCAGGATAAGCGATAAAATTTCTGTATCGCTAGATGGACGGCCGGAGCCCTTTTTTATAGAGATGTGTTAACATATCTAAATATGTTCTATCAAACTGCACCATAGCATCATCTGTTTTACATGTTGGCATGTGTTAAACGTCTTTTAGAAATTGGCTTCAAAACTAACCTATCTCTGACCAGGTCTTTATTTAAGCCTGTCTTTAAGACTCACATTACACATCCACCATATTATTTCTCATATCATTTCTCTCCATGTAAGGCATGTCCTCAATCCTCACTGGCCAGGTTTTACTTCCATACATTATCACACTGTATGCACATGCCTGATAGACTCTTCTCTTAGTTAGCAGTGGTAATGCTCTGCTGGATAGTAATGACAGAAACTCCCTGAACTTACTCCATTTACTCCTAAATTTTTCAATCATACTAGCATCTGCTCCAACCTGTGCTCCAAGTAACCAAATTTCTGAACAACCTCAATAGATTTGCCATCCAAATATACTTTCTCCATATTTGAAGATATAAAGAACTTGAAGCATGAACACTTTTACCAAAATGACCGTATTTGGCATTAAATAACCCGAAAAGGGTTGATATACCGTAAAACAAAACAACCAAACACAACCTTCTCTTGGTCAACAGTGGTAACACTCTGTTACTAATGGCAGAATTTCCCTGAACTTCCTCCATCCACTTGCAATTACACTGGCACCGGGTCCTCCTTGTGCTCCAATGGTATTTTATTTACCAGGAGGTTAGACACAAGATCAGGTGTGGGTTTTGATGAAAGCGTTTTTGTGGAACAAACTGGATTCGAACCCGTTGTTACCCACTTAGCTACCATATGGTATCACACAGGTAACAAAACTTCGAACAACCTCAATAGCCTCATCATCCAAATATACTTTCTCCACATCTGAGTTCTCATCCATCTTCATTGTTTTACACTTCTTGCACACAAACTGATTATCCTCTCGCAACCTACCAGTGGACACTTCTAAAAATGCTCTCATTCGGTTTAATGTCTGTCTTACATGTTAGACGGCTTTTAAAAATTTCTGACAACGTCTTTATTTATCATTCTTTCTCTAAAGTGGTTTCTTAGCACTTACTCCCATGTTTTCCTGGAACTTTCCCTGCCAACTGGCTCTGCTACCTCAACTGTTCTACGTTTACTAACCCAAGGGTTCCCATCTATTCTTTCAATATGACCAAACTAACGAAGTCACGTGTTATGCACATATCTACAAATACTTTCCAAAATTAATCTTCCTCTGGGGTCATCAGATCTAAGCCCGGGATTATGTCAGCATAAGGTTTGAAAACAGTTTGTTTTTTTATCATATAACCACTGCTTTTGTATAGCTGACCTGTTTACCAGTCCTGCAGACAGGTGTTATTTCAGCATTCTCTTGCCATGGAAAATCAGAGCGATACATATTTTAGCGACACGGATATTAACATTACAATTACAGGACAAACATTAGTCAACTTTTTCTTTTTTTTTACAAATGAGTCACAACTTACAAAGGCCAAAAGCGAATAGAGGATAAGAGTAAATGAGATGGATGCATTGTCAGTTGAAATATGAAGAAAATTATGAGAGGATTGAAAATGATTAATGGAATAAACAAAGTTTTATTTCTTATGGGAATGGTTTATGAGAATTATATGATGACATAGGATTTGAAGACGACAATGTTGTAATCTGAAGGGAAGCAGTCCCATGCTAATTTGTTAGCTCTTGGAAACAAACTCTATTCATGGAAATTCTGCCTGATGCTTGGCATATGAAAGAAGAATGTAAAGTGTTTTGTTTTTTTTCGTTGTGGTAGAGGGACATGTTCTTGGTGTGAATGTCTTACAAATGGAGGATCAGAAATTGTTGTTCTAAAGCTTTCAATTCCAAACATTGTCATCTCTTGACTGTTCAGATGTGAAGAGGCTTTTGAATGTTGTTGTGAGAGGAGGGGGATGCAAGAGGAGTGTCTAATGAAGGCCAGCTCTGATGAAGTTATGGTGAAAGAGATCATCAGCAATGATCGTCTGTCTTTCTGTGTATAATTTCATCTCTTCTCCACACCCTCCTTCATGCCCTGATGTGTTCATGCAGTGTTCACTTAGAGCAGAGCCCAACATTTTTACAAAGAAAATGGTCAAGTCTGAAACAAATTTCAGAAATGACTTGTCAATTGCAAATGTGCTTTGATGGACACTTTTGTTGAACAAAACCAGAACCTGCAGGTAACTTGCTGCTCTGGACACCATGGACATATCAGAATTGACTGACCATCATCAATTTATCTATAGCGATATTATATTTTGGTTTTTAGTTTTATTCATCAATTCACCTGTATCAATATTTTTTTCATCTTAAGAAAAAGGTGGCAGAGTTCTCTCATTAACATGTACTATGACTGCTGCCCATTACACTTAGGTAATTTAGTTAGTTAGATCAGCGAAAATTATGTATCTAACTGGGTAGGGTAAGCTCAGCTTATGGATATTAATGCAAACTCAACCAGATAATCATTGTTAACCCTACATTTTGTTTCTTTCGTAGCAACATATGCTACATATTGTGTTTTTAGTGTCACCTTTTAATAGTGTGTTGTCTTTTTTATAGAAACATTGCCATCAGCAGTATTGACTATACCATGGAAAACACCTGCTGAATGACAGTGTCTCCTTGAGGTTCCGTTGCTCATTAACCAGCAACAATTCAACATCTGAGGTTGACACCATCATCTGCCATAGTTGTTTATCAATATTAAAATCAGATGCAAAGGTTTTTCCATAGGTTCCTAGAAGAGGTCCAGAACATCAACTGTTTCTGGTATTTTAACCTCTCATTATACAGTGCTTATCTACATAAGGGCCCGTGCTAACTTTGACCCCATCGTTAGGTTTAGGGTCATGGTAAAAGTAAGCATGAGTCATAATCTAATAAAGTACCCATTATACTTTAAATGTTGTCCTTTACAGAAGTTTCAATGTTTGTTACATGTTTTATGTCTGCATTTTTAAGTTTGTATCCCCTAAACATATTCAGGATTGTAACATTTATTAGTGGGGTGGGGGTAATTCTTATATTGGAATCTATAGTATCAGTGTTTTCCTTGGCCTTTATCCCATACAGTGGGATCTTTACTGGATTTCTTTCTTTTTTAATTTTACCTAATGAGTCGCTACTTATCAATGCTAAAATCAACTCGGGAATAAAGATTAATGAGATGGCTAGATTGTCAGTTGAATGATGAAAAATATTTTGTAAGGATTGCAAATGGTTAATGGAATGAAGAAAATTGGTTTACTTATGCATAAAAATATATATATATATATATATATATATATATATATATATATATTACTATTTCATGTATCCACATAAAATTTTATAAGGAGATATAATTTTTTATGTATCGATTTTCAGTATTTACTTCAACAGTGCTCGATACATAAGTAGAGCTAGGTAGTAAGCTATGAAAATATATTTATGGCATTTTAGCCTGAAGATTCCCCCCGGGGTTGAAATGTAGGAGCCTCTGTGTAGCTTAATTGCCATAAATATATTTTCATAGCTTACTTATCACTTACTATATATATATATATATATATATATATATATATATATATATATACGGTTGTCTTGAGATTTTGGTGTACGGTATCAAACCACTTTTGATTTAGCCATCTTCATCTTGAAACCCATTTTCTTGATATTGTTGGTATTTGCACGCAGTACATGTCTGTACCAGTGTAGAGGATGTTCTCTTTACTGGAATCTCTATCAGTAACTTACATTGCATGTTGTGTTCAGATATCTCATGAATTTGATTAACAATCTAACTTGGTCGGTATGAGCTCAAGTTATGAATATTCATGCAAACTTAACCAGATGATCATCGTAAACCTTGCATTTTTGTGAATTCCCTTCGTAGCACCACATGATGCTACATATCATTGCGTTTTGAGCACCACCTTTTAATAACGTGTTGTCTTTGTTTATGCAAACATTGCCATCAGCGCTACCAGCTATACCACGGAAAACATATAATTGGACATTAAAACAGAAATTGATTGTATCGGAACAAAATTAAAACTGAAACCTTACAAGAGCGTAATTCATATTTTTGGAGTGATTTAATTTTACATCACTTTTTCAAACCATTTATAAAAATGAATTCTGAATATTTTTGAAAATCTTTGTTAATGTAATATGTGTCTTCAAGGCGTTTTTTTTTTACAATGGAATCATTTATTGATAGATTATTGTACTGGAGGCCGAGAGATTTTATTTTTTTTACAAAACAAAAATATTATTGGGATTCATGTTTACAAGATGTGTTTTTCTGCAACTGGTTTCTTACATATTAAATATAAAACTTTTCTGACTCTTGCTGAAAACCCCCTAACTTACATATATACATAAATACACACACATCTTCTATATATTAAAGTAAAGTCGATTTTTCACCTTTTTAATCAGTTACTATAGAACTGTAAACACAAGCAATATAAAGAATTCCACTATTGTCATGCTTTATGCCAAGATGCATGTTTTGGAAAATATGTATCTGTTTTGTTTGCGTTCAGTAATTTCTACATTTTTTCCGGCTTACCTGTTGCTCCTAAAATAGGCATACATAGATAGTCAGAGTAATTTTCATTCACACACTGAAATCTACTTCTACTACCAGAGATGCTTATGCCGGGAAATGTTATTCATAAGATTGATCGTCATTATTTCATTCTTGTCATTGCTTGTTATTTTCTTTTACTAAAAGGGGCATGTTCTTCATGTTTTTGAATCTTATTCTTTAATCTCGTCTTAATTTTTTGATTTGGCTTTTAAAACTTTAGGTTTTAAGTTTATTTCTCCGAGATCAAAGGTCAAAATGACGTTGTTATTGCATCGACCTATTTTTCAAAGAACAAGGAGAAACTGATTTTGCTCACACATGACTAAAATATCAACATTATTTGCAGGTAGAAATATCCAATTTGTAAAAATTCTGAAAATTAAAAGAAAATCGAAACATTGTGAGACTATTGACATAACACGTGAACAGCCAACTTCCGAGAAGACAGACATAAACAGAGGCTGAAGAGAGTTTTGATGAAGAGGCCTTTATAAGCCCCCTTTGTTAGGATTTGAAACCGACGGTACCGATGTTGTTCTGATCTTCTGTAAAACATAAATATATATATTAGAAGTAGTATGAAAATATATTCATGGCAAGTAAGCAATACAGAAACGTTCATGTTTCATTCTCCAAGTAAATCAGCAGGCTAAATTTAACATACTTTGTGGCATACTTGTCACAAATTAAATGTTTATTCTACTACTAAGCTCTATTCACGTATCGAGCACTGTTGAAGTAAAAATAATACTCAACACACATACATATATATATATATATATATATATATATATATATATATATATGCAATATTTTATATTACCTTATAATATTATATGTGTATATACACGAAACAATAAAAAAAAAAACTATAAATGATGTTAGCAGTGCTCTTCAAACTTTTTTTGGCGCGACCCCTTTTTGGAAAAAATTTTTTTCGTGACCCACCAAAATTTTTTATAAATAAAAAATAAGTTTGAATATTATTTAAAAAATTTCATAGTTATAATTTTGGCGACCCCCTTTCTATGGTTACGCGACTCCCCTGGGGGTCGCGACCCCCACTTTGAAGACCTCTGTGTTAGTGACTAATTTGTTTCTTGGCATTAGACTACATCTGGTGGTGATGACTTTGAAGTTTTTAAGAGTATGGAGTCATTACCTTCATTGCAATTACTTTCAGGTCCACTCTTACACTCTGGTAGTCACTCTCATGCTATAGAGAACCATCAATAGCGAATATTATATAGCATTATTAATACGTTTGAAGGAAAGAAATCGCCCCCCCCAAAAAAAAAAACGCCACAAATGAAGAAGAAAAAAGTGTTCTTTAACCAAGACTGTGTTACTAGTCAATTGCAACGATGGCAAAACTATATGAATTGCACTTAAAATTGCTTCCGCAACAAAATGAACGATAAAAAAGTAATGTTTTTGTGACTAGGCATTTTTAAAACTATATGAATTGCATTTCAAATTGCTTCCGCAACAAAATGAACGATAAAAAAGTAATGTTTTTGTGACTAGGCATTTTTAAAACTATATGAATTGCATTTCAAATTGCTTCCGCAACAAAATGAACGATAAAAAAGTAATGTTTTTGTGACTAGGCATTTTTAAAACTATATGAATTGCATTTCAAATTGCTTCCGCAACAAAATGAACGATAAAAAAAGTAATGTTTTTGTGACTAGGCATTTTTAAAACTATATGAATTGCATTTCAAATTGCTTCCGCAACAAAATGAACGATAAAAAAGTAATGTTTTTGTGACTAGGCATTTTTAAAACTATATGAACTGCATTTCAAATTGCTTCTGCAACAAAAAGAACAATAAAAAAGTAATGTTTTTGTGACTAGGCATTTTTAAAACTATATGAATTGCATTTCAAATTGCTTCCGCAACAAAATGAACGATAAAAAAGTAATGTTTTTGTGACTAGGCATTTTTAAAACTATATGAATTGCATTTCAAATTGCTTCCGCAACAAAATGAACGATAAAAAAAGTAATGTTTTTGTGACTAGGCATTTTTAAAACTATATGAATTGCATTTCAAATTGCTTCCGCAACAAAATGAACGATAAAAAAGTAAGGTTTTTGTGACTAGGCATTGTTAAAACTATATGAATTGCCTTTCAAATGTCTTCTGCAGCAAAATGAACGATAAAAAAGTAATGTTTTTGTGACTAGGCATTTTTAAATTCATGAAAAAAATATAACCCTGATTGAATCAGAATATCTTTTAATGGGGTGGTTAGGGTTGTATCGGTACTGTTGTCAAAAGACCATCCTCCCAGGAATTACCTCCTCAGTTTTTAGGGAGTGGAGGGGGAATCCTCTCAGGTTTACATTATTGTCTTGGAAGGGGGTAATGTATTATCTGTTCTGTAGTCATGAAACTACCTCTTCCTTTTTATGGAGGTGGGAGGGAGGTAGTGCAGTATCTGTTCTGTTATGATATCATACTCGCACGCATTAAATTCCCTTTTTATGTGGAATACTCCCAGGTATTACCCCCTCTTTTGGAGTGGGTAATGTAATATCTGTTATATGTATTATGATACCATCTTGCCAGGCATTACTGCCTCCTTTGGGGGCAGTGTAGAATCTGTTTGCTCGTTCATCATGATACCATTCACCCAGGCATTACCACCTCCATTTTAGGAGAGGTGATGAATCATCCCAAGCTTTACCTTCTCCTATGGGGGAGGGAGGTAGTGTAGTATATTTTCATTTGTAATGACGCATTTTTCCCAAGCATTACTTCCTCTTTTGGAGGGAGGAAAATAGTAAATATACGTTCCTCATGATACCATTCTTCCAGGATTACCTTATCTTTTGGGGGAGGGAGAGTAATGTAGTATCTGTTCTGATATGATATCATCCTCCCAGGAATTAACTCCTCCTTTTTGTGGAGTGGCGGGTAGTGTAGTATATGTTCGTTCATCATGATATCATATTCTCAGTCATTAAGTCCTGTTTTGCCATCATTATAGTATGTTTGTTCACCATGATACAATCCTCCCAAGCTAGCAAAAATATGCGACCAAAGGAGGAGCATATTTTTTGCTCGTATATAATAAATCAATAAATGACATTAAAAAAAAAAATGTAATAAATTTTAAAGATTTTTTTTTCATTTTGAGATTTTAAATATTTGAAAATAAATTCTCAGTTGTAATGTGTATTTTGTTGCAGACAGACGGCAAATCTCCATTATAGTAATGATTTATTTACATACAATTCAAGAAACTAACCCTGGCCCAAACGCTAAGTAATAGAAGTTATTGTTTATTTGTCTGTACGAGATAACTATTCATTTGGGTACGTGGGTTTTCGATTCAGTTTAGCACGGAACCGGATATTTTACTATTTAAAAAAAACAAAAAACCCTGAGGATGTGCAAGTGACAAGTTTTGGCAGACTTGTTTGAAATTCTCTTCATAAAATTTCAATTGAAAACTGATTGTTCCAGACTTTTCATGCATAGTAAAAAAGTGGGAACTGTAGATTTCATTAGAAACGGTTGAATTCTGTTTCCAGAGAAATAAAGCAGAAACAATTTAATACAGAAAATGCATGATTTTCTTGCATGAAAAAATTATCATTTATTTAAAAGAACTTTTACAATGAAGAAAAATAAATGCAAACAGCTAAACTCTAAACACTCCCCCTCCCGACAAATGGTTGGAAGGAATGGTAAAAGTTTGATTCTTTTTATTTTGTTTTTTAACTTTTCAGACCCCCCCCCCCTCCCCCACATCCAGTGTAAATTCCCTTCACTGGGTCTAGGATGGTGTCCCGCAACATAATGCATTATTACGTAGTAATAGGGAAAAAGACGTTTTAATACATTTTTCGTCTAAAATGGACAATGGCAGCCTTAATTTTGGAGCTGTTCAGACTCCATTCTTGTAGCATATTTACACATTTAAACATGTTTTTCTTCCAATTACACGCATAATTACTAATAATGCATCGAGTTTTACTTGAAATGGTTCCTCATTAAATATTATTTAACAATGCAACAAGTAAAATGAAACAAAAAGCATGAGTCTACTTTTTCTGTTTCATGGCCATTCTTTCTCTATCTTCCATAATGACGTAACATTCCAAACTAATTATATTCCGATGAAAAAAAAAACAGATTTTAAATTTATCATTCATATACAAAATCTTAAGTCGGTACACCTAGTATGCTTGCTTAAAGACAACAGAATTTTCTTTCTTTACTGAATCATTTTCTCAATCTGCAAGCTAGTTTCCGTTGATATTTTTCGTCTATTTCGAATGTCACGATCGTCTTCATGAGTTGATTTGTTTTTGTTTTTTTTATCTATATTGTTGTTATTTAAGGCGTTTTATTACTATCGGTTTGTAGTTTTGATGGAGAAAAAATAAAGTGTAATTGAATCTATTATTTATGTATTTATATATTGTTTTTATTAATTTGTTGCTGTTTTGTTATTTTTTTTATTACGGATTAGATAAATAACAGATAAAATTCAACTTTATCCCTTAACAAATTAATAAAATCAATAAATATACAAATACAGAAGTAAATAACAGACTTCATTGCACTTTGTTTTTCTCCCATCAAAACTGCAGACCCAAAGAATAAAACACTTTAAATAACAACGATATAGCCCCCCCCCCCCCTCCTCTCCAACAAATAACTCCTGAAGGCTAAACATCAAGAAGACGAAGACGGTATATTTGATTACTAGCACGTCCTGTCCAAGTGTCCTGACAAGATCTACCATGAACGCATGCCTTCAAGTATCTTGCCTTGATGCTCAACAATAACATGAACATCTTTGTTGAAGTCGCTGCGTGCATCAATGCGACGTGGCTCAAATGGGGCACCACCATTTGTATCCTCTATGAACACAGGTTTTATTTACTCCTCCCCAGGAGTTAGGCACAAGGCCAGTTTTATCTTACTCCCACAAGTAAGATGTGACCCAAGATCGGGTCGAGAAAGTGGGGTTTGAAAAGCCAGCGCTCGAGAGGTGAGCACTCTGGCCATTAAAAAATTGCCTGGGCAGCCCCGTCGGCATTCCCCGGTAGGGGCGCCTCAGACAGTAAGCAATAAACTTACTCCTCCCCAAAGAGGGGAGGCAAAGCCTGGGAGGGTGGACCTCCTAGAACTGCACAGGACCAGTCTCATGCAGTATCCATTGGAACAGATACTACACTTTGATCTTAGCCAAAAGGCCAAGAAGCCCAATCAACACAGGATCAGCAACCATCTGAAGTCGACTATTGTGAGACCCATCGCTTGATACAACTCTGAGTGCTTGCCAACAACGAAGGAGACAGAGCAAAAATTTGCAGTCATGGAAATTAAAATGCTTTGTTGGATCAAGGGAAAGATGAGGGAATACAAGTTCAGATGGTTCAGACATATGTTGAGGGCCGACACCGTCGCGAAACTTATTTACGTTTGATGGGTGGCCGCCTTGTACAATGATCTTCATGAAACTGGTCTTCATCATAACCAAGCCTGTTATATTACTAAGTGGAGGCAAAAATCTATTATTGCAGTACCCGCCATAGCTCGGGACTAACCCAAAGAAGAAGAATATATCAAGGGAGGCGCGAGAGCGATCTATCCTTTAATAGACTTCAAAAACGGCCTATGCTACAAATCTCATTTCTTTGATCAATCATAACTCAAAAACCAATAAACCAAATTAGTTAAAACTTTGCACAAAATTTTTTTTTGATAGGTTCTATAAGTGTGTAGAATTTAAGCATCATTAGTCAAGGCAACCCAGAGATCCAGAAAGGTCAGGCATGATTTTGTGTTATCCGTGTGTATGTACGTACGTATATGCCACTTTGTATCTCATCAACTATTTGATGGATTCAGCTGATTTTTTGGCAGAGATAGAGGTTCTAGGGTCTAGTTGATTACATTTAAATATCAGTTTACCATATACCTTAGTTTTCCAGAAAATTCCCAAAAACCTTAAAACTGACCATTGTATTGAGGCATTGCCTTTACAAAAGTAGTGACATTCCATGATAAATGCCAGTATACTGAAATCATATGCCCTTAATAGGGTTAAGATGAAAATTCATATACACTAAATGTACAAAAGCAAGGAAATTCCCAAATTTTTACACTTTTATTGTCATTAAGGGTATGCGAGCACAACAGGGCTATGTATTTTACCTGTAGGAATTTTTCTTCAGCGCACCTCACACACTTCATCCACTCATGCATAGAGATTTATACTGTAGTGATGCGATAATGAAATGGTTTGATTGATATGTAGTCATACCCTTAATGACAATAAAAGTGTAACAATTTGGGAATTTCCTTGCTTTTGTACATTTAGTGTATATGAATTTTCATCTTAACCCTATTAAGGGCATATGATTTCAGTATACTGGCATTTATCATGGAATATATATATAGGGTTATTTAAAATCAATAAGAAAACATATTTTGAAATACTGTATATATAGTACAGATTAAAGACAACTATTTGAATGCCTAATTGAATAACTATTTGTTTTAAAACCGTCCATTAATGTTGGGTGTTATTCATTTGTAGTTTATTATCCTATTTTTTATATATACAATTAAATGTTTTGATTCGTTGCTAAGTACATGAACTCGTAAAAAATAATACTGAAACGTATTGTTTTCTGTTTTTTATTTTATTATTTTTTCTTAAGCATAGCTCGAATACTCTGCATTGTTGCAATATGGGGAGTTCTTTTGCCATTTGCATTCAACTTTTGTTTAAAAGCAAAAAACACAACAAATAATTCTCTTGCTAGATTTTAGGTTTGCGATTTGTATATCCTTCATTATATTTTCCCAGACAGCCTCATTGATAGATTGTCTAAGGTATGAAAAGAAAGTAAAAGGAGCCCCCCCCCCCCAATACCATCTTCTATCCAACCTGGTTGCTTTTGAGGCTTCATGTATAAATTTGTGTCGGAAAAAGAGCAGATAATAAAAACATGACATATTTTTATCTCTTCATGTGGTATGTCAGTCTCTTAATAATCGCTTTATGACTGAGATCTTAGATAGTTCGACACAAGACCAAGTGGAGAGAGTAAAACATTATGATTGTGCTAGTAGTATATAGTTAATTTTTTTACTAAATTTTACTTTGATTTGTAATTGCAGTATGTTTGGTCATTAAATTATTAATCAAACCAAATTGTTATAAGACCATTAACTAATTTTGTTTTAATCTCTGTTGATAAAATTATTCGATCTAACTTGCTTCCAACACTTTTAATCTCTTAATACATGTGGATTCGCTAAGGATTTTACAATCAGAAATGACTTATTAGAAAGCTTAAAGGCTTCCAAATTCTTTTCAAATATTGAAGTGTCAGGAAGTGTTTTTATTTATTTTACAATTTTATTTCAACTATTCAAGAAAATGCTTGAAGAAACCGAAATGCATTCTAATGAATTTAATTTCGTAATTATTATTTTTAATACATTTTTTTAAATAGTGTTTTAGACTATTGCATTTTTTATTTAAACAAATATTCGTAAAAAAATGTAGTTGACATGAGAAATACAGACACAAGAAGTGATCACACAATTTTATTAATATAGAAATTGTTTGTCAAATCGGCATAAATGTAAAATTCGAACTTGTATTAACTAAAAAATGGTGATTCACCCAGTTGACAGTTATGGCTACATCAAGCAAAACAAAAAAAAAACTGTTATAATCGTGATATATTTTCTCTTTTGATCTTTTCACAGCTTTTATTGCCTGAGAATTTCTTTCATTCAAAAAGTCATTATTTCCAGTTGACTGATAATTTTCTTAAATATAATATATAAAGTAATCTTGTCGGACTTTCCATGTTAGACCTAAGTAGCAACAGAGCTGACAAATCAATATTTGATTCTGACTAGTGATGAGCTAAAGTGTCTTTCTAAAATTAATTATTCTGGCAAAGAAGCTGATTACAATGGAGAGAATTTTAAATACTGACCTAAAAACTCACAATGCAAGAAAATTCCTATTTTAATAAGAATATTAGTCATCTTTTCATGACTTACACATTATTTTGTGATTAAAATTGTTATCAAAAATTACAGTAATAAATCCTAGGCTATACCGGGTAGCTACAGTGAATTAAAATAACATTTATATTGCCAAATGTGCAGAATGAATGACCATTCAAGTATCTCTAAAGTTTCAAATAGCATTTTCTTTGTTCAGTTGTGCTTAGTAAAAAAGCTGCTGAACCATGAATTGCTTATGGCTTGTAAGCTTTATCTGTGATAAAAATGGCTGTCCCAAACAATAAAAAGGAGACAATGGCTGTCCCAAACAATAAAGAGAAAATGGCAGCCCCAAACAATAAACAGGAGACAATGGCTGCCCCAAACAATAAAAAGGAGAGAATGGCTGTCCCAAACAATAAAAATGAGACAATGACTGCCCCAAACAATAAAAATGAGACAATGACTGCCCCAAACAATAAAAATGAGACAATGGCTGCCCCAAACAATAAAAATGAGACAATGGCTGCCCCAAACAATAAAAAGGAGACAATGGCTGCCCCAAACAATAAAAAGGAGACAATGGCTGCCCCAAACAATAAAAAGGAGACAATGGCTGCCCCAAACAATAAAAAGGAGACAATGGCTGCCCCAAAGAGTAAAAAAGAGACAATGGCTGCCCCAAAGAGTAAAAAAGAGACAATGGCTGCCCCAAAGAGTAAAAAGGAGACAATGGCTGTCCGAAAGAGTAAAAAGGGGACAATGGCTGTCCGAAAGAGTAAAAAGGGGACAATGGCTGTCCGAAAAAGTAAAAAGGAGACAATGGCTGTCCCAAACAAGAGGTTGTAGACAGATATCCAGGATAACAAAGTCAGCCGCCTCCGGTTATGCAAATGGTTAATTGTGCACAAACACTTGTAGACAGACATCTGAGACAATAAACTGAGCTACACACGATTCGTTTGGCTGACCAATCAATGAGATTTTGTGCTCGTATAAGCAGTCAGATTGCACCTATGAATTGGATCTTTTCATTTTTATATAACAAACTTAACCTCCAAATATCTGATAGAATATTGCTGAAGAAATTGTCTTTTAATACGATATTTGGCGATTTAGCCATACTATGCCAACCATCTAATGACGCTAATGTTATTTGAAGTTTGTATGCTTAAATCTCTAAAAGATAGATAAAAAAAACGAAGTTCCAAGGCTGGTACATCGACTTCTTCAGAAATCTAATGCATGATTAATTACCACGTTGACATAAAAACAAACTAAAACTTAAAATTTGCAAAAAACGAACTTATACAAAATTGAACATTATTTTTTCCCTTATACAGGTCGAAATGTGAAAGGAAAGATTTGGCAGTCATTACAGAGTTGAAATGTTCAAGATAATCAAAGAGTTAATTTGTATTCCTTTGTAGAGAGATGAGAATGAATCTATGTAAAATGTGTTTGTGTGCATGCTTACCTTTTTTTGTCAGTGATTATGTGTTGAGTATGAGTGGCGCCTCTATGTTGAGTATGAGTGGCGCCTCTGTTGCGTATGAGGGGCGCCTCTATGTTGCATATGAGTGGCGCCTCTGTTGCGTATGAGTGGCGCCTCTATGTTGCGTATGAGTGGCGCCTCTATGTTGCGTATGAGTGGCGCCTCTATGTTGCGTATGAGTGGCGCCTCTATGTTGCATATGAGGGGCGCCTCTATGTTGCGTATGAGGGGCGCCTCTATGTTGCGTATGAGGGGCGCCTCTATGTTGCGTATGAGTGGCGCCTCTATGTTGCGTATGAGGGGCGCCTCTATGTTGCGTATGAGGGGCGCCTCTATGTTGCGTATGAGGGGCGCCTCTATGTTGCGTATGAGTGGCGCCTCTATGTTGCGTATGAGGGGCGCCTCTATGTTGCGTATGAGGGGCGCCTCTATGTTGCGTATGAGGGGCGCCTCTATGTTGCGTATGAGTGGCGCCTCTATGTTGCGTATGAGTGGCGCCTCTATGTTGCGTATGAGTGGCGCCTCTATGTTGCGTATGAGTGGCGCCTCTATGTTGCGTATGAGTGGCGCCTCTATGTTGCGTATGAGGGGCAGCTATGTAAGGAAGGGATAGCAATTTCTTCGCTTCCCCACAGCGAGTCAGTCAGGGAGGACATGTTGCACCTGATCTTTTGACCGATTTCTCTGTGACTGCTGCTGACCGTGACTGTGTTGGTTCTTTTTATCTGAGATGACCGGCTCTCAAGAGTGTGTTCGTTTTTAGTTCGCGTACCTAATTCTAGACAAGTCACATCACTTGTTATTCTTATAATTTCCTGTATAATAAATGTGATAGTTTTTTGTAGATGAACTTTTGAGGTGTGTTTTATTTATTTGTGATCATGCTATTGCTTTATAAATATAAGATTTATATCTATTTTAATTCTGTACCATCAAAAATATTCTGTTTTTATTAATTATTTTTCTGATTAAACATTGTGCATGAACCGTGGTATTATTTGCCAATTTTTTATGTACTCAAAATCTCCAGGGCCATATGAGTGTAATGACAGTGCCTTTGTCAGCGGCTAATTAGCATGTCTAGTTAGGCTAAAATCAAAGTCGGAAGAAAGGGTGGAGAGCTTGTCTCACTTCTCACATCTGGCGTCACAGTCACACAATAATACCTCTTCCTCACACTCCTACCACTCCCTCAATATATAACAAAACTAAACCGGAACTTTTCCTTTTCATTAATACAGCTACAATATGAAAATGATGTCATCAATGATTTTTCAAGAATTTTGCATCTTGGATGTTATTCTCAAAACGTTTCGACCGATCTAACCTACGACCTTCTTCAGGTGCATCTTTTTGAACTCTGGAATCTATATCGAACTGAACCTTTTATTTAATCCATGGGCCTAGATTGTTCTCAATCTGTCAGACATGACCGAGTTGAAATGTCAAGTAATTTTTATTTTATTCTTAGTACCGTCTGTAGTGAAGATCGAACCTTCAACCTCCAGAAGACTATCACTTAAAACTGATTATTACTCAACGCCTTTATCTGTTGCACCAGGTTTTAAGGTTACATCAGCCGAAACGTTGTGAAAATAACATTCAAGATCAGAATAGTAGTCAGAATAAACCTAAATAATACAAATTCTCAATCCTCATCTCTAAAATTCCGATACTTTATTAGCGTATGAACACTTTCCAGGATTGCACATCTAAAGGTGCGCCGACAGCGGCAAATACTCTTTTACTAAAAAACATTTGAATCGGTGTTTGCCACTCTAAAAAATAAGAAGTAGGATAGACCAAAAAATACAAACCGAATGTGTGGATGTGTTTAAAAATGTTATTGCAAATTTAAGTTCTACAAAAATATATCTTTAATTGACTTGAAGAATTGAGTTAACCCAAGCCCAATTTTGGACTTGACTGAGATCTTAGATCCACAAATCATTAATCTATAATTACTTGAATCGTGATTTGTTAAGCTTCTTGTATAACCTTATGCATGAGGTTCGGGATGTGGTGTAGGCCAGAGAAGCTGGCTCAACCTGACCAGAGTCAATGCTGTTATCGGTTTCCGTCCTGTGCAGTTCTAGGAGGTGCACCCTCCCAGGCTTTGCCTTCTCACCCTTTGAGAAGGGGTTAGTTTATTGCAAATCGCCTGAGGCGCCCCTACCGGGGAATGCCGACGGGGCTGCCCAGGCAATTTTTAAATGACCAGAGTGCCCAAATTCTCGGGCGCTGGTATTTCAAATCTCACTTTCCCGACCTTGTGTCACATCTTACCTTGTGGGAGGAAGATAAATAGAACCAATGACGATCCTAATTTAAGGCACTTGGTCGGGGCTATTGCCACAATGTACCAACAATTTTCATTGGACTGTAGTTTTTCAAATATTAAGATTGAATGTAAAGCCTGAAGTGACCGACAGATCGACCGACCGACCGATCGACCGACCGACCAACAAAGAAAACTCCCAAGATGTGAAGCCGCATCTGAAATCAAATCTGCTCTTTCTTACATCTGAATCTCATTCATCTTTGATTGATCAACTTCATTTTTGTTAACAGTGCAATTATTGATAGACCAAAGATGTCAGTCTTAAAAGGGATTTTGTAAAGATGCCGCCTTTGGGGAACATTAGTCTTCTTTTTAAGTGGAAATTAATCATGGGTTTCGCTTGTCAGCTCCGGCCTTTGATGTTGCTTAATCTGACTAAGAAGTTTCTTTTTGTTTTGTTTTTCTCTAAAACTGTTTTGTACACACTTGTATCAAACCTACAAACCAACAAACACTTTGCAAGAAACATTTCAGATTGGAAGTCATCCGTTGTAAGAACAATTGATAAGGAGATTTCTGTCTTGTATGTGTGTTTAATGAGAATGAATCTTGAAAGTTGTTGAAAAAAAAAAAAAACAACTACGTTTTTAAATCATCCTCTGTTATTGGATTTAGATGCGTCCAGGCATCATTATATGAAGCTCGGTCTGTTGGACTTCTGTTTGAAATAACATTTTCCTAGCGAAACCTGCAGATTGAATGGATGTATCTTATTTTAGCTGTGTCCAAGCATCTCCATAGAAGGCTCTGTCCATCGATCTATTATGATTACGTGTTTAAATTTAAGAACGCATTCTACTACCACAACTGAAAAGAGCTTTCCTTCCTTTTTTCTTTCTCCATGTGTTTAGTGTCGGACGGAATTTCCATGAACAGAATTCTTTTCCAAGAACTTCACATCTGTGGAACACGGTGCCATGAGACTGCTTCCATATAGACTACAGCATGGCTGTTTTTAAATCCAATGTCAACAAATACTTGTCATAAACCGTCCTCATAAGTAATCAAATTTTGTTAATTTTATTTATCATTTTCAATCCTCTCATAATATTCTTCATTCAATTTACAATACATCGATATCATTAACCTTTATCCTCCAGTGGCTTTTGGTCTTGATAAGTGGGGACTCATTACTACAAAAAAAAATTGAATTTTCGTTGATCCATCATACTTAAGTTTGGAATAGCATTTTTATCGCGAAATGTGCAGGTTGACTGCATTTTGTGATGAAATTGATGCATATTATTTTAGATACATCCAGGCATCTTTCTAAGAGAAGCTATGTCCGTTTGTTGGTCTGCCATGCTTAACTTTGAAAAAGAATTTTGTTGGTCTGTCACACAGATATGTGAGTTTGTGTTCTAACACTTAAGTCCATCTCAGTACTTACATCTTATCATTCTCTTTCTTGTTTATATTTCATTATTAACTAAAAGCAACCCCCTTTTGTGCCAACTCTCTGATTATAACAACATCGCCCTCCCCCCCCCCAAAAAAAAAAATTATATTCATTAGACTAATAGTTAAACCTTCCATCTTAGGACAGGTTTATAACAGCGAGAAACCCTTGGATCGTTTAAAAAGTTCGAGTGTGTTGAAATCTAAAGTATTAAAACAATTCAGAAACACCAACTGCTATGATGAACGGTTCTTTAAAATAAATCTTGCTCAACTGAAGTTATGGGCTGAAAAATTGTTTTAATTTTGAGGATTTAAGCACTCATTACAGGACCTGAACATGACTGGATTTTGCTTACATCTTCCATTTTATATCAGACTAGCGTGAGCTGTGTCGAAAAAAAAAAAATGAGGAACGGAACTGCAAATTGCAACGACCAGAAGTAAATTGACTGGGAAAGATGAGAAAGACTCTTTTCACTCAAAATGCTAAGCATTTATCCACGATATAGACAATATTGGTAAATAGTACTATGTGTTATAATGAGATGAAAACAGTCATTTAAAAAGAAAAAAAAGCGAATAGTTAATTAATAAGAGTTCGTTTTGAGAAGCAATATGGAAATTAGATAACCCTGAGACGTCACTTGCATATACATGACTAAGCATCATTAGCTGGTTTTCTTCTATGGTGAATCAACAGGTATACCAATCGAGGATATGTCCTTGACAATCAGTTGCACAGATGTTGGGTTGCTGTGATACCAGCTGGTTCTGGTCTGTCAGAGTGAGGTGTGGTCTTGTTCAGTCCTAGAAGGTGTACCATCCTAGATTATACCTTCTCTTTTTGAAAAGGATTGGTTTATTGTTAATCGCCTGAGGCGCCTCTAAACGGGAATGCTGACAAGGCTGCTATTTTTGCAGAGCCAGACTTCACTACCCTTCTGGTGCACTGGCTTTTCCACTCCCACAGTTCCGTCCTTGTGCTATATCTTCCTGCGATGGAAAGGAAGTAAATAACATTGTGAATAGAAAGATGGCTTTTTAATCTCATTGTCAGTGTGACAACTGGCTCAACTTTAGAAATATATAGATTTATCCTTTGTTTAAATTTCATTAAAATTAGAGGTAAAGCTTTTTTGGTATTCTTATAGATGACTCACCATGTTTCCGTGACTTTGTGTTGTCAACGTTCGGCAGGTCTTGAAAGCGTCCAAGAGTTGACGAGATGAAAACTAGGCTAAAACTATCAAATGCTAAATTGAAGACTGGCAGACGATAATAGAAAAACCATAGCTAAACAACTGTTATTAATTAAATGTTTATTTCTTTCTTACTTTTTTTGTCAAATGAAACATTGTTAATGAAATGATTTTAAATATATAAGATGATTTTGTTTGATATTTTCAGCAAACGTTTGTTTTTTTTTTAGTTTTTTTTTTCAAGTTTTTTTGTTTTACATTTTTGGTCAATGTGCGTTTTTCTTAACATAAACACTTAAACAACTGTTTCTAAGCAATTTTTGTTTCTTAACGAACGAACTGTTTTAAAACAAATGGTTTATTTTTTCCAATCTTTTTTCTAGTTTTCTTTTTCCTTTCATGACAGTTTATGGATTAGGGTTTAGGGTTAGGGTTTAGGATTAGGGTTTAGGATTAGGGTTAGGGTTTAGGATTAGGGTTTAGGATTAGGGTTAGGGTTTAGGATTAGGGTTGCAGCTGGTCCAAAAGTTTTCTTGTGTACTGGTTCTGTTGCTGGCAGAAATCAATTAGTCCTTTCGGGAGATTCAACGAGCTGACAACAATTATAGAAATTCATGTTTGTTATTGAACGCAATTAATTTCTTCCAAAAGTTATCGGCTGCTTGTCTAATGCCTGCTGCAACCTGATTGTTTAATAGTTTCGTTAACTCTCGGGCGCTTCCGAGCCATGCCCGAACGTTGACGACGCGAAGTCACGGAAACATTGTGTGTCATCTATAAGAGTACCGCTTTTTCCAGTTTTTGCCTTTCTTGGGGAATTCTTTTGGAGACAAAATTGCTTTTGTCTCTGCATAAAATCTTTCTTTCAGAATTCATCCGAATTGCTTCGATGGTTCTGGAGTTAGAATTAGGGAATACATTTATACATAATATATTTTCACTCCATAATATGGATTGAAGGTGGTTCTCCTTGGCATCCTTCTGTCAACCTAGAGGTTGACCTTTTGTCGGAACGAGGTATGATCTGGCTCGCTCTTAGGAGAATGGCGGTTGGTTTATTGCCGATTGGCTGAAGCACCCTTTTTAAAAAAGAAACTTTTGTTCACCTCAAACAAAACATATTGCCACTGAAACATATTGCTACTGAAACATATTGCCACTGAAACATATTGCCACTGAAACATATTGCCACTGAAGTATAAGGGGCTACTGTGATAAGGGCCAGATTTATAGCAAACTGGGTGAGAAGTCGTGCAGCAAGATGTTTGTTCAGATTACATGTAAATTTCTGTATGTTGATACGATCGCGGGAGCAGAGAGAGAGTTCCAAATGCAAGCGATCTGAGGCAAGAAGCTATTAGAGTAGCGGAAAATGTGAACGGGTTCATTCATGGATACCTCAGGGGAGCTGGTTTTCCCCCAACACCCGGCCTTGTGCCACATTTTGCTTCAGTGGGAAGCAGGTAAATAGCGTCATTGCAAAAATGAAGAAATAAACTGACAACCTGTGACTAAATAACATTCAGAATTTACGTAGAATCAATCTCCACCCTAATCAAATATAAAACACTTCAAAGCCATTTTATATTTTTTCTTAGTGTTTTGAGTTTTACATTGAGAAAGATGAGACTGAACACGCTAACATATTCACATTTTTTATCAAGCAGATTGTAGTAATAGCGATAATATTAGTAGTGCAAATTTAAGTTCTATATATATCGTCTCCCCATTATTTGTTTACTCCAGCTGGATGTATGATAGTAGAACCATGCCTGGTATACCAAACAAATATATGCAAGTTTTGTGGCAAATGGATATCAACTGCCTTTCAGATTGTTCATATCTGCAGGGTTTTCTTTGGTATCACATAGTCTCGAGATTTTGAAAAAATGAATCTGTTTTTGGCCTTTATCAACCAGCCAGTCTTTGGTCGACAGGTAAACTGTAATAAACCATAAAATAAACATATTAATACTTTAATGATTGTTCAATGCTAGAAAGGAAAATTAAAAATTATTTGAATTTCAAACCTACAGAAACAATCATTTTATTGCCAAGACAACTCGAGAGATTAGAAGGAAAATTATTAATATGATCCCATTTTATTTTGGTTCATTTTTGAAACCTGACTTGCTTGTGTTTTTCAACACTAAACCCTCTATTAAAGCGCATTGGACAGTTTTTGTTAATAACTATTTTCTAAATTTGTATTTTTTAGAATTTTTTACTAACGAGATTGTCAGTGTATTTGTTATCCTATTTATTTTTTAGAATGTTTTACTAACGAGATTGTCAGTGTATTTGTTATCCTATTTATTTTTTAGAATGTTTTACTAACGAGATTGTCAGTGTATTTGTTATCCTATTTATTTTTTAGAATGTTTTACTAACGAGATTGTCAGTGTATTTGTTATCCTATTTATTTTTTAGAATGTTTTACTAACGAGATTGTCAGTGTATTTGTTATCCTATTTATTTTTTAGAATGTTTTACTAACGAGATTGTCAGTGTATTTGTTATCCTATTTATTTTTTAGAATGTTTTACTAACGAGATTGTCAGTGTATTTGTTATCCTATTTATTTTTTAGAATGTTTTACTAACGAGATTGTCAGTGTATTTGTTATACTATTTATTTTTTAGAATTTTTTACTTACGAGATTGTCAGTGTATTTGTTATACTATTTATTTTTTAGAATTTTTTACTTACGAGATTGTCAGTGTATTTGTTATACTATTTATTTTTTAGAATTTTTTACTTACGAGATTGTCAGTGTATTTGTTATCCTATTTATTTTTTAGAATTTTTTACTTACGAGATTGTCAGTGTATTTGTTATACTATTTATGTACTAATGAGTCAATGCTTATCAAGGCCCAAAGGCCACTCAAGGCCAAGAGTTAACGAGTTTGTAAAATAATGATTTAATTGAAAAAACATATTAGAGTAGTAATTCTAGAAAAAAAAAGCAGGAAAGAACCCATATCACTGTATGTAATTTAGGTGATTAAAATAGCATTTCGCCATGTTTTGGTGGATATAAATCCTAAACTGAGGTATTTCCTGTACCAATTTAGTGCCTCTCTGGGGAGATGTGTTTTCCCCCACACGAAAAAGCGACCATCTGTCTAAACCTGTCCTCGTTGGGAAGCCATGAAATCGCAGACTCTATTATGTTATTTATTGAATTTCTTAAGCAGGGGGAAAAACTACTGAAAAAAGCTTTAACTCGAAAAAGAAAAGTTTTTTTAAAAAGTTATGAAAAAGTTCTTTTATATTTGTGAATAACATAATTCTCAAAAACCAATGACATTTCGCTTCATCGCAAACTTTTACCTACAAATTTGTGACGTATTTGCATTAATAAAAACATGTAATTGTAAAATTTAAGCAAAAACTATGCATGTTTTTTCCATTGCAAGTCTTGAGATGTTTTTCTTAACACAATATTCTGTAGATTATTTGGTTCTGATCTAAAGAATTTAAAAAATCGAAGCAAAGCGTCGTTCTTGTTTGTGTGAAAATACTTGTTAAATAATTTCCGAGGAAAATATAAAATACTGATTTTATTAAACAAAAATAGAGTATCAATCCTGAAAAATATAAATCAGAAAATAACCCATTTAACTGTAATTTAGGTGATTAAAATAGGATTTAACATGTACCCGTGTCCCAGCATGTGTGTTTATAATCAATGGTGTCTTTGTTCGTAAATACTTGTTAAATAGTTTATGATGAACATATTGTTTTAATAACGTAGCCAATACAGAATAATCCCGTAGAAATATAGAAATGAAATTAAAGAAACCAATGTTTTTTTGTGTGTTAAATATTTCATATCAAAAATATTGTTCAAACAACGAATGCAATTGGTTTTTGATTCCGCTTAAGAAAAAGTCCTTGTAGACAGAGACAAGTTTTATCCTGTTTTGAGAGCGGGATTTTGCACAAATATTGAGAATAGTGTATCAATACTTTATTTTTGTAAATAGCCTAATAGGTTTTCGCAAATAAAAATTAAATAAAAGGAATGAAATAGCGCAGTAAGAATCAATGTTTTGTTTAGTTTCACCATTGAATAAAATGTATTATTCTGCAAACATCTATAATGTACTTACATGCGGAAGCAGATGTTTGCCTTGATAACCATTTTGTGCCTCGGTTATGTGTCGTTTTCATAGTTTATGTAAATGTATATTTAAATAAATAAGAACTGACCTTCCTGCATGTGTAAATGCATGCGTCCATCTGTTCGTTAAAGTGTAACTCAGAATGTTCACAGAAAGGGAGCGATCGTTATTTAGATTTAGAAGCTATTTTAGTATGTAAACAATATTAAAGACAAAATGAAATGTTTTAGGTGATTTAACCAAAATTCCCTTTGATTAGAGTATATAAGTAGTAGCTGGTAAATATGGATGATACTTTCTATTTGGGAGAGTCCGGTAATCTGGAGAAAATATAATAAAAATTGAAAGAAGACGAAATGAATGCATAATTTTTGGAAACACGCATGAGGGCTTTAGGCTAAGCCCTCATGCGTGTTTCCAAAAATTATTGGATGGCAGAACAGATTAGCATATGAAGGTTTTGGTTATGATCCTATTATGTCTTTAATGCAAAAGGAAGGAAATCGACTTTACTTTGTTACCAATTGGAAGTGTTGTAACTGGATGCAAATTATAATACTATTATTTTTTTGTGTATCATTTAAATTATCTTGGTTGTTATTTTCACAATGTTTTGGCTGATGTCACCGCCGACCTTCTTTGGGTGCATTTTTTCAAACTTTGGAATCTATATGGAATTTTGAACTAAACCCTTTATTCGGGTTAGAAGTGTAAAGTAATTTTATTTTTGTTCTTAGTTATTATCGCCTGGAGTGATGATTGAACCTTCAACCTGCAGAAGACTGTCACTAAGAATTGACTTCTATTAGTAATAAGAATAAAACTACTGATTAGAACTACACAAAATTTGGCATAATGAGCCCTTTGAATAATGGATGTAATACAAAGAATTTAATTATGATGCTTAAGTAACGCTCCCGTCTCCACAGTAGTTAGGCTTAAAGTCGAACTTTGTGCATCTTTTTCGTTAATGAAAGATAAAGAAATATATTTATAAAAGATAAAGAAATATATTTATAAAAGATAAAGAAATATATTTATAAAAGATGAAGAAATATATTTATAAAAGATGAAGAAATATATTTATAAAAGATAAAAAAAATATATATAAAAGTCTCAGTAATTTTCAGTTTTAGTTTCAGGTGACATTTTAATAGTTGACGGATTGAAATAATCCAATTAACCTTTTTCTGATGAAGCTTATATAAAATGAAAGTGATCGCAACATTTTTCAGCTTTGTTGCTTACTATTTCTTTTGGCCGTTTTGCTTTTCTTTTGTTTCTCTGCCATGCAGACTAGAATTAAAATCTACGTTGTTCAGAATGTTCATGTTTGCCATCATTTGTTCTCCCTTGGTTTTGTTCCACTTCCGTATCAGAATAAAATGCATTTGATGTTAGTAAGATTTAATTATTACGAGATAAAATCTTTTAAATAAGTTGCTGGCATTCCAAGTTGTGAAAGTTTGGAACTTTGAAAAGCCTCAATCAAGATAGATTTGAGCAGACCAAGAAATATATATATATATGAGAGAGAGAGAGAGACGCTGCAGAGGCCATGTGGGTGCGAGGTTGATGCAGGGGGGTGAGGGAGGCATATATTGAGATTGACCTAAGAGCCAGATTTGAACAGGCTGAAAATGATTCCGACACCTGACATCTGAACGAGTGGGCCACATGTAACATACGATTGGATGTAACTGTTTCATGGTAAACAATAAGGAAACGGTCAATAGAAATAACTGACAATCTGACCAAGTTCGCTATTTCATCACTAATAGGATTTTACTATTGCTTATGGACTTATAGCAGCGTTTCAGCTTTCCATTAACTCTATCATGTCTCTTCAATGGCTTCCGAGTAATGCCCATTGGCTACTGAGTTTCAGATACGTTCTTTGAGAGGCATTTTCTTTTTGTCGGTCGGTGGGTCTGTCATCCTCAAGAAAATGAAACAAACATTATATGGGCAAGCTTGACATAAATGGGTGTATCAAGCGCGACAATAATCCTGAATATTTATTTGATTGATTTTATTTTTTTAAAGATGCGATTTTCTTTAGTATGTAACACTAATATGTGAACTACCATAAACAGCTGATTAAATGGACATGCGCCATTTTAGATTTTAATTCTTTAAGGGCTTTGTTATTCTGTTACTTCGTCTATAATGTTTAAATTTGAAATAGCATCTTTTTTGTCTTTCACGCTTCAGTTTGAAATAGTATTTTTGTCAATCCACCATGCTTCAGTTTGAAATAGCATTTTATTGGGTCTGTGACGCTTCAGTTTGTAATAACATTTTATTATATGTTTCATGCTTAAGTTTGAAGTAGCATTTTTGCCAGTCTGTCATGCTTAAGTTTGGAAAAGCATTTTTGCCAGTCTGTGATGCTTAAGTTTGAAATAGCATTTTTGCCAGTCTGTCATGCTTAAGTTTGAAATAGCATTTTTGCCAGTCTGTCATGCTTAAGTTTGAAATATAATTTTATTGGGGGGGGGGTGTCATGCTTAAGTTTGAAATAGTATTCTCTTTAGTCTGTCATGCTTAAACCGGAAATATAATTTTCGTTGGTCTGTCACACTTCGGTTTGAAAAAGCATTTTCGTTGGTCTATCGCGCATAAGTCTGACCGAACATTTTCATCGTTGAATGCACAGATTGTATGGATGCATCTGCAGAATGTGTATTGTCTTTATCTTCATCTCTCTCTGCTGTGATGGCAGAAGCAGTTGTGCTTCATCCTTGACCTGTGACACCACGTCATCTATACCCTCATGTGATGTCCCATATATTTCTTCTGACTTTGTAGCCAGGTTTTAGCAAGCATTCATTTCCTGGCTACTCTTGGATTCACCATTCTGTCTGCTCGAATTCTTTAGAAACACAGTTTTGACAGAAGAACAAACAGACTCCGACATATCATTAAAGTGTAACTGACTTTTGACATGAAACTGATATTCTGTCTGATGCCATCCCATCTCTCTGATTAAAATCACTTATCGCAGTGACTGGCTTAGCAGATCTTTGTTATCTCCCCTTTTCTATGGGAACTTTCCAGCTAGGAAACAATTTATTGTCAATTGTTAAATGTTCTCAAAATCAATCATTTCAACTACGAAAACGACTGAAATTCAACTCTAAACAAAGTTAGTCTAAATTATATATATATATAGTATTCTACCTAAATTTATATATATATGCAAGATAAAAATGGAATTAAAGATGAGCGAATCAACAAAGTAACAAAAATATATGTGTTTGAGTTTATATTTTTGTACTTTGTTGATTCGCTTATCCTTAATTCCATTTTTATCCTGCATTTTGTCTGAAACATTGTTTCTATTATTCTTCATATATATATATATATATAGTATTATATCTAATCAATGTTTAAAGGCCTTTTTTCCTATATATTCTAGTAACTAGACCATGGGTTTACTTTCGGCAGCCTTGTACTCTCGCTTCCCTTATTTTGTCCTTTAGTCCTCACATTCCATGAGCGATATTTCTAACAAAGGGGGAAGAATTGCTGTTTTCTGGGTCGGAATCTATCTAACACTTATCGTTGGCTGGTTTTTAATTTTGAAGTAGTTTTTATTTTTTATCTCCTTACATCAAGTGGCTTCATGCCTTGTCTGGAGCAACCTTCATAAATAAAAAAAACAACAAAAAGAAAACCACACAATACATTCTAAAATATTCTTTAGTTATCGGATTGAGTTATGTTTAAAACAAAAATTTCATTTGAATTCTTCTAATTCGCCGTAATTTGTAATTAACTGAACAAATCACCCATCTCCCAATTGGTAGCTGAAAACGGTATTAACTTATTTTCATTTGAAGACAAAGGGAGATCATTTCACGGATAGGGTTTCACAGTTTCAATATTGTTATAATTATAATTAAGGGGAAGTAACTCCAGATCTTGAAATGAAAATAAGTTAACACCGTTTTAAGCTACCAAAAAAATTCCACGGTTCTTTTTTTTGGTACTAACAAAATTGATTCATGTTTTTTGAAATGTTTAAAGGGTTTACCTGTGAAGGCTGCAGTCTAAGGATAACCTTTTATTCAGATTATTGATTTGTGTAGTAGATATGGTTATGTTGTTAGAAACCTGTTAACTGGACCTGCTAAGAGTGGTTTAAGGAGGAGCATATTTTGAAGATGGAATGTCTTGAAGATAATTTTTTTTTTTTAATGATTTTTTTTTAATTGATTATTGTTGATTGGTTTTAATAAACCTCTTAGGCACTTTCAATATATTCCTCTTTTTCATTTGTGTGTGTGTGTATATATATATATATATAAAAACTGTGTACACATGTGTATGTCTATATCTGGAGAATATATTGGCTATTTCTGATAATCATGTTGTTTTGTTAAAAATGCAGAAGTGTGCATTAATTTTATTGATTTGCAACTGTGACAGACTTTATATTTGTGCCAATCGTGTGACTTGTTATTCAATAAATATTCGTTGTATAAACTTTTGATGTTAAATTCTGGAACTGATTTATTCAAAAATGATTGCCATAATTTTTGTTTACTTCTCAATCATCATATATTTGATGCAATACTAGCAAATACATGCTCCCACTGGTCACATATTTTTGCGAGGCTGAGAGGATATCATGATGAATGAACTACATACCCTGACCCTCCAAGGAGAAGGTAATGGCCGGTAGGATGGTACCATTATAATAAAACATATACTATAATACTCTCTCAAAAATTGAAGAGGTATGACCTTGGAGGATCTTCCCAATAAAAGGATAAGGAACAACAGAAAAGATACTACACTACCCCCCCCCCCCAAAAAAAAAAGGAGAAGATAGTATCTGAGAAGATGGTCTCATGACAAGAGAACAGATACTACATTAACCATCGTTCGAAAGAGGATTTAATACTTGGGAGGATTACCCTCACCCCTTTAAAAAGGAGGAGGTAATTCCTGGGAGGGCACTCTTATAACAACAGACCCGATACTACACTGGCCATCCCATTAAAAGATAATACAAAAATAGATTAAATCAGTTTTTTTAATTCATTTTAAAATGCCTAGTCATAAAAAGTTATTTTATTATAGCTCCTTGGTCTTTTGGCTAATAATGAAGTGTAGTATCTGTTCTCAGAATCCCAGCGACATCAGATGTTAATTTAAAAAATAATATGGCGTCGTTAACTGGAGAGAGGGCCAGCCAGAGAGAGATATAGACAATCAGTCAGCAGCAAGCTAGTCAAGCTCTTCCCCCTTTTTTCTTTCCTGCTTCTGCCAAGTTGGTTAAAATTCTCGCGAGCGATGTTAAAAATAGTTTTTCTTAGTTATCCATTTTTTTCTTGAAATGATTTTAATTAATTACTATTAATATTGACTAAACTATTTCACATATGTAGATGAAATAGTACAATAAAATTAGAAATAAATAACAAAATATTAATTACTTATGAAGCGCTTAAAAATAGAAATGCAAATTAAACTATCTAATAACTGTCCTTCGATCGGTCGTCTCATATATAGAGCATTTCAAATTTCTATGTATTATTCATTTAAATAACAGTAACCTGTTTTGATTGTAATATAGAGGTGATAAAGGAAAAACTTTCGCATTTATTCATTTATATATATATAATGCATAAAAAGTAATTGATAAATGTTGTGAACTGTGTTGCTGGGGTCAATTCATAAGTTAATTGCTGATCTTAGATTTCCTGTGTGTCAAGACATAACAAGTGCACCCAGTTACTTTCAATTGTTCAATGAAATAAAATATTTAACCAAGTTTTATTTTAATTCATGTAAATTTCTCCCCTACTGCCATATATTTTATCCCTGTTTGATTTTAAACTGACGCAGACGACGGATTATCATTCTGTGAGAAAATGTCTTGCAATTTGATAATAATCGTTTGCAACTATTTCTTGTCTTTTTGCTTATCATGTGTGTCTTTTGAGATACTGGGTTCCTCTTTTCACTTTTTAATTGCCTTTATTACTTTGTGTCTCTTCTAAACACTTTCTGACACTGTTGTACTTTTGTCTAACACAGATTGCTTTCTTGGGGGCTGTCTGTAATAGGGTCGTCTTCATATCTACTGTCATTAACCATTCTCATCAGTCAGTAACACTTATCATCCAGTGGCTCTCAGCCGTGACAAGTGTTGACCCTTTAGTAAAACAAAAAAAAATCGTCTGGTGATATTGTCTACTGAACATTTAATGATATTGTTATTGTCATTCATAGAATTTTTTCTAACCATACTTATTGTGATAAACCATGGGAGAGTAATAAAGCTTGTTCAGCTTTATTAGTAAAGGTATAGTACCAGTTGACAGGGGAAGGCGTGGGAAAAGATGGGAGGAAGTGATAAGAAAGGACTTAAGAGAAAGAGTGATGAACAAAGACTTGGTTTAAGATAGGTTAGTTTCTTTCTTAAAGTACAGTTCACCGAATTAAATAAATTAATTCGACCCGTTTTCTCAGTCAAGAATTTTTTTTTTCTTTTTGCAAAACAGAATTGAAACTACACTCACATATTTATTTATCTGACAAAGTTTTCAAATCTAGCGGGAGAGAAACGGTTCCACATTGGATTGCAGCATCTTACTGTTAGCAAGTTGTCTTACCACTGGTGAATTATTTCTCAGAGTTGTCGGTGCTCCGGCCGGTCTCTCCGGTTCCAGACATAGGCGGCACTCATGTTCAGGGTCCGATTCTTCCGCTTGTGGACGTGGGCAGAATTCGTCTTCAGAATCTGATTCTACACCCTCTTCTCCAAGAGAGCTGTTCAGATCTATCCACTTGAAGAGAGTGAAGTTTCGGGTAATTTGGTTGTTTCCTCCGTGTGCTGTCACCATGCTACCTTTTGTACTGATAATCGTCAGTTGTTTGGGGCTGAATGGTGGGGATAGCTTGTTGAGACGTTTCTGCCTGACAAGTACTTTGTCACCTAGGCAGAGGGGTGAGACGTTTTTCCTTTTTGTGTCAGTATAGGTTTTTATTTTTCTCTTCCCTTGTGCATCATTCTCTGCTACGTGGGTGTGGATCAACTCTGGCATTGGGTCTTAGGAACACCAGGTATGCCAATATTCATCTTCTTTCGAGTGAGGGCTTCAAATAGAGATGTTTTGGTTGCATTGTAGGGGGTGGCCCTGTGCTACCTTAGGACAGCTGGGTCTTCCAGTTTAGGCCCTCCACGGTTGTGGTGCAAATATACCTGTTCAGGGTTCTCATGAACCATTCAACCTCTGCATTTGCCTTGGGCCACAAGGTGTGACTCTTCTGCAGTTGCGCACCGTCTCCTCCACTAGTTTATCGATTCCAGGGAACCAGACCTTTTGCCTTACTAGCTGCTTAAATTTGACAATGCCCTGGTGTGCACAGTGGACTATGTTCATCGTTAGTTCATCCCTGAAGTGTGCAAGACTGGATATCTGCGGGTCCTTCCAGTTTCCGAAATTGAAAAATATCATATCCAGTGCTTCGGCAGAGTGGTCACTGAGTAGATTTTGTAGATTGTGCCCGAACAAAGGGTCTTCATGATCGATGACTAACATTTTTGCTTTGCAGCATTTTCCTTTAAATTTTATAGGGGCGGTGATGAATCCACGAACGGGCATGACTTGTCTTGACCGATACGCAAATATCTGCAAGACAGTGCTATGTATTGTCGGTCTGTGCTGAAGACCGTTGTACATGCGTCCAGAAATTATGTTGACACTGGCATAAGTGTCTAAAACAAAGGTCACTGGGGAGTCATTAACGAGAATGGTGGCTGTGGGCGTTCTTGTCGACATGGGAATTTTTACTGTGAACACAGATTCATCACTCGACATAGAATGGGATTCAACTTCATACGAAATTCGTCTTACGGGTTTTGAGTTGCATACTTTGGTAAAGTGATTCCTTTTTCGGCACTTCCTACATTTCTGTCCTTTATTGGGACACATCACATGTGTTGCCGAGTATCCACAGTAGTGGCAAACATGTCCGATGTCCTTGCCACGTGGTCGGGGCCTCAGAGCAAAGTGGCAACTCCTACCTCGTCTGTGTCCGTAGTAGCGTTTGCTGTCGGTATTTCTTTTTACCTCTTCTTTGCATGTGTGCCGCTTGTGGCTTTCTTTATTATGGTGAGACGACAAGGCATTGACCTCCTCCTGTTCTATGTCTGCAGCATGGGTGTGCGAGCTCAATCACCCTGGCTTCGTCCAGTATGTGTTTGAGTGTGGAATTGTTTCATAACGCTCTTCATCTAACCTTAGAGGGCGAACAGCCATGTACTTTCTGTGCGAGTATTTCTCTGCCCGTGTTTGTGAAGTCACACATGGATGCTAAAGTCCTCAGGCTCACATGTAAAGAGTCCAAGGTTTCATCCGCATTCCTCGATGCGTGTGGAAATTTGAAGATCACGTACGACAGAATTTTTTGCGGTGTAAAGTAGTCGGTCGGTGACTTCTTTGCTGTTTCATACATGTTCGGTATCTTTGACCCATTTTCTGATAACAAGGTCACGCCGACACCTTTTTGTATGTCCATGAAGTTGTGGAAAATATTAAAAACTTTGTCACAGGCGTAGTGGAGTAAGCTGGCTTTTTTTTGTCTGTATTTATGTCTAAAGCAATGAACACATTCTCAAGCTTTTCCAATAACTTTTGCCAGCAGATTCTAATGGTATTCGGATTAGAATGGATGCTAAAACCTGGAAAATTTGGTAATCCATTCGAAGACATTCTCTCTGTTCTTGTGAATATTTTCTTTGCTTAGTTCAATTTTTTAAAAAATCTTACATCGGCATTTGTAAAATTTGCTTTATCTCTCTGAAATACAAACAAAGACACAAACAGAACAAAGGCAAGAACACAAAAGACGGAACACTTCATCACTTTCGCCGCCCAGCTTGTAAAAAAAAAAAAACATGTCAGCTTAAAAACCTTCTATTTATACAAAAGATTTTATACAAGGGATATCACTTCGACCGTTCTGATCGCCAAATCAAGGCTGTTATGCAAGGGAGATAATTCTGATCGCTTAAAACACTACGGACAGCATGTAAAACAGATATTAAACCGAATATGATGATGGGAATCGTTTCATATAGTCATAGATATAAATATCTATAGTCTGGAGAGTTCTTATTTATGAAAGATTTATTCATTTATGTCAATTACAATGTCTGATTAGCAGTTGACTGCCGACAATGATGAGGAAGCCAATATGGCCGTGTTTAGGTCAGACCCGTGCGGTATAGTGTGTTTTCTGATCACGTACGGGGCTTTACTCTACGCAGATTATGCCGTAATTAGGCATCTGGTTATCACTGCTATGTCCGACACGTTTACAAATGGATTAATAAGACATAAATGAGCATGAATTGTCAATTACAATGTCTGATTAGTCCATTTGTAAACCTGAATAACAAAACAGAAACATGGGATTACTAATAAGGGACATTAGGTAACACTCCTATAAACTACAATCCTATACATTTTGTATGAATTAGATGATTCTATTATTGGCATAGGTTTCCCCGATATCCTTCAAGTTAGAATACTTTCTAGAAAGACATTGGGTACTTGCGGAAGGGGCCACGTGAAGGTTACTAACATCCTAAGTGCAAGTGCTTCTGTGGAACGAACTGGATTCGAACTTGGCACCTCCCCACGAGAGATAATTTATGATGTTACCTTATTGCATCTATCTCCTAAAGTACATTTTGAACGATGTGTACATCAGGTGAAAGCAGTTGAATCCAACATTAACTCTTATAAAAATTCCGGCAGTTAAACATTAAGAAAAATTAGTATTATTGTTCATTTTTTTTTCTTTTTTTCCTTTTTAAAAAAATTTTTCTTTGCAAGAATTAAAATTTTCCCTGCATTTTTATTGTTTAGCAAACATTAATTTTCTTGGCTTTTCTTTGCTGCCTTTTTCTCGGCAAAATAAAACAGATGCCTGTGTCATTATTACTTCAAGTGAAAGGCTGTTTAACATGCAATGCACACTTTCGCCGGAAGAGAGTTTCCTTTTTTTCTTATTCGCTCCATAGACTCTGACTTTGCAAGATCTTTTTTACTTTTGCTTCATTTTTGTAATCAACAAATTAAGGTCAGCTATAAAACTCCAAAAATACAGGCAACGGCACATCAAGTGAATTTCAGCTGAAAAGGAAAGATCATTTATATTTTTTAGGAGGAAAAAATTAAAGTCGTTTTCTGTTTTGGTTTTTAAAGAGTTGACGTTTTCATTGTTTTTTGTTTTTTTTCGTTTTCATCATAAAAATAGCCGCGGGAATAAAGATTCTTTGTTTGGCAAACAAAAGTCACCCAAAAACCAATTTATATCAGCAGAAAATAAAAACTTTTTTTTCATAAAAATAGAACAATAACAACAACAACAACAAAAAGCAAGGAAAATGAAAAAGAAGTCATTTTTAGTTTTCTTTTGTTTTTGACGTTTTATCTTCGGTTAATTGTCTCAACAGATTTAAACTATCAATTCAAATCTGTCAATGTTTGTTTTCTTTCAAGTTCTTCGTTTTTAAGTGCGTCGTACGAAAGGCTTTGTCCGTCATTCGGTCTCTCAGGCTTCAATCTGAAATAGCATCATCACTACTAAACATGCAAGTTGAATAGACGCATCTTATTTTAGACTAGCAGAAAAACCTGGTGTTTTCCGGGATTGAATGAGAACTCCTGTATCATTTTACACCCACCTCATACCACACGATATTAGTCTTAATTTTACATTTTATAATAAAACGTTTGGGGTGGGGCACAACACCTTCAAAAGTGTCTTGAGTAGGGCGGATGCTAGTCATCTTCTGTCTCTCTAACTCTTAACAAGATTCATTAGCAGTCACCACAATACCACATTTACTCAATGGACCACCCTATTTAAAATATCCTTAATCGTTAAAATTTAATTTTATTCATAACTATATGTGCACTCACACTATTTCTTGAGCATAAAATGGAGAGTGAGACAACAAAAGAAAACAGGTTAGTAATACCCTTCCAACCGTTTCTAAAAAAAATAGACTATTTTCCGTTTTTAGAACCGAAAACAAGCGAGTCGATCTCTAAATGGGAGTGGGAATTAAATTATTTTAGATTAATATGAGAACCTTGTGCCGTCCGAAATTTAATGAGAAATCCTATGTTTTTTTGTCCCTCAGCCCAGACCACCATGTTACAGTTTTTATTCTTATTTTTTTTTTTTACATTTTATCATAACCCTTTTGGGTTTGGCCCAAAGGATGTGCTTAACATTGATTGTGTGTGTGTGGGGGGAGAGTTTAAGTAAAGCTACATTTATTGAAATAAATTCCGGTAAATTTATAGTTTTTACCCTCCCCCCCCGCTCCCTTGAGACACACTCAGCATGATATACCTTTCTTCTCCAAGTTCTGAACCCTTTATTAACATTTCTATTAATTTTTAAATTTCTGTTTTAGTCATAAGAACAAGACTCATTCGACTTGCTAAGAGGCTACTTTTACTGAGCTGGAGTCCACCATGACTGAGAACCGTGTGCAGCATGCTCAGGCAGGGAATACATACTCATATTAGGCTCCCTTTTGTACGCACAAGCTCACAAGTCAACCCACCTTTTGTTGAATTCCATGGGCTGTAACCTCTTTTATCACATCTAATTTTAACCTTCAGCTGATGTTTGAAGAATAAAATCAGATCCTGATCAGAAAAAGACTCAACTTGCTGAAGTCTTCTCAGACACATCATCCAGACCATCATTTTCTTTAATTCCAAGGTTTAAAATATGTATGTCTGTTTCTAATTCTAAATCTGATGTCATAAAGGAAAACTGATGTGATATTTCGACTGACCTTTGTAGTAAATACTTTTTAATAAAAGACAGCATTTTAGAAAGTTCATCTCAGATGTTATGGAGTACAAACGTCGATGCTGGGTATTCAATCTTGGGAGCTCACGTGCAAACAGGTAGGCATCTTTAATTGGAAAGAGGATGCCGAAAATGATTTTAACTACAATGTATTTTACCTATCCTTTCCTACCCCCTCCCCAACCAGCAATTAGTTACAAGTTTATGTCTTGGAACCGTACACTGATTTTGTTTCCCCATGTTAATCATGAAGATAAAGGTCTATAACCCCTGCCTGGTACCTGGTGCGGAATTCATCCTCATCAGGTTGAGATGGCTTCCTCCAAAGTTTCTAAATTCACAAGCGGTCTCCAGTCACATGTATATCCTGGTCAAGGGTGATGGTGACCTTGATTTTTTTCAAGGTGGTTTTACAGTCCTCTCACATACAGAGCCATGTATTCCCAAATGGTCACCCATCAGGTAGTGGCACAAGAGTAGCAAGTTCATCGGAGCACATTGCATTCAAGTACTTGTAGAACAAGCACAAGGATGCTACATTGCGATGATGGAGCTTGGTGGATAGTGAGGGGCCTATTAAGTTAGAGACTCTTTTTTGGACCTTGTCTAACAGGGAGAGACTAGTGGATGGTGCACCAGCTCAGATGTGACAACAATACTCTATGCATGGGTGGATAGTGGCTTTGTAGAGATATAGGATACTATCGGGTGTGAAAAGTTTTCTAGCACAGTAGAAGAAGCCCACTTTCTTTGCAGCAGCCTTGCCAATGTCTTCAATGCATTTGTTCCAATTCATGTTACCTGTGAATTTTAGGCCGTATAAGAGTAAAGAGACTTAATAATTTGCCATCTGATTTACATACAAGATTATGGTGTGTACAGACACGCATATGTAAATTAGATGACACTGAGAAAAGAGTCAGCTTTTTAAAAATGCTCACAGACATTAAGAAATATTAGAGAGTTGTTGAAACAACATTGTAGGAGAGGGTGAGAGAAATATATAGCTAGCTAAGAAAGAAACGAGTAACTAGTTCAGTTAATTAAAAATCATGGCTAATTAGAACAATTAAAGGAAATTTTTTTATTTAAACCTAACTGAATCCCAGAACTAAAATATATTTTAACATGCATTTTGTGTTAATAAAGTATATAGGAAAAAAGCCTTAGGGAAAAACATTGATTGACTCACATTTAGTATATTAATAGATATATTTTAACATGACTGTAATTTTTGAGAAACCTATTAAAAAATCTCACAATTTCATATTTAACATTGTTTAACTAAGTTAATAATGATTGGAATTTTCCTACACTGAAAACAAACATTTCTTTCTTTTCCTACAATCCAAAATTTCATTCTACTAAAATATCACAATGTATTTGTGATACTTTTAACTGTAAGAACAGCTGCAAACAGAATATAGATTTAGTTGATGTATCCCAAGAATTTTTTTAGATCTGATTATATGAGCTAAGATAAAAAAAAATGTCTTCTACTTTTAAGAAATTATTTTCCATGTAATATCGTTTTTGTCATTGATAATCAGATCGTAAAATTCGAAATGAATAAAATTAAGGTTTTTTTGAGCTCCTCAGAAAATTGATTGAAATCTCCGCACTTTCTCTCTCGAGCAGGTAAAATAATGAGGATATAAGTGTGAGTTTATTTATTTCAGAAATAGATTCCGTCTCAAGAGACTTGGAAAATAAATTAATATTTTCAGTTTTGGAATTCGAGATAGATTTTTTATCTCCGCGATCATCTTGATACGTTTTAATTTAAATTTTCTGTGAAGATGTTTTTCGATCAGGTCATTGCCGCCTCTTCTGTTGAAATGTTTAGTTACCTAGCACAGCCGTCACTTGAAAATCAGCGAAAGATTTTTAATCTTAAAATGGTTGAGATAGAGGAGTGTAAAAAAAAGTTTCCTGTTTCCTGTTAGTTAACCACAAATACACCTCGCATGAATTTTTTCTGGGAAACGATTATTTGTCGTGTGTGTTTGACTGGTAATGCAAACGTTTCTCTGTTGTTTTATTGACAGATACGACACGTGTGCCTGAAAGAAAAGGATAGTCGAAAAACAATAGTATAACAATGACATTTACTTAATTAACAGTTTGTCTGGGACAACCATTAAAAGACAATATGTAATAAACAATGGTTACACAGAGAAAATAATTCATAAATAGAGAGTAAAATTAGTACCATGGCAATAAGAAAATGCATGTAGTATTCATTTTAAATAGTAAAGGAAGCTCACGTGTGATTTTAGGAAGTGGGTCTATGACAGAAACGAATGGGAACTGAAGCATTTTGTAAATTAAAATCAACGGTAACATTTCTATGAATAATTTCAATGCAGCATGTGCACATCTGTACTGCAAAGCGGAAACAATCGATGAAAAACGATCGTTTCTGAATTAAAAAGAGATTATAATTAATAAATGAGCCAAAACCAGGAATGTCATGCCGAAAATTGAAACTAAATTTTGCAATTAAAATCTGACTTTAAACAAAATAAAAATCAAATAAAAAAAACCTCAAATATTTTTTAGATGCAGATTGATCTTTTCTATGATGATTAAGAAAAAAAATAATAAAACATTAAAAAAAAACATTTAGAAAACATAAAAAAACTTCCTGAACTTTTAGCCAAATAACCACATGGCATGCAGTTCAGAAAAACCAAATGCAATTCCAAATTTTAAATTAGTTACAATTTTTGCTAAGCTCCGACTGCTATGCAATTAAAAAATGTATTTACGAATCATTTTAATTTCACATCTGAGAGGCCACCTACACAGCCATGTGACATGTTTTTTTTTTAAAAAAAGTTTTTTATTTTGTAGTGAATTCCTATTTATTTTTGTTGTGACTCTGTAAAGGGGCCAGAATGAAAACACAAACTCAGAGTTTAGATGAAACAAATATATTGAAGAAAAGTATAATACAACAGAGAAACGAGGGGTTATACGTCAGTCTTGACTGCCAGTATAGACTGGGATTGATTCGACACTGAGGAGCAAGTGCTCCCAGTATTTACGGTGAATGGACTAGTCCAAAGTCCGTTATAAGTAAGGTACCATAACAATTTCCCCCCCCCCCCTCACGAGGGGATTCAGGCGTAATGTCGGTTTTTTAATAGAGAAAATTCACCTCTCCAAAATGGGTCACTTTGGATGAAAAAAAACATTAGGTCAGTCAAGAATTTCTTTTACTGATGTAAAAAATATACTACACTTTGACTGTAGCCCCAAATCTCCAGTGAATCACCTTTATAAACTAGAACCAATATTAGATACACCCATTCAATCTACAAGTTAAGCAACTGACCAAAAATCTATCTATATCTTCTATATCTAATATATAAAATTGTATTGGCTGGATTTTAGAAGTTGAACCTTAGTAGCATTCAAACTGACAAATCAAACTTTATTTCTGAGTTGCCAATTTTTATTTTTTATCGTTGTATCATGTTATTTGCAGTAAACTAGGAATACTTTGTTACAATTTATTCTAAACAATTCTTAATTCGGGACGGCAATTTGGTAGTAATCACCTTAAAAGAAAAATCAGTTATGGGGAATAACTTTCGATATAAACAAAAGCAATTTTTAATTTAAACATAGCTGGATTTTAGTACAGCTAGTATATATATATATATATATATATATATATATATATATATATATATAAAGTGTACGCATTTGTTATTGTTTTTACTGGGAATGGTAACAGCGTATGTTTTTTTCCACTTCCTAAGTGGCAAAAATCATGCGGAATATTGCCTTGTCTCCCTAAATAGGACGTTATTTTTAATATATATTTAATTTTTACATACATAAAACTAATCCATGGACACGTGTTTCTAGCTATCAATCGTCATCAGCATTGCTAACTTAGACAAGGATCGAACTCTTGATTACATTGTCTGTAGTTTGATGCTTTACCCAAAGACCACGACACCTTACCCAGAATATATACGATTTTTTAACACCTAAATATTAAGTTTACATATTTGTTATTGTTTTTACTGGCATACATAAAAATTAATAAATTGGGGTAAAGCATCAGACTACAGACAATTTAATCGAGGTTTTGATCTTTGTCTAAGTTAGCCCTGCTGATGACGGCTGATATCAAAAAACACGTGCTTATGGATTACTTTTATGCATGTAAAAATTAATATATATATATATAATTATAATGGAGATTATGTATCTGTCTGTCTGAAGCCAAAACTATATTATTAGTTTTAATTGCTCTCTTTTGTTAGCTACTTATCAGCTCCTATATATACCCATTCTAAAACTTTCCAAAACATAACGTGTCTTTCAAATTAATATAATTAGTTTTAAAGCTTTTAATAAATTAATATTCGCAAATATACACTCATGATATATATTTATCGCCTGCTTTATATACCCATTCCAAAACTTCCCCAAACATCACACGTCTTTCAAATTTACATAATTAGTTTAAAACTTCTAATAAATTAATATTCGCAAATATACACTCATGATTGTTTTTTCCAGATTTCCAGATGTATTTAAAATATTTTCCTCGATTATAATTTAAATAAAAATTATAAATAGAATTAATAAAACACATTGTTTTTTTTTATCTATATAATTGAGTTACATAATTAAATTTTAATGGAATATGATGAAAACAACTAGCAAAATATGCGACTGGAGGGAGCATATATTTGCTAGTATATATATGTAAACAAAGTTCATTTATATTCAAAAAGCCAAGATTTCATTTTTCTTACAAAACATTTTCAAAACAGTTACACTTTAGTGCAAATTATTTTACGACTTGTCTCGCTTAAAGTTAATCAACCAACATTATTATGTTAATATTGGATCTGTCCACCTCAAACTCAGCAGAAAGTACATAAAAAGTCCTTCATTTGAAAAATTATACAACTTAGTGTGACATGATAGATAAACGTTCAACAGGAAACTTAGAACTCACATTCGACCCTCGGAAGTCCGCCATCTTCAAACCACAATCAAGAGTTAGCAACATAAATCACGTAACCTCTTGCAGCAAATTTAATTAAGTTTTATTCTTCTATTTTTATTGTTTATCTATAAAATACTTAAATTAACCCAAAGATAATTCTCATTGCATAATTTACTTCATTAATATTGTGAGTATCTATTTACTTCATTTGAATACAAAACTAAGTGTGGAGTTAATATAAATTATGTATTCCATTTCCTTATATATATCAGCTATATCAGCTTATATATATATATATATATATATATAATATCCATTAAAATATTCAGTGTAGTCTGATGTATATACTACTAAAAGTCTGATGTTATCTTGCTTGCATGCTTGTCACAGTGCACACTTAACATATACATGAATGTGTTAGATGTTGAGACAAGAGGCGAATGACATAAATAAAAGAACGAATGATAAAAGAAGTGGCAATAGGAACGGAATGATGTAAATATTTTAAAGAGGAGAGAGTATTATAAGATCATGTTTTCTGACTCTGTGAGATCTTTTGATTTTCTAATCCTTGCAAAGATATGATCATCAATCAATGTCAAATCTAAGAACTTATCTTCCACTTTATAATATATATATATATATATATATACACTTTAGTGAGTAAAAAAAAACTTCCAAACGAAACCATTTCAAGTGTTTAAGGGCTAGAAGAAAGCTAATAATAAATCCGACACCACCCACCTTGCCATCTAAATTAATTTGGAAAGAAATCCTTTACTCCATTTCTATATTTCTTTTTTGATTTCTTTTTTCCTTTCTTTTTCCTTTCTTCTTTCTATATGGATTGATATATTTTTTTTCTTATTTTAAACTTTCATTTCTTTTTTCATTTCTTCTTTCTATATGGATTGATATATTTTTTTTCTTATTTTAAACTTTCATTTCTTTTTTCATTTCTTCTTTCTATATGGATTGATATATTTTTTTTCTTATTTTAAACTTTCATTTCTTTTTTCATTTCTTTTTTCTATATGGATTGATATATTTTTTTTCTTATTTTAAACTGTCATTTCTTTTTTCCTTTCTTCTTTCTATATGGATTGATATATTTTTTTTCTTATTTTAAACTTTCATTTCTTTTTTCATTTCTTCTTTCTATATGGATTGATATATTTTTTTTCTTATTTTAAACTTTCTAGTTTGAGACGTTTTCTTTCCTTTCTTTTTTTACCTCACCCACTAGAGGTATTATTTCATATGAATATTAGTGCGACCACTGGCAAAGCATAATTTTTATTTTCTGTCATTTTTGACAGAGAGTGTACACTCGTATATCTAATAATATATATAACAAATACTGATCTATACTATTTAAAACATAAGCTTGACCGATTGACAGACAGAGCCTCTCATAGAGATGCTTAGATGCATTTAAAGACTAACAAAAGGTACGTATGTTTCTGATTGTGTTTCCACTACTTTCAGGTAACACATTTACAGGGATGACTGAGTTCGGCACTGAACGACCCAAGAGGGGTTGATGTGACATAAAATGAAACAACACCCTCGTGATTTGCAAAAAAATCTCAATTAACTTATTAGCAAGGAGACAAAATGATTGACCCAAATAATATCTTAAACATCTCAAAAGAAACGAAAATTGCTTACGAAAATCTAACCGAATCATTTGCACATTATGAATATAATATCTTAAACATCTCAAAAGAAACGAAAATTGCTTACGAAAATCTAACCGAATCATTTGCACATCATGAATATAATATCTTAAACATTTCAAAAGAAACGAAAATTGCTTACGAAAATCTAACCGAATCATTTGCACATTATGAATATAATAGCCTAAACATCTCAAAAGAAACGAAAATTGCTTACGAAAATCTAACCGAATCATTTGCACATTATGAATATAATATCTTAAACATTTCAAAAGAAACGAAAATTGCTTACGAAAATCTAACGGAATCATTTGCACATTATGAATATATCTTAAACATCTCAAAAGAAACGAAAATTGCTTACGAAAATCTAACCGAATCATTTGCACATTATGAATATAATATCCTTAATATCTCAAAAGAAACGAAAATTGCTTACGAAAATCTAACCGAATCATTTGCACATCATGAATATAATATCTTAAACATTTCAAAAGAAACGAAAATTGCTTACGAAAATCTAACCGAATCATTTGCACATTATGAATATAATATCTTAAACATCTCAAAAGAAACGAAAATTGCTTACGAAAATCTAACCGAATCATTTGCACATTATGAATATAATATCTTAAACATCTCAAAAGAAACGAAAATTGCTTACGAAAATCTAACCGAATCATTTGCACATTACTAATATAATATCTTAAACATCTCAAAAGAAACGAAAATTGCTTACGAAAATCTAACCGAATCATTTGCACATTATGAATATAATATCTTAAACATCTCAAAAGAAACGAAAATTGCTTACGAAAATCTAACCGAATCATTTGCACATTATGAATATAATATCTTAAACATCTCAAAATAAACGAAAATTGCTTACGAAAATCTAACCGAATCATTTGCACATTATGAATATAATATCCTTAACATCTCAAAAGAAACGAAAATTGCTTACGAAAATCTAACCGAATCATTTGCACATTATGAATATAATATCCTAAACATCTCAAAAGAAACGAAAATTACTTACGAAAATCTAACCAAATTACTCGCACATTGTGAATAATATAAAAAAATCCACACTTCAAAAATACCATCATAAAACGAAGTATCATAAATAGAACCTTCTTAGCTGTAAATGACCCAACTGTGGTTGATGAGCCGTAAAACAAAATCAAATGAATCAATCAGTCCATGCAACCCCTTTCTCTTAACCCTTACTTGTCAGGTTTCACGTTTAATAGATTCTTCCCTTGGTTGGCTGCAGTAACACTCTGCTGGTTAGTAATGGCCGTAAAGCAGCCAAACCAGAATATAATACAAACTTCTATTTGAATTTCTTGTTTCACACAAAATTAAGATTTATAAATGTGTTTATTGTTTCCGGTTCTTTTATAATTTATGTTTTTATTGGTTTCTCTTTCAGTGGCCGAGACTCCTAGAGAGCCAAATTTCATTGTACCAGCCCGGAATGTTACCGTTGTGGCTGGTAGAAAGGCTATTTTACCCTGTTCCGTGGAATACCTAAAATCACATAAGGTAGGTGGAATTTCAAACACTTTTCCTTTGATTTTTTGCAGAAATGATAAAATGTAGTTTTTCTGGTAGTGCTTTGTCACTTTCTATTTGTGTGTGCATATATATATATATATATATATATATATATAAAATCACACATTAGAAGCGTTGGTAGAATGGCAATGATAAAGAGAATATTTTTTTTATAAAATATTAAGAAAACCTTCACAACGCAAATTATCATTGCCATTCCACCAACGCTTCTAATGTGTGACTTTTCATAATAACTTTCCACGTTATACACACGCCATATCAACATTTTCGTCCATAAAATACAGACGAATTTCAACCTTACTGCGATAGGCTTGTATTGTCTTAGTCAGGAGGGAAAAAAATGAAGAAAAAAATAAGAAAAAAATATGCTTATTCTTCTGAAGATGGTAAATATTATTACCGAAAGTACTCAAATTAAAAAAAAATGTTTTTAAGGTAAATAAATAATTTATTTTTATAAACAAATAATTTGCGTTGTGAAGGTTTTCTAAATATTTTATAAAAAAAATATTCTCTTTATCATATATATATATATATATGCACAATATATCATAAATAAAATGGCATTAAGACAGAATGTGTGAAAAAGACAAAAGGAAAAACAAATTAAATACAGGAATGAATAATCAAAAAACAAGATTTTACCAATTTCATTCAGATCAACCAACCCTTTTTCTGAAGACGTCCGTTGATCCAAACTAAACGGGTAAAATCTCTCGTTTTTTGATGATTTATTCCTGTATTTAATTTGTTTTTCCTTTTGTCTTTTTCACACACACACATATTATATATATTTAATTGAATAAGAGTCGGTATCAGATCTGTTGATCATACTGTAAGAAATTCTAACTGATTTTCAAAAGTTTAAGTAAAGTAATCAAAAAATCCCAAATTGTGAAAGTTTAGTAAAGTTTGATAGAGTTTTGTGAAAGTTTGTTAGAATTTTGGAAATAATCTTTAACACATCTCATAGACAATACATATCTTATTCAGCATAATATGTAATGCAATTGGCCATCGATTCCTATGGCTCCACGGAAATTCAGGAACTCCCGCACTTTGGGCTAGAGAGTATCAAGTGTATTCGTTCTTCAACCGCAATGTATTGAACAACCGCTTTTCAGTCCATCGACTAAAGAACAGATAAACTTGGTATTTTTAGCCTAATGGGTAGGATTTTCAGTATTTCCGTGAAACCACAGATATCAATGGCCAATCATATTACTGTATAATGTAATATGCACTTATATATATGTATATATATATATATATATATATATATATATATATATATCCGGTTGAACAGGAGTGCCAACTTCTGTTTATTCCTTTTGTGATCCAATCTTTCTATTCGTCAGAACAATAGATCTTGTACTATTAACCAAGGAGTGTAGGAAATCTCCATATTTGACGCAAACGTTTTCGATCATCATTGGTCGTCTTCAGGCGGATGATTGATCAATGCAAAGTAATATTGGTGAATTTACACTCCTTGGTTAATAGTACAAGATCTATTGTTCGACGAATAGAAAGATTGGATCAGAAAAGGAATAAACAGAAGTTGCCACTCCTGTTCAACCAGATATGTATAAAAGAAGAATTGTTGCCTAATCATACAAAATTTAAAGTATATATATATATATATATATATATATATATATTATAGTGGAACCTATTTTTCAAACATAATGTTTTCTGAAAAGCTGTTCGAAAACCGAATCATATTTTCCCATTAAAAATAATGTAAAAGAGATAAATTCGTTAATATAGACTGTTTTTTTAATGTATTTTATGCAAATATTTAAAATATAGTTCCTAAAAAAAAACCCAGATTCAAAAGATAAAAACCCAGATCTGGATTTAAAAGCACAGGAGTGGCAACCCTGCCCAGAACTGTTAACGTTTCATCAGATTGTATGCTTTGGTTTCCGGTTGGCATGGTTCTGGAATCAAAATGGCTTGAATTTAATGTTGTTAATCCGAATTTGTCCAATTCCGACACATTCATGATCATATGTTTAACTGTATGTGTGTAGATATAAATGTACAGCTATAGTATTCCAGATAGTTTTGTTCATATAGGTTGGGTAAACAATCCTATAAATCTTACTGTGTTCATAAAATAGTGTTCAATAACAAGTATAGCTGTATATTTTTAACTTGTTTATTTCTACAAACATCTCTGGCATAAATGTCTCCACTTGAGCCAAAATAGCTAAGTCTCGTCAGCTCGAGGGTTGAAGCAAAACTGGTTACAAACTGAAGGAAACACATTCTGAAGAAGAGGACATCACATGACAAGAAACTATTAGGGCTAACACTTGATCTCTATATGAGATAAATAGATATTCGAATATTCCAGTAAAGTTTTTGTTTACCTGTCAAACGTTGAGTTAGTGAAGAAGTTAAGAAAATTAATTTTCCTCTCCCTAATTGACAAGTTAACTATGTTATAGTATATCTTTCTGGTGGTCTCTTGGTCTTACCGGATTCTAAGTTCTGTTACTTGAGGTAACGTCACTTGGAGAAGGTGCACCTTTTCTCGTATGAGCCAGTCTATAACCGTATCGGGGGGATCTTATTTAGGCTTTGAATACTATGTTATTTTGAATATTTGGTCATTGTTTACTTGTAGAGGGAAGTATGCTCATGTCAGGTTGTCCTGACTAACCCTTGTAGAGAGAGACCGAAGACGCTAGAGGATGGTGTTTAGTAGGTAATTCAACCTCTGCTATATATATATATATATATATATATATATATAAATATGAGAGATGTGTGTTTGAAAAAGACAAAAAAAAAAAAATTTTAATACAGGATTTTTGTATTTGAATTTGTTTTTTCCGTTTGTCTTTTTCACACATCCTGTCTTTCACAGCATTTCACTTTATGACATATCGTGCATTTTATTCTCATTTTTATATATATTTATTTATATATATATATATATATATAGTAAGCTATGAAAATATATTTATGCCAATTAAGCTACACAGGGCTCCCGCGTTTCATCCCCGGGGGGGGGGGGGAATCTCTAGGCTAAAATGCATGGAGTTATTTTTGCTGGGTGTTTTTATATACACGGCTAGCTAGTTAACCAATCAGCTTCTTTGTTGTCCTCTCAGCCAATCGTTGGGCTTCCCACGAACAAAAGTGGGGTTAGTGTTACTTCCTATGTCCTGTTTTAGTGTTCTGTTTTCTATAGATTGGCTTATATCCTGTTTCCTTTGTTTTGTCAATATAATGGGTGAATTTATCTTACCACGTGGTTCCTTGTATTTGTATTTTAGGTTTTAATTTTTAAATTGTTAAAAAAAATTTTTTTTTAAAAACGTATAAAAATACATACCTAAAAAATACTATGTCAATTAACTGAAAAGGGATGTCACTCTAACTCTAAAGAGACTTTAACAAATATTAGAGAGTTGTTGAAGTAATACAGAGTGCAAGAGAGAAGGACGAGATCAATACATAGATAGCTGAGAGAGAGATGGTTAACTTGTTCAATTAATTTCTGATAATGGCTAATTAGAAGAATTAAAATGGAATCTTTCTCAAACATAACTCAATCACATAACTAAGGTGTATTTTGGAGTGTATTTTGTGTGATAAAAATATATAGAATTATGTATTTGATATTTAGTATATTATATTTATTTGGTGCTTTTTTACATTAGGACCCGTGCTAAAAGTGCCTCGGTGTCGGTACTTTCCAGATGTTTACATAAAACGCCGGATAATGCGGAATGAAAAATCTGTTGACTTACCTGCGTCCAAAAAAGCACAAACTAGGCAGGATTTACAAGGGGGAAAAAACAAGCAAAATTTTAAGTAAAAAAATTTGTATGTATTTATTTTTTTAACGGAGAAAATAGTGATTCAAATAGGATTTTATATTAAGAAGTAAATCAAGGGTTAGGGCAGGGTAAGGAATTAGGGTTTGGGTAGGGTTAGGAATTAAGGTTATAGTTTGGGCAGACTTGTTTGCAGACGTAAAAAAATTCAGTTATCAAGTTTAAATGTCGTCTGTTAATTCATTCCAATCAGTTATTCATTTTCTTGCAGTTTTATTCATATGTCAGGGCTTTCCGGAGTTTTACATAAACGCCTGAAAGCACCGATGGTGATGGACTTCTAGCTTGGGTCCCAATCTAACAAAGTACCAATTATTTTATGATATTTAATATTTGTATTTAATATAGATTATGTATTTTAGAGTGTATTTTGTGTGGTAAAAATATGTAGAAAAAATGTCTTAAATAAACACGTTGATTAACTCAGCTTTAGTATAATAATAATCGATGTATGTAGTATATATTGATGTTTGTCTAATGGCTGTGTTTGTTGTGCCAATCGTTTTTGTCGAATCACTGAAGTTAGACAATATAGAGAATGGTCAGTATTTATTAGGGTCATTCTGGAAATACCAATTGCTGGAAGTTTGAAAGTGGCTGTAAAAAAAGGTCACATTGCTCAATGTTAATCAGCGGTCAGTGGCGGTAAATGTTACTCTATTTCCATTTCTGAGTAAACTTCACTTGAGTCCATCACGTTGACATACCAGTGGTCAGTGGAGGTAAATAAACTTCACTTGAGTCCATACCGTTGACATACCAGTGGTCAGTGGAGGTAAATAAACTTCACTTGAGTCAATCACATTGACATACCAGTGGTGAGTGGAGGTAAATAAACTTCACTTGAGTCCATCACGTTGACATACCAGTGGTCAGTGGAGGTAAATAAACTTCACTTGAGTCAATCACGTTGACATACCAGTGGTCAGTGGAGGTAAATAAACTTCACTTGAGTCCATCGCGTTGACATACCAGTGGTCAGTGGAGGTAAATAAACTTCACTTGAGTCAATCACATTGACATACCAGTGGTCAGTGGAGGTAAATAAACTTCACTTGAGTCCATCACGTTGACATACCAGTGGTCAGTGGAGGTAAATAAACTTCACTTGAGTCAATCACGTTTACATACCAGTGGTCAGTGGAGGTAAATAAACTTCACTTGAGTCCATCACGTTGACATACCAGTGGTCAGTGGAGGTAAATAAACTTCACTTGAGTCAATCACGTTGACATACCAGTGGTCAGTGGAGGTAAATAAACTTCACTTGAGTCCATCACGTTGACATACCAGTGGTCAGTGGAGGTAAATAAACTTCACTTGAGTCAATCACGTTGACATACCAGTGGTGAGTGGAGGTAAATAAACTTCACTTGAGTCAATCACGTTGACATACCAGTGGTCAGTGGAGGAAAATAAACTTCACTTGAGTCAATCACGTTGACATACCAGTGGTCAGTGGAGGTAAATAAACTTCACTTGAGTCAATCACGTTGACATACCAGTGGTCAGTGGAGGTAAATAAACTTCACTTGAGTCAATCACGTTGACATACCAGTGGTCAGTGGAGGTAAATAAACTTCACTTGATACAATCACGTTGACATACCAGTTGTCAGTGGAGGTAAATAAACTTCACTTGAGTCTATCACGTTGACATACCAGTGGTCAGTGGAGGAAAATAAACTTCACTTGAGTCAATCACGTTGACATACCAGTGGTGAGTGGAGGTAAATAAACTTCACTTGAGTCAATCATGTTGACATACCAGTGGTGAGTGGAGGTAAATAAACTTCACTTGAGTCAATCACGTTGACATACCAGTGGTGAGTGGAGGTAAATAAACTTCACTTGAGTCAATCACGTTGACATACCACTTCTTGTTAGATCACTGAAGTTACACGATGTTGAGCCTTGTTATTACACGATGGGTGACCATTTGGAAATATCAGGCGCTGTTTGTGGGTAGACGGTGACACCTCTCTGCAAAAACGAACATTGTCATCTCACCTGACCGGGATGTACATTTGACTGGAAACCACCTGTAAATTTAATATTCCTTAAAAACTTCCTCCTTAAGAAGAAGTCAGCTCAACCTTTCCAGGATGAATGCCGCACCAGATACACTTGAGTCATCTATCAATTGATGGTGAAACTTTTACGAAGGTCGTGTGCCGCAATATTCTTTCATTCATTGCAGCCAGAAGCTCCAATTCCGAGACCCCATGTGTCCTTCTCCAGAAAAGTCTTTAAAAAAAAGGGGTCAATTGGTTTTTCACCTTTAATAAATTCTTTGAAATATTTCTTTTATTTTGCTATTAAATAACCTACAAGAAAAATTGAACATTATGTTCAAATGCACCGAGATATCTCATCTGATAGACCCCAAAAATGTCCTTGTAAATTCATTATTTACTACAAAACCCTTAATTCTTTTTATGATTCTAATTTTGATTGTTATGTTCACAATATTTCGATCGATGTCACGTTCAACTTTCTTCAGGTGTCGTACACTTGGGAACCTGTACAGAGTACTGAATTAAACTCTTTATTTAATCCATGGTGGTCGATTGTTCTCATTCTATCAGCCATATCTAGGTAGAAGTGTTAAATTATGTTATTCTTGTATAAATAAATGTTTAGTTTAAATTTTGCTTCATCTTCCCGTAGTTTTTCTGCTGAAATTCCTGAAGGTTTTACACAGAATTATGAAAAATTCAGTTACTCTGTAATTTTATAACTGAAAATAAAAAAATAAACATCACCAAATACAGAAAGTATTTTTTTTTTCAAATGTGTTTATAATAGAAACAAAGTCTTCCACCATTTTTGGACAATTTACAAAATTCTTATTCTAAAAATAGAGATTGTAGATTCTTTTCTTACTTTATTTGCATTTTTATTGTATTTTTTTTTCCTAATTTAAAAAAAAAATTCTTTGAAAAAAAGGGAAAGATTTGTGGCATTACTTTAAAAAATATGTGTCAACTTATTTGTTTTGTTTGTGTCTTTTTTGCCCTTCAGCAGATTTCTGTACTTTTCATATTATAATAACAACCCTGAGGATATATCAGTATTCATGTAAAGGCTGCTTTATAAAAGACACAAACCACACATGTATTATAAAATACTCTACTTGTGTGCGTTATGTCGATGATTTTCTTATTGTAGCTGATAATAATGAAGCACACACACAAACCACAGATCCTTTTCCAAAAAACTGTTCTTAAATTCACTGATGTTCTCATTGACACCTAATAACATGTTTAACAATTCTACTGATAGCTTAAACTCTATTCCCTTAAATAACAAGAGCGAATCACTACAATATAGCCATTATTAAATACTTACTAAACTCTGCAAAACTAATCTTCGCCACCAGAAAAAAAAAATATTCATTGAATTAAAAAATATAAAACAAGTCTTTATTAATAACAAATCCCCTAATTATATTGTTCATGAACAAATACAATTGATTATTCGAAACTTAAACAAATAATACTAATATCCAACATTATAACTCAAACTATATTAACCTAACCTATTGCAATCAAATGCAACACAACTTTAGATTAGAAGAAAAAGCTATAAAAAATATTTGACACCGATACATATCTCCAATTCACGATAAGAATAAAATTAGACTAATTATTTATTACAAGAAATTAGACCCACAATCTTGTAACAAAATAAACAACTCCTCCATCAAACATTAGAAAGAACCAATGTTATTTATAAGTTCAAATTCTCTCCATAATAATAATAATAAAGCTAATAGCTATATTGGTTTTACTATCACTACCTTCTCTTGCAGACTCATCATGCACCTTGTAAACTCTAGCTCAATTTACCAACATTTACAAAAACATAACTTCTCCCTTTGGTTTTAAGACAAATTTTTGTTAATAACTGAAAACATTACATTCTGAAACCAATTTAAAAACTTAACAATACTCGAGGCCATCTTTATTAAAACCCATCAACCTACAATAAATAATATTATGTATGAAACCAATAACAACATTATTAAATGCTTAACGCAATATAATTCATCCTGTGATGCTAATTCTGACGTCCCAGAATTTAAAGTTTTAACGTTTCTCCTGGAACTGCACTGGGTTGTTCTTTTGACGTCTGACTGACTACACATACGCGTTCTCGGCTGCTTTTGGAAATGTTATCCTTTTCTTCAGCTTTTTTGTCCATTCGTTCTTGTCACCTGAAGATGGTTCGACTAAGAATCGAAAGTGCTAGTGATACATATGGAACATATATTTTTTTTTTTGATTTTGACACAAAAAAAGATTACAAGAAAAATCAAAAATAAAAAAGGTATAATCAAGCAGTGAATTCTGTTATGTTTAACAATGTTTGCTTAAATATATACATATATATAAGAATGACAAAATAACTTGAACAGAAGTTTTGCACCACTTTTATGTCCCCTTACGAAAAATAAAATCAAGACATAATACTATTTAACCTTATGTCTAGAATCCTTATTTCAATTTTAATGAAAATCAATTACATGATTTTGATTTTAGAAAATGTCTAAAATTTAAGGCTTAAGGTGTCTTAAGTAGAAATTAAAATTCGAGGAATCTTGTTGAATTAATGTCTAATATTTATAGACCTATACTAATCAAAATCTGACAGATGTTAATTTTCAAATGGAAGTTTGTGTCCATATTATGTCATTTAAAATACTCCAAAGAAACTGAAATTTGGGGAATATTTATCGATTGATGTCTAATACCTATTGTACAAATGTCATTAAAAAAAAAAAACTATTTGCCCCTTTTGCATAAAACAAAATTAAACTAAGTATATCCCACATTACCCACCCTTACGACTATCAGCTGTGTTCTAAACTTTATAATGATCGGTTAATCAGTTTAGGAGTGAATCCTATGCATAGAAATATATAGACATATACACATACCTAAATTTATATAAATAGAGATATATAATTAAAAAAAAAATGTTTTCATTGTTTCGATTTGTATTGAAAAGTAAGATTTGGTCTTGAATCAGAAGGGAATCATCGATGTTAACATATGTAAAAGAAAACTCCTGATGTTTTTGCTCAAGACGACAACACTTCAATTCTTAGAAGTGCTTCTCAGTTTAACCTTTCCTCTTGGGAGTTCAAAATGTCACTTGTGTCGGAAGCCAACAGTTGAAAGCCCGGAAGTCAAGTTGTGCGAGCAATGGGTTCCCTGCAGTGCAGCGTATTGTGCTAGAGAAAACCGGAATCGGAACAATCTAGCGAGAGAAAAAAAGTATGGAAGCTTATAATGAAAATAAAAAAAAGATGTTCTGCCTTTTTTACGTTCCCTTCCTTAAAACTGTCAAAGAAAACCATTATTCAAAGATAGTGATTCAGAAAACCACCTGAATAATTTCTTATAGGGATTAATCATAGGCAATGGAAGACAAAAAAAAAAACCCCTCACCTTCAGAAAAAGTGTCTGTTGAACATTGTAGGCAGTGACAACAAAGGTTTTTCAAAGACAGCAATACTATTGTCTTCAATATCGTCCTACCGTTTCTCTTATGGGTAAATTTTGATTATTGGCTTCTTCTATCACTTATGCAACTTAGAACTTTATATATTTCTCTTGCAGATATTTCATACTTTAGTGCAATAATGCTAATATTTCATATTAAAATATGTGCAGCAAGGTTTCTCAGTATATCAACATCATATATGGGTTTACGTCCGTTTTACCTGTTGGCATGTGTTGGACTGCTTTTAGAAATGGATTTACAAACTAACGTATCTCTGACCAAGTCTTTATTTATCCCTCTTTTCCTCAAGTCTATCCGTATCACTTTCTCCCATGACCTCTGCCAACTGACCCTGCTACCTCAACTTTTTTTTCACAAATCCAATCTTATCACATCTATCTGCACAGACAAGGTATGCAATATGTTCAACGTAGAAGAGGTCCATCACTATGTGCTGAAAAAGGCCATATTTTTCATTCACACCACGCCCTGGTGGTCTGATTGTAAACAGTATAGTATTCTTCTACTAAAAGATTTTGGCACCATGATTCTCTTATTAGTGTTAAACCCCTATTGGTACTGAATCGATTGCATACATCCGAGAAGTTGCAGATTTCCAGTTTGATAAGAGAACATTTGGAGGAAAATCTTGGTATCATGTTGATCAGAGTTGTGTAACACTGATCACTTTGGCCTGATGCACGAATGTTATCAGGTGACAAGATTGTAGCATATAATCTGTCATGGCTTGATGGATTGCTAATTCCATGATGGCATCTATTTTGTCTGAAAGATAGATGTCTTGGGAGGAGATGTTTGTGTGAAGAATAGGGAAATTAGTACATCCATTGTGGAGACAGGATTGCACGAGATGGCATAAGAACCCTTGTACCACTTTCCAGGGCAGTGCTGGATGCTAAAGAAATACTTAAATAAATGTGGACTGCCAATGTTTCTGCAGGGTTTGGGAAATCTTCAGACAATATTCCTGCATCAATGCATGCAGCAGATCTGCTTGGAGTGCATCGTTTGCTATTCCCCGCATGAGTTGGTATTTGATGTACATGTCGGACAGGTCATGCACACAAAGGGGCCATAAAATATTGCAGTCCAGAGTTGTAACCTAGAGGTAGACGAGGTAGTTCTATATTGTCTCCATCTCACCCGGTGACACAGAGGCACAAGTGAGGTGATGGACAATGGCATCCCTAGTATCTTGTGTGTGTCAGTGGTGAAGAATTTAAAGTGGTTGTTGACTATGGCATTCTGGACGGACTCATCAGCAGAATTATATAGCTTGATGTTGGCCTGAAATGTCAACATGCCTGTCATTTTAGTGAGCACTTCTTGATCAATTCAGAATTTTCTGAATTGATTCGGGGGCGGGGGTCATTTTGAGATGGAGCTGTGACAGTTTGGCTGCTGGGGCTTGAACATAGGTTGCCTAGGCTTGCTTAATGATAGACAGGCGAAATATTAAATCAAAAGTTATCGTCTGCCTGCTTGGAACCTGATTGTCTAATGCTTCAACCTGATTGGTTAATAGTTTCATCAAGACCTTCCTGAACGTTGACTACGCAAAATCATAGAAACGCGGTGTGTTCTCTATAAGATTACCTTATCATAACCTGAGTTCAATATCCTCCCCGTTTACCTATCTTCTCTATTACCTATCTTCTCTATTACCTATCTTCTCTATTACCTATCTTCTCTATTACCTATCTACTTTATTACCTATCTACTTTATTACCTATCTACTTTATTACCTATCTTCTCTATTACCTATCTTCTCTATTACCTATCTACTTTATTACCTATCTACTTCAGCATATATCTATATATCTCTTTTTTACTTAAATTATTAAATAGGTCTTATTGTAATTTAGCTTAAACTGTATTAATTCCAGTCCCATCCCAGTTTCTTTCCTATTACCTTGTATATATTCCCATCAAAAGTTAAACTTTTGAACTAGGATAGAGTTATTTCACATTCCTCAGTCCTTGTGTGCTTTTTTTACATTAATTGTTAACACTTAAAGATTCCTATCCACAACTCTATTGTTGGCAGTGTCATTAGTTGTGATAAGAATAGAAATTTTCATTGGCTTTAAAGATATTGTAATTGTTGGGCGTTCCTGTTTTATCAAACTGAATAAATGTGAAAGGTTTTTCCATCAATCCTAACTATATCAACATAAAAATTGAAATTTAAATTTAAAATAATTCTATATTATAAAATTCTTCTCACATCCTAGCCTCCCCACATATAATAATATAAAATCACTTCATTCTTTGTCTCCATAAATTTTCGATCCCTTTTTCTTTAATTAACCCTAGATTTTACTGGTTTGTTGACATTTTTCGATGCCCGGGTTAATATATCTAAATTTCTTTAACTTTGATATATCTCTTAATTTTAACATATTTAACGTTATCGCTCCTTGCGTATATTGTTGTTAAAATAATAAAATATATTTGTTTATTTTAGCTCTACTTAACTATAATAATGCTCTATCCACAATATCGAGCATATAAATTATCTAAATTGCTCTATCCACAATATCGAGCATATATTTATTGTATTAGGAAGTACTTCATGAGAACAGTGAAAACACATTTATGAAAATAATTATTTTTATAATATTTGGAGTATATATATATTTATATCTAATTGTAAACGTCCCGTCTGCAGGGTCACAAATTTGCTGACTGCAACCGCATGCAGAGGGGTAAGCTCCTCTCCTTTCATGATGCCTTAGAACAGGATCCCAGTCCGTGACCTGGTGACTTGCAAACAATCCACTTCGACAATTACTTTGGCTGGTCACGTCTTGCCCTAATATCTATAAGTTTATCTCAAAATGTATTATTCAATATGGTTCTTCTAAAAATCAAAACCTTACTTTTTTTAAAATTTTGCTCCCAAATATATACTAGAAGGCGGTGGCTGAGAGTCAATTGTGTTAGGAACAGAGAAGATCACCACTACTGAAGAGTAATGTTTTCTGAGAGTAATGGATGGTTGTTGTGCTGTATTTTAAGAGTAATGTTTTGTGAGAGTAATGTTTTCTAGAGTAATGCTCCCACTCTCACGGTAAGCTTTTCTTCTGAGAGTATAAGAGTAATGTTCTTTGGGAGTAATGTTTTCTAAGAGTAATCTTTTTCTGGAAGTAATGTTTTCTAAGAGTAATGCTCCCACTCTCAATGTAATGTGTTTTGGGAGTAATGTTTTCCGGGAGTAATGTTTCCTGGGAGTAATGTCTTCTAAGAGTAATGCTCATACTCTTAATGTAAAATTTCCTTCTAAGAGTATAAGAGTAATGTTTTCCAGGAGTAATGTTTTCTAGGGTTGAGTTTTCTGGGAGTAATGTTTTCTAAGAGTAATGCTCATACTCTCAATGTAAAATTTCCTTCTAAGAGTATAAGAGTAATGTTGTTTGGGAGTAATGTTGTTTGGGAGTAATGTTGTTTGGGAGTAATGTTGTTTGGGAGTAATGTTGTTTGGGAGTAATGTTGTTTGGAGTAATGTTTTCCAGGAGTAATGTTTCCTAGGATTGAGTTTTCTGGGAGTAATGTCTTCTAAGAGTAATGCTCATACTCTCAATGTAAAATTTCCTTCTAAGAGTATAAGAGTAATGTTGTTTGGGAGTAATGTTGTTTGGGAGTAATGTTGTTTGGGAGTAATGTTGTTTGGGAGTAATGTTGTTTGGGAGTAATGTTGTTTGGGAGTAATGTTGTTTGGGAGTAATGTTGTTTGGGAGTAATGTTGTTTGGGAGTAATGTTGTTTGGGAGTAATGTTGTTTGGGAGTAATGTTGTTTGGGAGTAATGTTGTTTGGGAGTAATGTTGTTTAGGAATAATGTTCTTTGGGAGTAATGTTTTCCAGGAGTAATGTTTCCTAGGGTTTAGTTTTCTGGGAGTAATGTTTTCTAAGAATATAAAATAATTATTCTACGTCTAGGATTCTGTTTTACAACTTAATTCGGCATTAAATAACCATAGATGGTTGATATGCCGTAAAACAAAACAAACAAATATGATTGCAAAATCCCCAGTGTTTGAATAGATTTAACAACAAAAAGTAATACTATCAGATGACAGATAATGCACTCGCCCTATCCCTATTTACATCTAATGCACTTCATTATCCGCCAATGAAACGCGTCCCAGTTGTCTTTAACTTCTGAATCACCATCAGCCAATCAAATCCCTCAGCTTTGCAGATAAGGATTTGCAGATATTTTCATAAAAACAAGAGTTGTTTATGCGTGGTCGTTCTTTCTTTTCTTATCGCTAAAACCATATCAAAACTAACATGGCATCTCTGTATTTATTTCAAATGAAAATTTCTGTTACAAAATCAATACACTGTGAAAGAAAATGTTCAACGCCGCGTTTGTAACTTGTGTAGCAGCCACATGAAGACAATAATTATTTGTATTTTACACACGTTTTCGGTAATTTGTGTTTTTATCAAAGCCTTAAGTTTTGCATCAGAAGAAGATAGGGAGACGAGAACCATCCACAGTATCAGCGACGTGATGAAGATGGGAAACATGGTGTCACAGTAGCTATCCATCTAGATGCAAGTTAGGGTTGGATCAAACCCTGCTGGGTCACTTGGTGGAAAGTGTATGATGTTAAAAGACTTGAAACACCTGATGGTTCCATAAACATCACTGATGTAGTATCCAAATGCATCCGAAGACGCATATGTTCGCTGTATTCTATGCTCATTTCATACACTTAACACCTTGTAAACCTAAAACACAAATGCAAACCAGAAAAGGACATCAATATTTAATTACATGAAATAGTCATAAAACAACAAAATAATGGTCTCCCGCTAATTCGGACTTTCTGAGCAGGTAGAGGAATGGCAGGGCTATGATTTGGTGGATTTGAAGTGTGCATCTTGGTGACGTTTCTGAATCGTCTTAGTTTAAGAAGTTCTTAAGCTTATAACAAAATATTGGGAAAATGCAACCTCAAAAAAACTTTCTGCATGGATTGAAATAGGGGAGGAATGGCCAGAGAAAGTTGCCCCTTATCTACGCCCATTTTTCTTTTTCTTAAGCCTTATTTTTGTCGTTCTTCTTTTCCTGTTTTCTTTTTCCATAAAAAAATATGTTCAAACTGTCTTTCCTCATTTTTAAATCTCCAATTGAAACGCTGAAAGATTCGATGTGAAGTTGAGAAGGATTTTGTTGAGTTAAAGGATTTTTCATTGCAAGAATTTTTTTATTAAGCGTTTCACTTGATTGCTTCTCGAAAGAAAACCTCTATCGACTGAATCTTGCCAAAAAGTCTGTTGGCTTGTCACGTAAAAGTCGGTTACGAAACACTTCTGATGACTTAAATGAGTAACTATATTGAGGCTAAATGCTGGATATAATTAGTAGATGTCAAGGTAGAATAAAGAAGCTATCATTCTGTTCAGAAAGATTAAATGAGATAAGAAAAATATGAACAAAATTTTTTAAGATTCAATCAAAATGATATTACAGACCTAAGCATGATAGACCAACAAAAATGATATTTCAAACCCTAGTGTGATAAACCAATGAAAATGTCATTTCTAGTCTGAGCATGACAGAGAAATGAAAATGCTTTATCCAACCAATGCATTAGCCGCGAGGCTCGAACCTCAGACATTTAGTCACAAATGATTGTGAAAGTCCAATGTCTTACCTGTCTTCGGCTTGCTAGTAGTTGTAATCTAAGAAAAAATTACCATGTTTAATTACGCTAATCAGTTTCCATAGATGATTCAATTCTGTATGGGAAAGAATCTTGCATATTAGCTGAAGTAGAAAGCATTTTTTAATTTTTTTGTTAAATACATCATAGAACATAGGATCGCCTGTTCTCATTGGCTGTCAACCAGGGCTTGTAACAACTTTTTATTAGCTAAGGCAGTATTGCCACTTCTAGCAGAACATTCAGCTTTTGCCACCGGACAGTGTATAAAAACGACTTTTGTTCATCTTTGCATATTCATAATGTCTTATTGAAACACATTTACTCTCGATCGTTGATGATATGTAATGTAATCGCTGATTAATGTCGCATGAACACGCGCAAATGGTAATTTGTTGCACATCTTTTGTCTTTGCTTTGTTTGTAAGTTCATGGGATTTCTGCCATTACTAACCAGCAGAGTGTTACCACTATCGACAAAGGGAAGTGTCTATCAGGCATGTGTACATAGTGTGATGATGTATTGAAATGAAACCTGGCCAATGGGGGGATGAGGACATGTTGCATGTAGAGAAATGATATGAGAATGATACAGTGGATGTGTAATGTGAGGCTTAAAGACAGGCTTAGTTCTGATGATCTCAGAGGTCGATTAAATCTGGAGAGTATAGGAGGATGTATACAGAACAGGATACTTCGATAATATAACCATGTTGAAAGAATGGATGATAGCTTTCGGGTGACTAAATGTAGAACAGTTGAGGTAGCAGGTCCAGTTCACTCATAAGTTAAGGCCGCCCAAGGAAAACATCAGAGGAAGTAATTAAAATGGGCTTGAGAAAAATAGGGATAAATAAAGACCTGACCAGAGATAGATTAGTTTTGAAATCAATTTCTTAACCCCATCTAATGCATGCCAACATGTAAAATGGATGTTAAACCGAATACGATGATGATGGAATTCTGAATGGCATTAAAATAAAGTAAAAATGCTGTCATATACATTCAGCTATCATTATACTATGGCTGAGTCAATCAATCTTTTTCCTGTACACTTTAATAATACAAAATAGGAGTTAAAATTACTTAGTTCTGGGATTGAGTTATGTTTTAATAAAAATTCTGTTTTAATTGTTCTAATTAGCCATAATTTGTAATTAACTGGACAAGTTACTCGTCTCTCTCTCTCTTAGCTATGTATTTCTCTTGCCCCCCCCCTCCTCTCGTTCTGTTGATTCAACCACTCTCTAATAGTTCTTACTTGAAAATTTAGAGAAAAAGTGACTCTTCTTTTTCATTATTGCCATCTAATTTGCATACATGTGCCTGTACAACCACAAACACTCATGTAAGATGGTAAAATAATAAGACCTTTTACTTTTATATTATTCATAGAACTAAAGGGACTTGTTAGTTTTAATTATGCAACAGATATGTTATAGTTTATGAATTTTTTCATTAAATCAAAGTAGAAAAAGCAGTGGGAGTGGCTGTGACTCAACGGGTCACATGCATGTCTAATAACATTTCAAATATTTACATCCAGAGGGCACATATTTGCTAGTCTGAATAATTCACATACAGGAAATCTTCTCGTTTTAGACAAGATTTTAATTTGTTTTTGTCAGATGTTTTCATTTTAAATATCTTTGATAATTTTATTTTTTTAAACACAGTTTCAGAGTAAGATGTTTTCATTTGAAGATGGATGCACTAAAGATGGCTGCATTTGCTTAAAATATCTCGAATTTATCTGTGATTTTCTCTTTCTGATTGTTGTTTAAATGTTGTTTGTTCTTCTTGTTACAAACTGATGAAACATTTTTGTAACAGTTACTAAAATATAAGATTTTATTTATCCCAGAAGTTTGAATTATTTTATGTGTTTTATGTAGTCTATATTATTGAATATCTTTATCGATACTGCCTGCAGAAATGGCGACACTCTCACGATTTACTTTGGAACAGATATGTGAAATGGATTTCGTTTTGAGTCGATCCAATCTTAACTTTAATGTTGTCAACTTGACCCGGATCTCTCATCATCAATATGAGAAACATGGAAGGACAGCCATATTCATCTCGTCGTAGACCTGATCTCAACTGCTGTAATGTTATCAATTTGTTCTCTAACAGGATGAGTTTGCAATTGCTTATGAAAGGGTTAGTCACAAATAGCATCTCATGGCCAACAAGGAAACACACAGCTGTGAAATACGTCATTTAATTTTCATTTAAGAGAGTAAACATTCTGATGAAAAATAACAAACAAAACAAACTGGCCACTGTCTGAAGACATCGTATCAGATTTCATTGTTAATATATTGTTAAATATATAGTTTATTTGTTTTCCCATTGGGGAGGGAGAATTTTTGGGGATCTTATCACCTTTATCAACCAGTATATCATATATATATATATATATATATTTATATATTTATATCGCAAGCATGAAGGGAAGAAGAATTCTATCGTTCATGATTAAAAGTTAATCAAGAAAAAAAAAGCCAGCCCACCGGTTTCGCCCTCTCTTAACAAAAGCTGTATCGAGGGATTTACAAAAACGAGGGATTAAAAAAAAAAAGGTGGGTGAGAAGAGAGAGTACAGAAAATAAAATAGCGTTATGTTATATGTACAATGGAGGATGAATCTTAGAGACTGATCACATCTAGTCCCAATAAACATTCCCTTTGCTTACATATATATATATATATATATATATAAATTAATTTATAAATTAATTTATGCATGCATCTTTTAATTAATTTATGAATTAATTTTTTTTGCGTGTATAAAAGGAAGACAAGGCCACTTGTTTCTGGCTATTAACTGTCATCAGTATGACTACCCCGGACAGGTATCGAACCCTCAATACAAATACTCATAGTCTAGCGTTTTACCCCTATACCAGAATAACCTGCTACATTTTATGCTCGGCTTTTTATCGCCTATAATGTTACACTGATTTTTTTGTTATTGTTTTTTTTCTGGGGATAGAGCACCGGTGTTTAACTGTTTATTATTTGTCGCTACCCTAAGTGGTTATTTAAGAATATTCATTCGCCCATAATCGGACGTGTCATCAATTTTTGAATATATAGATCTTTTAATTAATTAATTTATAAATTAATTTATGTGCACATTTTTTAATTAATTAGTTTATAAATTAATTTTTTGTGTGCATAAAAGGAAGACATGGACACGTGTTTCTGGCTATGAGACGTCATCAGCATAATATATATATATATATATATATATATATATTACTGCAAGATTAATAAATCGCCGATTTGTTTTTGAAATGTTTGGAATATATGGAAATTTTTTTCATGATTTTTAGAATCCAAATCTCCAGGTAAGTTTTCTTTAAATTTATTTAAATCTGAAATAACCCCCCCCTTATTTAAATCTGAAATAACCCACTCCCCCTTTTTTATCTGAAATAATCCACTCCCCCTTCAACACTGGAATAACATTTAACACCTGGTGTTCAAACTCTGATGCTTTCTTCTTTTAACCTAAAATGCAATCTGTTCGAAAAAAAAAACTGTTGGCTAATGTCACCAAAACAACCTTTCTAGAATTAACAATTTTGCATACACAAAATTAACATGAAATATTTTGTCTATATGAAAATGCATGATCGAATAATCCCAAATATTAACATGTTTTTTAAATGAAAAATTATTAAAATAACTATGGTTCCCAAAAAAGAAATCTTTCAAACCGAATATATATTAATATCTGTTAATATTAATACTTACCTGTCTGTTACCAACCATATATTAATACTTACCTAATCTTCATAAATTAAATCGAAACATCAACACAAAAATTTATCTCTTACTTTTGCTTAGTCCTAAAGTCAGAGTTCAGTGTTTAGATTAAAAATCGACCAATGTCATGATGGAGAGCATGTTAGTATCAATGTTCTTTTTGGCTCTGTTTGTGAGAAATAGCAGCAAGACAAACAAACCAGTTTTGTCTTTTATTGAAACAAACTTTTTACTAATAAGTCATCACTTATCCTCTAGTTGCTTTTGGGCTTGATAACAGCTAATGAGATGGATGAATCATCAGTTGATGAAGAATATTATGAGAGGATTGAAACTGATGAATGGAATGAACAAAATTTGGTTACTTATGAAGACGGTTCATGACAAGGTTTTGTTGAGATTGAATTTGAAGACAACACTGTTGTAGTCTACGATAAAGCAGTCTTGTGCTAATGTGTCCCATAGATGGGAAGTTCTTGGAAAGAACCTCTTTTCATTTGAGGTACATGGAGGAAGAAAGGAACATTCCTTGCAGTTGTTGCTGTGAATGTCTTCCATGGAGGAACCAGAGATTGCAGCTCAGTCAATTACTTCTCATGGAAATAACAATAGAGCAGAGAAAGACTAGCAATGTCTCTTCTGTGAGAAACGGGCTGTAGAGAACAGAAACGACCATTCTCCAAAAGATTGCGCAGTCGATTTTGAACGCTGTCAAGGCTAGAAAGAGTGCTCTGCGCGATATCCCCTGAGATGTGTCAGCAGTACGCCATCTTGGGACGTATCTAATTCTTATATAGGTAAAGGATTACATCAGGAGGCAGTACCTTTTTAGAGCAGTAGAATGGTCCGACCATTTTCTCCAGCAACTTCAGCAACAAATTATATAGAGAGAATGAAACAGATTCCATTGCTACCCTTTCTACTTCTATTGATGAAAACAGGTTAAATAAACCAAGATGTCCTTGTCAGTTGCCATAAACCAACGTTAATGAAACTTTCCTGCATCTGTCTGTAGACATTTCATATATTTTATTCAATTTACAACCAGCAAAATATATATTTAAACACCAATAATACAAAACTTTCTTTATAATCTTATTTCTAGAGAAAGATTAAAGATAGTAGATGACATAATTGGCAAACAAACGACACAACCTGTAATAAATAAGATTTAGTCCACAAATAAAGATTATAAATATTTTTCAATCTAACATATAAAGTTATCTTGTGAGATTTTAAACGTTAGACCTAAACAGCATTTAATCTGACAGATCAAACTTTGACTCTGACTAACCAATTTTCATTTGTTATTATTGTACCGTGTTATTGGCACTATGATAACGTACTTTACTACAGTTTATTTTTTAAATTGTGTAGTCCTGCCCAAACAACTGGTAATATAGACATTGTACAATTATGACCGGAAAATCCTAATCAGAAAGGGGAATAACTTATATTTTAATTGAAGAATAGATGTCAACAAATATTGGTTATAAATTGTCTTCATAAGTAATCAAATGTTGTTCATTCCCTTCGTCGTTTTCAGTTGTCGTAACTTAATTCATCTCATTAACTCTTATCCTCGAGTGGATATTGGCCTTGATAAGTGGTGATTAAATAGTAAAAAAAAATAATAAAATAAAGGGTTGTCTCCCTAACAACTACAATATTTTTTTTCTGTATAAGTTTAATAAATGTGGAATCAAACAAAAATAAAAATCTACAATTAGGTCACTGCATTCTGGGCAACACGGAATAGGTACAGCTAATAATTTATATATCAATTGATACTATAATATGGATGCTGTTAGAAAAAATTCTTGGGTTGAGTTCTTTAGTAAAGGAATTAATGGTTGCCACCCTGCATAAAGCATTGCTCTTTGTAAAAGAATTGAGCTCTCTAGGCAGCCGGTAGTGCAGATGTTTATTAAAGGGTTAGGTTTCAAATCTCAGCGAGAAACACTCATCATGTCTGGTAAAACTGAAGAGCCATGATTCAACGAAATAGCTAATTGTGGATGACATATATATTTTTTTAAATGTTACCCCTTGGGTTATTAGCCATTGACTTCAGATTAGATTATTTGAATTAGAAAAAAGTGAGTTTGTAAAGCCAGTTAAATTTGAAAAAATGAAAAAACTAAATCCATAATTACTTTCTTTTTGCTCGCTATATCACCCTCTCTCTTCCGAGTTAATAGGATTATTAATTGTTGCTATTTCTTTTTGTTTATAATGAACTATTCCAATCTTGAGTTTTAAAGTTAGTTCTATTACCTTTGACTGTTTATAAAGACAGAGAGAGAGACTGACGGAAGTGAGAGTAATAGACACCATATAAAATAAGAGCAGAGGTCAAACATCATACAGTGATAGAAGGTGATAAAAACTTAGCAAGAGATGGGTCACTTGAAGAGTTGCAAATTACGGCCAATTAAAATAGATTTTTTTACAAACATAACGCAATCCCAAAATCAAGGAATATTTTAGCATGTATTTTGCATGAGTAAATCAAAGTGATCCTTTTAGACTGCCAATCAAGACTAGCGAGAGGTCAGTCAGAAGTAAACTGGTTTTAAGGCACCAGTAATTTACCGTTTATCCGTTTGTTGCAAATATTTCTGCTGCAAGAAGACCATGAACTAAATTTAGTTGTCACATTCTTTGAGATATTAAAATAGCTGAGGAGAATATGCCTTTCGTATTGGGGTTTGGACCGTGTGACTTTCAGGGATTGTCTCCTCCCATACTGATGATTGCAGGTTTGGTATGAAACACATGTGTATATGGGTTAATTTGAAAAAAAATATTTATATATATATATAGATATAAGAATAGGCTCTTGCCAGCTGTTTAACTAAATCAAAATTTCTACTAAATAAATATATCGCTCTACTTGTTATTGAACACTATTATTTAAACACAGTAAGATTCATCGGATTGTTTATCCAATCTCTATGAACAAAACTTTACCTGGAATAACAAATAATATTCATGTTATTCCATGTTTTGTTCATTCTTACTGTGTTTATATAATAGAGCGGTATATTTATTTAGCACCATTTTTATTTATACAAAAATTTCTGCCTACATATGTACATATGTTTCAGCTAAAATCTAAGAAAGACTATAGCTATATATATAATATAATACCATCTTGGTTTTACAACATCTGTAATATGATACGAATTAAAATGTAAATTTATATATACATATATATATTTATATAGGTATTAATAATTAATATTTATTTATAAATATTATATATATATAATATTCTAATGAGTTAAGTAGAATGTATATTGGAGATTATTGTAATTTGAATGAACGAGTTTATGTAAACAAATATTTACATGTTATCGATTTACCTGTAAAAATAGAAAGTATCTGCTAATCTTGAAACCAAATTGTTTGTCATGTAAGTATTGGTTTACAGAAACTCGTTCATTCAAAATACAATAGTATACAATATTGAGTAATACATTCTATTAAAGTAATGTAACAATATTACAATTGCACATGTGTTTTAGAGATTTGAAACACCTACCATTTGATAAAGAGGTCTTCCTCGAAATATATTATGGAACACGGTCACACACATTACATCAGTGTTGAAGGCTTGCCTAATCAAGTAAGATTTGATATAAAAAAATTTTTTTTAAATATATATAAAAAAAATTCACTGATTTTTGTCTTACTTCTTAACGGCGACATATTTCGATTTCTTGCATTGTGATAGCCTTCTAATACTCCTCTATATAGGTATTACACACAATGCTTCAAGCAAACTACATTCCCTTATATATATATATATATATATATATATATATATATATATATATATATATATATATATATTCATTCCATACATATTTTTATGTGTTTTTCTTTAGAAAAAAGACAAAAATACTTCGATGTACAACAAACAATAAGCTGCTACTTTCATTTTCCGAATCGAGATATCTTTTCGATTATGGAATGAAAAAATGGCCGACCACAATACCGTCATTGACAAAGAGAGATTTCCTTTATTTTTCATCATAGCATACATTACATGTTCGGATAAAAAAATAAACACAATGGACAAAACGCTATCAGAGATATTATTTTTTAAATAGACATTTTTCAATAATGCTTTGCAAGAGTTGGGATTTTTTTTTTAACTGAAGGGTGGTTAATAAGGGGAGACATTTCAGAATAATTCTCAGATATACCAATTGTTATTTTTTCCATAACAAATGTCTAAACACGGGCAAAACTGAGTATGGGCAGCTAGTATATGAGGTAGGCATGAAACCACTTCTCCCTAAACTTTAATAAAATAATTGTTCATTGGGGACAGCAATTTGGCTCCCCAAGAACATGAGTGCATGTACGCTGATGTTAACCACTCTCTCTGAGCTACTTTACTTATCTTAACTAAAGCTGCTGCTACTCCTATTCTCAACTTTAACTTGGATTCGGTCATCCTATGCATATGCGTAAGACTTGGAAATCTCTTCCACTGCAAGCATAATCCGCTTTTGGGTTGAAGGTTTGAGAAAGTCTCAAATTAACTGGAATGTCTAAAATAACTAATTACTATTTTCCGGTCCTAAATAAAAAGCAAAAGAAACCAAAGCAACAGATTCCTGTTCAAATTCAGATTATTTAGCATCGCCTGTGGCTTGAATGTATCTCCCACCTAACTTTTATCTCATCCCCGCAAACTGGCTTTCAATCTTGGACAAAATAATACATGGTTTCTTTCTTTTTCCGACTAAATTTCTATTTCTTGTTTGCTTTTTTATATGAATGATCCATTGTAACTAAGGGTGTGATAATGAGACTTGATGAGAATACATGTGACTGTGATGTCATGTGTACAGTACACGAGACACCCTCTCTTCCTGCATGTGAATCATGAAAACCAAACGTGTGAAAGGCTCTTTCCAAACGAGCTTTCTCACCAAATGATGGTTGTAGTGTGGCTATAAAGATGTTGGAAATCAGTCAGCTCAATTCACACCCAGATGCCATTCTATTGAAATAAAACATACACTAGCATGGATTCTCCTCTCATTGATTTATCTCCTAGAGAACATACATTAAAAATGGCAAACTATGTCAGCAGCAACACGGAGAAATCATCATCATCATCATCATCATCATCATCATCATCATATTATTATTATTATTATTATTATTATTATGTTTAATGTCTTTTTTACATGCTGGCATGTGTTGGCAATTTTCGAAATTGACTTCTAAACTAACCTATCTTTGTCAGGTCTTTATCTATCCCTCTTTCTTTCAAATCCTTCCTTATCACTTCCTCCTATGTTTTCCTGAGCTATCCCTTGATAACTGACCTTGCAAGATCAACTGTTCTGCATCTACTAACCTAAAAACTCTCATTCATATTTTCTATGTGACCAAACCAACAAAGTCTCCTGTTCTGCATACATCTTCTTCTACTGTTAAAATTTAATCTTCCTCTGAGGTCATCAGACCTAAGCCTGTCTTTAAGACTCACATTACACATCCATCGTATCATTCTCATATAATTTCTCTCCATCATATACATATCCTAAAGGTTACTGGCCAGGTTTCACTTTCATACTTCCTCACACTGTGTACACATGCCTGAATGACCTTATCCTTGGTCAACATCTGTAAGGTTCTGCTGGTTAGTAATCACATTCTTATCCTCTATTCTGACTACATTCTTATTCTCTATTCTGACTACATTGTTATTCTCTATTCTGACTATATTCTTATTCTCAATTCTTACAACATTCTTATTCTCAATTCTTACAACATTCTTATTCTCAATTCTCACTAAATTCTTATTCTCAATTCTTACTACATTCTTATTCTCTATTCTTGCTACATTCTTATTCTCTATTCTTGCTACATTCTTATTCTCTAATCTTGCTACATTCTAATTCTCTATTCTGACTACATCCTTATTCTCGCTACATTCTTATTCTGACTACATTCTTATTCTCTATTCTTACTACATTCTTATTCTCTATTCTTGCTACATTCTTATTCTCTATTCTGACTACATTCTTATTCTCTATTCTTACTACATTCTTATTCTCAATTCTGACTACATTCTTATTCTGAATTCTGACTACATTCTAATTCTCTATTCTGTCTACATTCTTATTCTTACTAAATTCTAATTCTCTATTCTTACTACATTCTAATTCTCTATTCTTACTACATTCTTATTCTCTATTCTTGCTAGATTCTTATTCTCTATTCTGACTACATTCTTATTCTCTATTCTTACTACATTCTTATTCTCTATTCTTCATACATTCTTATTCTCTATTCTTGCTACATTCTTATTCTCTATTCTGACTACATTCTTATTCTCTATTCTGACTACATTCTTATTCTCTATTCTTGCTACATTCTTATTCTCTATTCTTATACATTCTTATTCTCTATTCTTGCTACATTCTTATTCTTTATTCTGACTACATTCTTATTCTCTATTCTTACTACATTCTTATTCTCTATTCTTCCTACATTCTTATTCTCTATTCTTGCTACATTCTTATTCTCTATTCTGACTACATTCTTATTCTCTATTCTGACTACATTCTTATATTCTATTCTGACTACATTCTTATTCTCTATTCTGTCTACATTCTTATTCTCGCTACATTCTTATTCTCTATTCTTACTACATTCTTATTCTCTATACTTACTACATTCTTATTCTCTATTCTTGCTACATTGTTATTCTCTATTCTGACTACATTCTATTTCTCCATACTTACTACATTCTTATTCTCTATTCTTGCTACATTCTTATTCTCGATTTTTGCTACATTCTTATTCTCTATTCTAACTATATTCTAATTCTCTATTCTGACTACATTCTTATTCTCTATTCCGACTACATTCTTATTCTCTATTCCGACTACATTCTTAATCTCTATTCTGACTACATTCTTAATCTCTATTCTGACTACATTCTTAATCTCTATTCTGACTACATTCTTAATCTCTATTCTGACTACATTCTTAATCTCAATTCTTACTACATTCTTAATCTCAATTCTTACTACATTCTTATTCTAAATTCTTACTACATTCTTGTTCTCTATTCTTGCTATATTCTTATTCTCTATTCTGACTACATTCTTATTCTCTATTCTTGCTACATTCTTATTCTCTATTCTGACTACATTCTTATTCTCTATTCTTTGCAAAATTCTTATTCTCTATTCTTACTACATTCTTGGTTTCTGTTCTTACTACATTCGTATTCTTTATTCTGACTACATTCTTATTCTCTATTCCGACTATATTCTTAATCTCTATTCTGACTACATTCTTAATCTCTATTCTGACTACATTCTTAATCTCTATTCTGACTACATTCTTAATCTCAATTATTACTACATTCTTATTCTCAATTCTTACTACATTCTTATTCTCTATTCTTACTATATTCTTATTCTCAATTCTGACTACATTCTTATTCTCTATTCTTGCTACATTCTTATTCTCTATTCTTGCTACATTCTTATTCTCTATTCTTGCTAAATTCTTATTCTCTATTCTTACTACATTCTTATTCTCTATTCTTACTACATTCTTATTCTTTATTCTGACTATATTCTTATTCTCTATTCTGACTACATTCTTATTCTCTATTCTTGCTACATTCTTGTTCTCTATTCTTGCTACATTCTTAGTCTCTATTCTTGCTACATTCTTATTCTCTATTCTTGCTACATTCTTATTCTCTATTCTGACTACATTCTTATTTTCGCTACATTCTGATTCTCTATTCTGACTACATTCTTATTCTCTATTCTGACTACATTCTTATTCTCTATTCTTACTACATTCTTATTCTCTATTCTGACTACATTCTTATTCTCAATTCTTACTACATTCTTATTCATTATTCTTGCTACATGTTTATTCTTTATTCTGACTACATTCTTAATCTCTATTCTTACTGCATTCTTATTCTCTATTCTGACTACATTCTAATTTTCTATTTTGACTACATTCTTATTCTCGCTACATTCTTATTCTCTATTCTGACTACATTCTTACTCTCTATTCTTACTACATTCTTATTCTCTATTCTTACTACATTCTTATTCTCTATTTTTACTACATTCTTATTCTCTATTCTTGCTACATTCTTATTCTCTATTCTGACTAAATTCTTATTCTCTATTCTGACTACATTCTTATTCTCTATTCTGACTACATTCTTATTCTCTATTCTTACTACATTCTTATTCTCTATTTTTACTACATTCTTATTCTCTATTCTTCCTACATTCTTATTCTCAATTCTTGCTACATTCTTATTCTCTATTCTTACTACATTCTTATTGTCTTTTCTTACTACATTCTTATTCTCAATTCTTACTAAATTCTTATTCTCTATTCTTACTACATTCTTATTCTCTATTCTTGCTACATTCTTATTCTCTATTCTTGCTACATTCTTATTCTCTATTCTTGCTACATTCTTATTCTCTATTCTGACTACATTCTTATTCTCTATACTGACTACATTCTTATTCTCTATTCTGACTACATTCTTATTCTCAATTCTTACTACATTCTTATTCTCAATTCTTACTACATTCTTATTCTCAATTCTTACTACATTCTTATTCTCAATTCTTGCTACATTCTTATTCTCTATTCTGACTACATTGTAATTCTCAATTCTTCTACATTCTTATTCTCAATTTTTGCTACATTCTTATTCTCAATTTTTGCTACATTCTTAATCTCTATTCTTACTACATTCTTATTCTCTATTCTTACTACTTTCTTATGCTCTATTCTTACTACATTCTTATTCTCTATTCTTGCTATATTCTTATTCTCTATTCTGATTACATTCTTATTCTCTATTCTTACTACATTCTTATTCTCAATTCTTACTACATTCTGATGCTCCATTCTTGCTACATTCTTATTCTCTATTCTTACTACATTCTTATTCTCTATTCTTGCTACATTCTTATTCTCTATTCTTGCTACATTCTTATTCTCTATTCTGACTACATTCTTATTCTCTATTCTGACTACATTCTTATTCTCTATACTGACTACATTCTTATTCTCTATTCTGACTACATTCTTATTCTCAATTCTTACTACATTCTTATTCTCAATTCTTACTACATTCTTATTCTCAATTCTTACTACATTCTTATTCTCAATTCTTGCTACATTCTTATTCTCTATCCTGACTACATTGTAATTCTCAATTCTTCTACATTCTTATTCTCAATTTTTGCTACATTCTTATTCTCAATTTTTGCTACATTCTTATTCTCTATTTTTACTACATTCTTATTCTCTATTCTTACATTCTTATTCTCTATTCTTTACTACATTCTTATTCTCTATTCTTGCTACATTCTTATTCTCTATTGTGACTACATTCTTCTTCTCAATTCTTACTTCATTCTTATTCTTTATTCTGACTACATTCTTAATCTCTATTCTGACTACATTCTTAATCTCTATTCTGACTACATTCTTAATCTCTATTTTGACTACATTCTTAATCTCTATTCTGACTACATTCTTATTCTCTATTCTGACTACATTCTTATTCTCTATTCTGACTACATTTTTTTTTCTCAATTCTTACTACATTCTTATTCTCTATTCTTGCTACATTCTTATTCTCTATTCTTGCTACATTCTTATTCTCTATTCTGACTACATTCTTATTCTCTATTCTGACTACATTCTTATTCTCTATTCTTACTACATTCTTATTCTCTATTCTTACTACAATCTTATGCTCTATTCTTACTACATTCTTATTCTCTATTCTTGCTATATTCTTATTCTCTATTCTGATTACATTCTTATTCTCTATTCTTACTACATTCTTATTCTCAATTCTTACTACATTCTGATTCTCCATTCTTGCTACATTCTTATTCTCTATTCTTACTACATTCTTATTCTCTATTCTTGCTACATTCTTATTCTCTATTCTTGCTACATTCTTATTCTCTATTCTGACTACATTCTTATACTCTATACTGACTACATTCTTATTCTCTATTCTGACTACATTCTTATTCTCAATTCTTACTACATTCTTATTCTCAGTTCTTACTACATTCTTATTCTCAATTCTTACTACATTCTTATTCTCAATTCTTGCTACATTCTTATTCTCTATTCTGACTACATTGTAATTCTCAATTCTTCTACATTCTTATTCTCAATTTTTGCTACATTCTCATTCTCAATTTTTGCTACATTCTTATTCTCTATTCTTACTACATTCTTATTCTCTATTCTTACATTCTTATTCTCTATTCTTTACTACATTCTTATTCTCTATTCTTGCTACATTCTTATTCTCTATTGTGACTACATTCTTCTTCTCAATTCTTACTACATTCTTATTCTTTATTCTGACTACATTCTTAATCTCTATTCTGACTACATTCTTAATCTCTATTCTGACTACATTCTTAATCTCTATTCTGACTACATTCTTAATCTCTATTCTGACTACATTCTTATTCTCTATTCTGACTAAATTTTTATTCTCTATTCTGACTACATTTTTTTTCTCAATTCTTACTACATTCTTATTCTCTATTCTTGCTACATTCCTATTCTCTATTCTTGCTACATTCTTATTCTCTATTCTTGCTACATTCTTATTCTCTATTCTGACTACATTCTTGTTCTCAATTCTGACTACATTCTTATTCTCGCTACATTCTTATTCTCTATTCTGACTACATTCTAATTCTCTATTCTTACTACATTCTTATTCTCTATTCTTATAACATTCTTATTCTCTATTCTTGCTACATTCTTATACTCTATTCTGACTACATTCTTATTCTCAATTCTGACTACATTCTTATTCTCAATTCTAACTACATTCTAATTCTCTATTCTGACTACATTCTTATTCTCGCTACATTCTTATTCTCTATTCTGACTACATTCTTATTCTCTATTCTTACTAAATTCTAATTCTCTATTCTTACTACATTCTAATTCTCTATTCTTACTACATTCTTATTCTCTATTCTTGCTACATTCTTATGTTTTATTGTTACTACATTCTTATTCTCTATTCTTACTACATTTTTATTCTCTATTCTTCCTACATTCTTATTCTCTATTCTTGCTACATTCTTATTTTCTATTCTGACTACATTCTTATTCTCTATTCTTACTACATTCTTATTCTCTATTCTTACTACATTCTTATTCTCTATTCTTGCTACATTCGTATTCTCTATTCTGACTACATTCTTATTCTCAATTCTTACTACATTCATATTCTCCATTCTTGCTACATTCTTATTCTTTATTCTTACTACATTCTTATTCTCTATTATTGCTACATTCTTATTCTCTATTCTTGCTACATTCTTATTCTCAATTCTTACTACATCCTTATTCTCTATTCACACTACATTCTTAATTTCTATTTTGACTACATTCTTAATCTCAATTCTTACTACATTCTTAATCTCTATTCTGACTACATTCTTAATCTGAATTCTTACTACATTCTTATTCTCTATTCTTGCTATATTCTTATTCTCTATTCTGACTACATTCTAATTCTCTATTCTTGCTACATTCTAATTCTCTATTCTTGCTACATTCTTATTCTCTATTCTTGCTACATTGTTATTCTCTATTCTGACTACATTCTATTTCTCAATACTTACTACATTCTTATTCTCTATTCTTGCTACATTCTTATTCTCTATTTTTGCTACATTCTTATTCTCTATTCTAACTATATTCTAATTCTCTATTCTGACTACATTCTTATTCTCTATTCCGACTACATTCTTATTCTCTATTCCGACTACATTCTTAATCTCTATTCTGACTACATTCTTAATCTCTATTCTGACTACATTCTTAATCTCTATTCTGACTACATTCTTAATCTCTATTCTGACTACATTCTTAATCTCAATTCTTACTACATTCTTATTCTAAATTCTTACTACATTCTTGTTCTCTATTCTTGCTATATTCTTATTCTCTATTCTGACTACATTCTTATTCTCTATTCTTGCTACATTCTTATTCTCTATTCTGACTACATTCTTATTCTCTATTCTTTGCAAAATTCTTATTCTCTATTCTTACTACATTCTTGGTTTCTGTTCTTACTACATTCGTATTCTTTATTCTGACTACATTCTTATTCTCTATTCCGACTATATTCTTAATCTCTATTCTGACTACATTCTTAATCTCTATTCTGACTACATTCTTAATCTCTATTCTGACTACATTCTTAATCTCAATTATTACTACATTCTTATTCTCAATTCTTACTACATTCTTATTCTCTATTCTTACTATATTCTTATTCTCAATTCTGACTACATTCTTATTCTCTATTCTTGCTACATTCTTATTCTCTATTCTTGCTACATTCTTATTCTCTATTCTTGCTAAATTCTTATTCTCTATTCTTACTACATTCTTATTCTCTATTCTTACTACATTCTTATTCTTGATTCTGACTATATTCTTATTCTCTATTCTGACTACATTCTTATTCTCTATTCTTGCTACATTCTTGTTCTCTATTCTTGCTACATTCTTATTCTCTATTCTTGCTACATTCTTATTCTCTATTCTTGCTACATTCTTATTCTCTATTCTGACTACATTCTTATTTTCGCTACATTCTGATTCTCTATTCTGACTACATTCTTATTCTCTATTCTGACTACATTCTTATTCTCTATTCTTACTACATTCTTATTCTCTATTCTGACTACATTCTTATTCTCAATTCTTACTACATTCTTATTCATTATTCTTGCTACATGTTTATTCTTTATTCTGACTACATTCTTAATCTCTATTCTTACTGCATTCTTATTCTCTATTCTGACTACATTCTAATTTTCTATTCTGACTACATTCTTATTCTCGCTACATTCTTATTCTCTATTCTGACTACATTCTTACTCTCTATTCTTACTACATTCTTATTCTCTATTCTTACTACATTCTTATTCTCTATTTTTACTACATTCTTATTCTCTATTCTTGCTACATTCTTATTCTCTATTCTGACTAAATTCTTATTCTCTATTCTGACTACATTCTTATTCTCTATTCTGACTACATTCTTATTCTCTATTCTTACTACATTCTTATTCTCTATTTTTACTACATTCTTATTCTCTATTCTTCCTACATTCTTATTCTCAATTCTTGCTACATTCTTATTCTCTATTCTTACTACATTCTTATTGTCTATTCTTACTACATTCTTATTCTCAATTCTTACTACATTCTTATTCTCTATTCTTACTACATTCTTATTCTCTATTCTTGCTACATTCTTATTCTCTATTCTTGCTACATTCTTATTCTCTATTCTTGCTACATTCTTATTCTCTATTCTGACTACATTCTTATTCTCTATACTGACTACATTCTTATTCTCTATTCTGACTACATTCTTATTCTCAATTCTTACTACATTCTTATTCTCAATTCTTATAACATTCTTATTCTCAATTCTTACTACATTCTTATTCTCAATTCTTACTACATTCTTATTCTCAATTCTTGCTACATTCTTATTCTCTATTCTGACTACATTGTAATTCTCAATTCTTCTACATTCTTATTCTCAATTTTTGCTACATTCTTATTCTCAATTTTTGCTACATTCTTATTCTCTATTCTTACTACATTCTTATTCTCTATTCTTACTACTTTCTTATGCTCTATTCTAACTACATTCTTATTCTCTATTCTTGCTATATTCTTATTCTCTATTCTGATTACATTCTTATTCTCTATTCTTACTACATTCTTATTCTCAATTCTTACTACATTCTGATGCTCCATTCTTGCTACATTCTTATTCTCTATTCTTACTACATTCTTATTCTCTATTCTTGCTACATTCTTATTCTCTATTCTTGCTACATTCTTATTCTCTATTCTGACTACATTCTTATTCTCTATTCTGACTACATTCTTATTCTCTATACTGACTACATTCTTATTCTCTATTCTGACTACATTCTTATTCTCAATTCTTACTACATTCTTATTCTCAATTCTTACTACATTCTTATTCTCAATTCTTACTACATTCTTATTCTCAATTCTTGCTACATTCTTATTCTCTATTCTGACTACATTGTAATTCTCAATTCTTCTACATTCTTATTCTCAATTTTTGCTACATTCTTATTCTCAATTTTTGCTACATTCTTATTCTCTATTTTTACTACATTCTTATTCTCTATTCTTACATTCTTATTCTCTATTCTTTACTACATTCTTATTCTCTATTCTTGCTACATTCTTATTCTCTATTGTGACTACATTCTTCTTCTCAATTCTTACTTCATTCTTATTCTTTATTCTGACTACATTCTTAATCTCTATTCTGACTACATTCTTAATCTCTATTCTGACTACATTCTTAATCTCTATTTTGACTACATTCTTAATCTCTATTCTGACTACATTCTTATTCTCTATTCTGACTACATTCTTATTCTCTATTCTGACTACATTTTTTTTTCTCAATTCTTACTACATTCTTATTCTCTATTCTTGCTACATTCTTATTCTCTATTCTTGCTACATTCTTATTCTCTATTCTGACTACATTCTTATTCTCTATTCTGACTACATTCTTATTCTCTATTCTGACTACATTCTTATTCTCTATTCTGACTACATTCTTATTCTCTATTCTTACTACATTCTTATTCTCTATTCTTGCTATATTCTTATTCTCTATTCTGATTACATTCTTATTCTCTATTCTTACTACATTCTTATTCTCAATTCTTACTACATTCTGATTCTCCATTCTTGCTACATTCTTATTCTCTATTCTTACTACATTCTTATTCTCTATTCTTGCTACATTCTTATTCTCTATTCTTGCTACATTCTTATTCTCTATTCTGACTACATTCTTATACTCTATACTGACTACATTCTTATTCTCTATTCTGACTACATTCTTATTCTCAATTCTTACTACATTCTTATTCTCAGTTCTTACTACATTCTTATTCTCAATTCTTACTACATTCTTATTCTCAATTCTTGCTACATTCTTATTCTCTATTCTGACTACATTGTAATTCTCAATTCTTCTACATTCTTATTCTCAATTTTTGCTACATTCTCATTCTCAATTTTTGCTACATTCTTATTCTCTTTTCTTACTACATTCTTATTCTCTATTCTTACATTCTTATTCTCTATTCTTTACTACATTCTTATTCTCTATTCTTGCTACATTCTTATTCTCTATTGTGACTACATTCTTCTTCTCAATTCTTACTACATTCTTATTCTTTATTCTGACTACATTCTTAATCTCTATTCTGACTACATTCTTAATCTCTATTCTGACTACATTCTTAATCTCTATTCTGACTACATTCTTAATCTCTATTCTGACTACATTCTTATTCTCTATTCTGACTAAATTTTTATTCTCTATTCTGACTACATTTTTTTTCTCAATTCTTACTACATTCTTATTCTCTATTCTTGCTACATTCTTATTCTCTATTCTTGCTACATTCTTATTCTCTATTCTTGCTACATTCTTATTCTCTATTCTGACTACATTCTTGTTCTCAATTCTGACTACATTCTTATTCTCGCTACATTCTTATTCTCTATTCTGACTACATTCTAATTCTCTATTCTTACTACATTCTTATTCTCTATTCTTATAACATTCTTATTCTCTATTCTTGCTACATTCTTATACTCTATTCTGACTACATTCTTATTCTCAATTCTGACTACATTCTTATTCTCAATTCTAACTACATTCTAATTCTCTATTCTGACTACATTCTTATTCTCGCTACATTCTTATTCTCTATTCTGACTACATTCTTATTCTCTATTCTTACTAAATTCTAATTCTCTATTCTTACTACATTTTTATTCTCTATTCTTCCTACATTCTTATTCTCTATTCTTGCTACATTCTTATTTTCTATTCTGACTACATTCTTATTCTCTATTCTTACTACATTCTTATTCTCTATTCTTACTACATTCTTATTCTCTATTCTTGCTACATTCGCATTCTCTATTCTGACTACATTCTTATTCTCAATTCTTACTACATTCATATTCTCCATTCTTGCTACATTCTTATTCTTTATTCTTACTACATTCTTATTCTCTATTATTGCTACATTCTTATTCTCTATTCTTGCTACATTCTTATTCTCAATTCTTACTACATCCTTATTCTCTATTCACACTACATTCTTAATTTCTATTTTGACTACATTCTTAATCTCAATTCTTACTACATTCTTAATCTCTATTCTGACTACATTCTTAATCTGAATTCTGACTACATTCTTATTCTAAATTCTTACTACATTCTTATTCTCTATTCTTGCTATATTCTTATTCTCTATTCTGACTACATTCTAATTCTCTATTCTTGCTACATTCTAATTCTCTATTCTTGCTACATTCTTATTCTCTATTCTTGCAACATTCTTATTCTCTATTCTTGCTACATTCTTATTCTCTATTCTGACTACATGCTTATTCTCAATTCTGACTACATTCTTATCTTTTATTATGACTACATTCTTATTCTCTATTCGAACTACATCCTTATGATCTATTCTTGCTACATTCTTATTCTCTATTCTTGCTACATTCTTATTCTCTATTCTTGCTACATTCTTATTCTCTATTCTTACTAAATTCTTATTCTCTCTTCTGACTACATTCTTATTCTCTATTCTTACTACATTCTTATTCTCTATTCTTACTACATTCTTACTCTCTATTCTTACTACATTCTTATTCTCTATTCTTACCACATTCTTAATCTCTATTCTTACTACATTCTTATTCTCTATTCTTGCTACATTCTTATTCTCTATTCTGACTACATTCTTATTCTCTATTCTGACTACATTCTTATTCTCTATTCTGACTACATTCTTATTCTCTATTCTGACTACATTCTAATTCTCTATTCTGACTACATTCTTATTCTTGCTACATTCTTATTCTCTATTCTGACTACATTCTTATTCTCTATTCTGACTACATTCTTATTCTCTATTCTGACTACATTCTGATTCTCTATTCTTGCTACATACTTATTCTCTTTTCTGACTACATTCTTATTCTCAATTCTTACTACATTCTTATTCTCCATTCTTGCTACATTCTAATTCTCTATTCTTACTACATTCTTATTCTCTATTCTTGCTACATTCTTATTCTCTATTTTTGCTACATTCTTATTCTCTAGTCTTGCTACATTCTTATTCTCTATTCTTGCTACATTCTTATTCTCTATTCTTACAACATCCTTATTCTCTATTTTGACTACATTCTTATTCTCTATTCTTACTACATTCTTAATCTCTATTTGGACTACATTCTTAATCTCTATTCTGACTACATTCTTAATTTCTATTCTGACTACATTCTTAATCTCACTTCTTACTACATTCTTAATCTCTATTCTGATTACATTCTTGATCTCAATTCTTACTACATTCTTATTCTACACTCTTACTACATTCTTATTCTCTATTCTTGCTACATTCTTGTTCTCTATTCTGACTACATTCTACTTCTCTATTCTTGCTACATTCTTATTCTCTATTCTTGCTACATTCTTATTCTCTATTCTTACTACATTCTTATTCTCAATTCTTGCTACATTCTAATTCTCTATTCTTGCGCCATTCTTATTCTCTATTCTTGCTACATTCTTATTCTCTATTCTTGCAACATTCTTATTTTCTATTCTGACTACATTCTTATTCTCAATTCTGACTACATTCTTATCTTTTATTATGACTACATTCTCATTCTCTATTCGAACTACATTCTTATGATCTATTCTTGCTACATTCTTATTCTCTATTCTTTCTACATTCTTATTCTCTATTCTTGCTACATTCTTATTCTCTATTCTTACTACATTTTTATTCTCTCTTCTGACTACATTCTTATTCTCTATTCTGACTACATTCTTATTCTCTATTCTTACTACATTTTTATTACCTAATTCTTACTACATTCTTATTCTCTATTCTTACTACATTCTTATTCTTATGCTCTATTTTTGCTACATTCTTGATCTCTATTCTGACTACATTCTTATTCTCTATTCTGACTACATTCTTATTCTCTATTCTGACTACATTCTAATTCTCTATTCTGACTACATTCTTATTCTTGCTACATTAATATTCTCTATTCTGACTACATTCTTATTCTCTATTCTGACTACATTCTGATTCTCTATTCTGACTACATTCTTATTCTCCATTCTTGCTACATTCTTATTCTCTATTCTTACTACATTCTTATTCTCTATTCTTGCTACATTCTTATTCTCTATTTTTGCTACATTCTTATTCTCTAGTCTTGCTACATTCTTATTCTCTAATCTTGCTACATTCTTATTCTCTATTATTACTACATCCTTATTCTCTATTCTGACTACATTCTTATTCTCTATTCTTACTACATTCTTAATCTCTATTTGGACTACATTCTTAATTACTATTCTGACTACATTCTTAATCTCTATTCTGACTACATTCTTAATCTAAATTCTTACTACATTCTTATTCTAAATTCTTACTTCATTCTTATTCTCTATTCTTGCTACATTCTTATTCTCTATTCTGACTACATTCTACTTCTCTATTCTAGCTACATTCTAATTCTCTATTCTTGCTACATTCTTATTCTCTATTCTTGCTACATTCATATTCTCTATTCTTACTACATTCTTATTCTCAATTCGTACTACATTCTTATTCTTTATTATGACTACATTCTTATTCTCTATTCGAACTACATTCTTATGCTCTATTCTTGGTACATTCTTATTCTCTATTGCTACATTCTTATTCTCTATTCTTGCTACATTCTTATTCTCTATTCTTACTACATTCTTATTCTCTCTTCTGACTACATTCTTATTCTCTATTCTTACTACATTCATATTCTCTATTCTTACTACATTCTTACTCTCTATTCTTACTACATTCTTATTCTCTATTCTTACTACATTCTTATTCTCTATTCTTACTACATTCTTATTCTCTATTCTTGCTACATTCTTATTCTCTATTCTGACTACATTCTTATTCTCTATTCTGACTACATTCTAATTCTCTATTCTGACTACAGTCTTATTCTCTATTCTGACTACATTCTAATTCTCTATTCTGACTACATTCTTATTCTTGCGACATTCTTATTCTCTATTTTGACTACATTCTTATTTTCTATTCTGACTACATTCTGATTCTCTATTCTTGCTGCATACTTATTCTCTATTCTTGCTACATACTTATTCTCTATTCTGACTACATTCTTATTCTCAATTCTTACTACATTCTTCTCCTCCATTCTTGCTACATTCTAATTCTCTATTCTTACTACATTCTTATTCTCTATTCTTGCTACATTCTTATTCTCTATTTTTGCGACATTCTTATTCTCTATTTTTGCGACATTCTTATTCTCTAGTCTTGCTACATTCTTATTCTCTATTCTTATTACATTCTTATTCTCGGTTCTGACTACATTCTTGTTCTCTATTCTGACTACATTCTTATTCTCTATTCTGACTACATTTTTATTCTCTATTCTGACTACATTCTTATTCTCAATCCTTATTAAATTCTTTTTCTCAATTTTTACTACATTCTTATTAATTCTTGTTACATACTTATTCTCTATTCTGACTACATTGTTATTCTCAATTCTTCTACATTCTTATTCTACATTCTTGCTACATTCTTATTCTCTATTCTTACTACATTCTTATTCTCTATTCTTACTACATTCTTATTCTCTATTCTGACAACATTCTTAATCTCTATTCTGACTACATTCTTAATCTCTATTCTGACTACATTCTTAATCTCTATTCTGACTACATTTTTAATTTCTATTCTGACTACATTTTTAATTTCTATTCTGAGTACATTCTTATTCTCAATTCTTACTACATTCTTATTCTCAATTTTTACTACAGTCTTATTCTTAATTCTTACTACATTCTTATTCTCAATTCTTACTACATTCTTATTCTCAATTCTTACTACTTTCTTATTCTCAATTCTTCCTACATTCTTATTCTCAATTCTTCTACATTCTTCTTCTCAATTTTTGCTACATTCTTATTCTCTATTCTTACTACATTCTTATTCTCTATTACTACATTCTTATTCTCTATTCTTACTACATTCTTATTCTCTATTCTTACTACATTCTTATTCTCTATTGTGACTACATTCTTCTTCTCAATTCTTACTACATTCTTATTCTCTATTCTGACTACATTCTTAATCTCTATTCTGACTACATTCTTTATCTCTATTCTGACTACATTCTTAATCTCTATTCTTACTACATTCTTAATCTCAATTCTTAACACATTCTTATTCTCAATTCTTAATATATTCTTATTCTCTATTCTGACTACATTCTTATTCTCTATTCTTAATACATTTTTATGCTCTATTCTGACTACATTCTTATTCACGCTACATTCTTATTCTCAATTATGACTACATTCTTATTCTCTATTCTGACTACATTCTTATTCTCTATTCTGACTACATTCTTATTCTTTATTCTTATAACCATCTAATGCTCTATTCTTGCTACATTCTTATTCTCTATTCTGACTATATTCTTATTCTCTATTCTTACTACATTCTTATACTCTATTCTGACTACATTCTCATTCTTGCTACATTCTTATTCTCTATTCTGACTACATTCTTATTCTCTATTCTTACTAAATTCTAATTCTTTATTCTTACTACATTCTTATTCTCTATTCTTACATTCTTATTCTCTATTCTTACTACATTCTTATTCTCTATTCTTGCTACATTCTTATTCGCTATTGTGACTACATTCTTCTTCTCAATTCTTACTACATTCTTATTCTTTATTCTGACTACATTCTTAATCTCTATTCTGACTACATTCTTAATCTCTATTCTGACTACATCCTTAATTTCTATTCTGACTACATTCTTAGTCTAAATTCTTGCTACATTCTTATTCTTTATTCTGACTACATTCTTTTTCTCAATTCTTACTACATTCTTATTCTCTATTCTTGCTACATTCTTATTCTCTATTCTTGCAACATTCTTATTCTCTATTCTGACTACATTCTTGTTCTCAATTCTGACTACATTCTTATTCTCGCTACATTTTTATTCTCTATTCTGACTACATTCTAATTCTCTATTCTTACTACATTCTTATTCTCAATTCTTACAACATTCTTATTCTCAATTCTGACTACATTCTTATTCTCAATTCTAACTACATTCTTATTCTCTATTCTTACTACATTCTAATTCTCTATTCTTACTACATTCTTTTTCTCTATTCTTGCTACAATCTTATGTTTTATTGTGACTACATTCTTATTCTCTATTCTTACTACATTCTTATTCTCTATTCTTCCTACATTATTCTCTATTCTTGCTACATTCTAATTTTCTATTCTGACTACATTCTTATTCTCAATTCTTACTACATTCTTATTCTCCATTCTTGCTACATTCTTATTCTTTATTCTTACTACATTCTTATTCTCTATTCTTGCTACATTCTTATTCTCTATTCTGACTACATTCTTATTCTCTATTCTTACTACATTCTTATTCTCTATTCTTACTACATTCTTATTCTCTATTCTTACTACATTGTTACTCTCTATTCTTACTACATTTTTCTTCTCTCTTCTGACTACATTCTTATTTTCTATTCTTACTACATTCTTATTCTCTATTCTTGCTACATTCTTATTCTCTATTCTGACTACATTCTTATTCTCTATTCTGACTACATTCTTATTCTCTATTCTGACTACATTCTAATTCTCTATTCTGACTACATTCTTATTCTTGCTACATTCTTATTCTCTATTTTGACTACAGTCTTATTCTCTATTCTGACTACATTCTTATTCTCTATTCTGACTACATTCTGATTCTCTATTCTTGCTACATACTTATTCTCTATTCTTGCTACATACTTATTCCTTATTCTGACTACATTCTTATTCTCAATTCTTACTACATTCTTATTCTCTATTCTTGCTACATTCTAATTCTCTATTCTTACTACATTCTTATTCTCTATTCTTGCTACATTCTTATTCTCTATTTTTGCTACATTCTTATTCTCTAGTCTTGCTACATTCTTATTCTCTAGTCTTGCTACATTCTTATTCTCTAGTCTTGCTACATTGTTATTCTCTATTCTTACTACATTCTTATTCTCTATTCTTACTAAATTCTTTTTCTCAATTTTTACTACATTCTTATTCTTAATTCTTGTTACATTCTTATTCTGTATTCTGACTACATTGTTCATCTCAATTCTTCTACATTCTTATTCTACATTCTTGCTACATTCTTGTTCTCTATTCTTACTACATTCTTATTCTCTATTCTTACTACATTCTTATTGACTATTCTTACTACATACTTAATCTCTATTCTGACTACATTCTTAATCTCTATTCTGACTACATTTTTCATTTCTATTCTGACTACATTCTTAATCTCAATTCTGACTACATTCTTAATCTCAATTCTGACTACATTCTTAATCTCAATTCTGACTACATTCTTAATCTCAATTCTTACTACATTCTTATTCTCAATTCTTCATACATTCTCCTCTCTATTCTTGCTACATTCTTTTTCTCTATTCTTGCTACATTCTTTTTCTCTTTTCTGACTACATTCTTTTTTCTCTATTCTGACTACAGTCTTATTCTCTATTCTGACTAAATTCTTATTCTCAATTCTTACTACATTCTTATTCTCAATTTTTACTACATTCTTATTCTCAATTCTTACTACATTCTTTTTCTCAATTCTTACTACTTTCTTATTTTCTATTCTGACAACATTGTTATTCTCAATTCTTCTACATTCTTCTTCTCAATTTTTGCTACATTCTTATTCTCTATTACTACATTCTTATTCTCTATTCTTACTACATTCTTATTCTCTATTACTACATTCTTATTCTCTATTCTTACTACATTCTTATTCTCTATTCTTACTACATTCTTATTCTCTATTGTGACTACATTCTTCTTCTCAATTCTTACTACATTCTTATTCTCTATTCTGACTACATTCTTAATCTCTATTCTGACTACATTCTTTTATCTCTATTCTTACTTCATTCTTAATCTCTATTCTGACTACATTCTTAATCTCAATTCTTAACACATTCTTATTCTCAATTCTTAATATATTCTTATTCTCAATTCTTAATATATTCTTATTCTCTATTCTGACTACATTCTTATTCTCGCTACATTCTTATTCTCTATTCTTAATACATTCTTATTCTAAATTCTGACTACATTCTAATTCACGCTACATTCTTATTCTCAATTCTGACTACATTCTTATTCTCAATTCTGACTACATTCTTATTCTCTATTCTTACTACATTCTTATTCTCTATTCTTGCTACATTCTTATTCTCTATTCTGACTACATTCTTATTCTCTATTCTGACTACATTCTAATTCTCTATTCTTATAACATTCTCATGCTCTATTTTTGCTACATTCTTATTCTCTATTCTGACAACATTCTTATTCTCTATTCTTACTACATTCTTATTCTCTATTCTGACTACATTCTCATTCTCGCTACATTCTTATTCTCTATTCTGACTACATTCTTATTCTCTATTCTTACTAAATTCTAATTCTCTATTCTTACTACATTCTAATTCTCTATTCTTACTACATTCTTATTCTCTATTCTTGCTACATTCTTATGTTTTATTCTGACTACATTCTTATTCTCTATTCTTACAACATTCTTATTCTCTATTCTGACTACATTCTTATTCTCTATTGTGACTACATTCTAATTCTCTATTCTGACTACATTCTAATTCTCTATTCTGACTACATTCTTATTCTCTATTCTTGCTACATTCTTATTCTCTATTCTTACTACATTCTTATTCACTATTCTTACTACATTCTTATTCTCTATTCTGACTACATTCTTATTCTCGCTACATTCTTATTCTCTATTCTGACAACATTCTTAATCTCTATTCTGACTACATTCTTAATCTCAATTCTAACTACATGCTTATTCTCAAGTCTTGCTACATTCTCATTCTCTATTCTTGCTACATTCTTATTCTCTATTCTTGCTACATTCTAATTCTCTATTCTTGCTACACTCTTATTCTCTATTCTTACTAAATTCTTATTCTCTATTCTGACTACATCCTTATTCACTATTCTGACTACATCCTTGTTCTCTATTCTTACTACATTCTTATTCTTTATTCTTACTACATTCTTTTTCTCTATTCTTACTACATTCTTATTCTCTATTCTGACTACATTCTTAATCTCTATTCTGACTACATTCTTATTCTCTATTCTGACTACATTCTTATTCTCTATTCTTGCTACATTCTTATACTCTATTCTTGCTACATTCTTATTCTCTATTCTTGCTACATGCTTATTCTCTATTCTTGCTACATTCTTATTCTCTATTCTTGCTACATTTCTATTCTCTATTCTGACTACATTCTTATTTCCTATTCTGACTACATTCTTATTCTTTATTCTGACTACATTGTTATTCTCAATTCTTCTACATTCTTCTTCTACATTCTTATTCTCTATTCTTGCTACATTCTTATTCTCTATTCTTACTACATTCTTATTCTCTATTCTTACTACATTCTTATTCTCTATTCTTACTACATTCTTAATCTCTATTCTGACTACATTCTTAATCTCTATTCTGACTACATTCTTATTCTCTATTCTGACTACATTCTTAATCTCAATTCTTACTACATTCTTTTTCTCAAGTCTTTATACATTCTCATTCTTGCTATATTCTTATTCTCTATTCTGACAACATTCTTATTCTTTATTCTTGCTACATTCTTATTCTCTATTCTGACTACATTCTTATTCTCTATTCTTGCTACATTCTTATTGTCTATTCTTGCTACATTCTTATTCTCTATTCTTGCTACATTTTTATCTTCTATTCTTGCTACATTTTTATCTTCTATTCTTACTACATTCTTATTCTCTATTCTGACTACATTCTTATTCTCTATTCTTACTTCATACTTATTCTCTATTCGGACTACATTCTTATTCCTTATTCTTGCTACATTCTTATTCCTTATTCTTGCTACATTCTTATTCTCTATTCTTGCTACATTCTCATTCTCTATTCTTGCTACATTCTTATTCTCTATTCTTGCTACATTCTTATTTTCTATTCTTGTTACAGTCTTATTCTCTATTCTTAACACATTCTTATTCTCTATTCTGACTACATCCTTATTCTCTATTCTGACTACATCCTTATTCTCTATTCTTACTACATTCTTATTCTCTATTCTTACTACATTCTTATTCTCTATTCTTACTACATTCTTATTCTCTATTCTTACTACATTCTTAATCTCTATTCTTACTACATTCTTATTCTCTATTCTTACTACATTCTTATTCTCTATTCTTGCTACATTCTTATTCTCTATTCTTGCTACATTCTTATTCTCTATTCTGACTACATTCTTATTCTCTATTCTGACTACATTCTTATTTTCTATTCTGACTACATTCTTATTCTCTAGTCTTGCTACATTCTTATTCTCTATTCTGGCTACATTCTTATTCTCTATTCTTACTACATTCTTATTCTCTATTCTGACTACATTCTTATTCTCTATTCTTGCTACATTCTTATTCTCTATTCTTGCTACGTTCTTATTCTCTATTCTAGCTAGGTCCTTTAGTCTATTCTTGCTATATTCTTATTCTCTCTTCTTACTACATTCTTATTCTCTATTCTGACTACATCCTTATTCTCTATTCTTGCTACATTCTTATTGTCTATTCTGACTACACTCTAATTCTCTATTCTTGCTACATTCTTATTCTCTATTCTTGCTACATTCTTTTTCTCTATTCTTGCTACATTCTTATTCTTTATTCTTACTACATTCTTATTCTATATTCTTACTACATTCTTATTCTCTATTCTTACTTCATTCTTATTCTCTATTCTGACTACATTCTTATTCTCTATTCTTGCTACATTTTTATTCTCAATTCTTGCTACATTCTTATTCTCTATTCTTGCTACATTCTAATTCTCTATTCTTGCTACACTCTTATTCTCTATTCTTACTACATTCTTATTCTCTATTCTGACTACATCCTTATTCACTATTCTGACTACATCCTTGTTCTCTATTCTTACTACATTCTTATTCTTTATTCTTTATTCTTACTACATTCTTATTCTCTATTCTTACTACATTCTTATTCTCTATTCTGACTACATTCTTAATCTCTATTCTGACTACATTCTAATTCTCTATTCTTGCTACATTCTTATACTCTATTCTTGCTACATTCTTATTCTCTATTCTTGCTACATGCTTATTCTCTATTCTTGCTACATTCTTATTCTCTATTCTTGCTACATTTCTATTCTCTATTCTGACTACATTCTTATTTTTTATTCTGACTACATTCTTATTCTTTATTCTGACTACATTGTTATTCTCAATTCTTCTACATTCTTCTTCTACATTCTTATTCTCTATTCTTGCTACATTCTTATTCTCTATTCTTACTACATTCTTATTCTCTATTCTTACTACATTCTTATTCTCTATTCTTACTACATTCTTAATCTCTATTCTGACTACATTCTTAATCTCTATTCTGACTACATTCTTATTCTCTATTCTGACTACATTCTTAATCTCAATTCTTACTACATTCTTTTTCTCAAGTCTTTATACATTCTCATTCTTGCTATATTCTTATTCTCTATTCTGACTACATTCTTATTCTTTATTCTTGCTACATTCTTATTCTCTATTCTGACTACATTCTTATTTTCTATTCTTGCTACATTCTTATTGTCTATTCTTGCTACATTCTTATTCTCTATTCTTGCTACATTCTTATTCTCTATTCTTGCTACATTTTTATCTTCTATTCTTACTACATTCTTATTCTCTATTCTGACTACATTCTTATTCTCTATTCTTACTTCATACTTATTCTCTATTCGGACTACATTCTTATTCCTTATTCTTGCTACATTCTTATTCCTTATTCTTGCTACATTCTTATTCTCTATTCTTGCTACATTCTCATTCTCTATTCTTGCTACATTCTTATTCTCTATTCTTGCTATATTCTTATTTTCTATTCTTGTTACAGTCTTATTCTCTATTCTTAACACATTCTTATTCTCTATTCTGACTACATCCTTATTCTCTATTCTGACTACATCCTTATTCTCTATTCTTACTACATTCTTATTCTCTATTCTTACTACATTCTTATTCTCTATTCTTACTACATTCTTATTCTCTATTCTTACTACATTCTTAATCTCTATTCTTACTACATTCTTATTCTCTATTCTTACTACATTCTTATTCTCTATTCTTGCTACATTCTTATTCTCTATTCTTGCTACATTCTTATTCTCTATTCTGACTACATTCTTATTCTCTATTCTGACTACATTCTTATTTTCTATTCTGACTACATTCTTATTCTCTAGTCTTGCTACATTCTTATTCTCTATTCTGGCTACATTCTTATTCTCTATTCTTACTACATTCTTATTCTCTATTCTGACTACATTCTTATTCTCTATTCTTGCTACATTCTTATTCTCTATTCTTGCTACGTTCTTATTCTCTATTCTAGCTAGGTCCTTTAGTCTATTCTTGCTATATTCTTATTCTCTCTTCTTACTACATTCTTATTCTCTATTCTGACTACATCCTTATTCTCTATACTTGCTACATTCTTATTGTCTATTCTGACTACACTCTAATTCTCTATTCTTGCTACATTCTTATTCTCTATTCTTGCTACATTCTTTTTCTCTATTCTTGCTACATTCTTATTCTCTATTCTTACTACATTCTTATTCTCTATTTTGACTACATTCTTATTCTCTATGCTGACTACATTCTTATTCTCTATTCTGACTACATTCTTATGCTCTATTCTGACTACATTCTTATTCTCTATTTTGACTACATTCTTATTCTCTATTTTTACTACATTCTTATTCTCTATTCTGACTACATTATTATTCTCTATTATGACTACATTCTTATTCTCTATTCTTGCTACATTCTTATTCTCTATTCTTGCTACATTCTGATTCTCTATTCTTGCTACATTCTGATTCTCTATTCTTGCTTCATTCTGATTCTCTATTCTTGCTACATTCTTATTCTCTATTCTTACTACATTCTTATTCTCTATTCTTGCTACATTCTTATTCTCTATTCTTGCTACATTCTTATTCTCTATTCTTGCTACATTCTTAGTCTCTATTCTTGCTACATTCTTATTCTCTATTCTTGCTACATTCTTATTCTCTATTCTGACTACATTCTTATTCTTTATTCTGACTACATTCTTATTCTCTATTCTGACTACATTCTTATGCTGTATTTTTGCTACATTCTTATTCTATATTCTTGCTACATTCTTATACTCTAGTTTTACTACATTCTTATTCTCTATTCTTGCTACATCCTTATTCTCATTTCTTACTACATTCTTGTTCTCTATTCTGACTACATTCTTATTCTCTATTCTTACTACATTCTTTTTCTCTATTCTTACTACATTCTTATTCTTCATTATGACTACATTCTTATTCTCTGTTCTTGCTACATTCTTATCCTCTATTCTGACTACATTCTTATTCTCTATACTGACTACATTCTTATTCTCTATTCTTGCTACATTCTTATTCTCTATTCTTACTACATTCTTATTCTCTATTCTGACTACATTCTTATTCTCTATTCTTGCTACATTCTTATTCTCTATTCTTGCTACATTCTTATTCTCTATTCTTGCTACATTCTTATTCTCTATTCTTGCTACATTCTTTTTCTCTATTCTTGCTACATTCTTATTCTCTCTTACTACATGCTTATTCTCTATTCTGACTACATTCTTATTCTCTATTCTGACTACATTCTTATTCTCTATTCTTACTACATTCTTATTCTCTATTGTTACTACATTCTTATTCTCTATTCTTGCTACATTCTTATTCTCTATTCTTGCTACATTCTTATTCTCTATTCTTGCTACATTCTTATTCTCTATTCTTACTACATTCTTATTCTCTATTCTGACTACATTCTTATTCTCTATACTGACTACATTCTTATTCTCCATTCTTTCTACATTCTTATTCTCTATTCTTGCTACATTCTTATTCTCTATTCTTGCTACATTCTTATTCTCTATTCTTACTACATTCTTATTCTCTATTCTGACTACATTCTTATTCTCCATTCTGACTACATTCTTATTCTCTATTCTGACAACATTCTTATACTCTATTCTGATTACATTCTTATACTCTATTCTTGCTACATTTTTATTCTCTATTCTGACTACATTCTTATTCTCTATTCTTACTACATCTACTAATCGAATGAAATAACTTTTCTTTTATTTATTTGCAGGATTTTTATTTACATTTTTTTGTTTTCTTATAATTTTTTTTTTCTTTAACTTTTTAAAAATTGTTTTTGTTTCATTGTTTTATGCATAAGTATTAAATATATTAAATATATATATACATTAATTTATTTATTTTATTTATATATTTGTTTATTATATTTTTGTAACATATTCCATTTAGAACTTCGATAATTTTTATTTGTTAGTTTTTCACATTTGAGGCTCTGTTTTCATTAATCCCCAAAATTAAAAAGGAACTAAACACATAAAAAGAAACTATTAAAACCGTGTTATTCGAAGTAAACAAATAATAATTAAGACATTCACAACAAAAACTCGTCTAGCTACAACCACTGTAAATAAGTTTCCTTTCTTCCAATTGTAAAGTTTCTCATCCCAAAACTACCCGTTTGTGGAATACAATACGGCGGGCTGCTTCCCAGTAGACTACATCATGGTCGTTTTCAAGTCTAATATTAAGTTCTTGTGGAGCCATCTTCTTAAATAATCATTCGGCCCAGTTTCAACAAATGTTACCAAATAAGGGGGAGGAAACTCAGTTTTCAAAGATATTTTATATTTAACCAGAGATAGCACACTGCACTGGGAACTATTTTCGAACAAATTGCTGAATTTTACCCAGTGCAAAACGTTCATTTATTTCAAAAACTTTATTTCCCTTGTTTCATGTTTTTTCACCTTCCATTTACGTATTTTTCTATTTTTTTCTTCTTTGATAATTAATTGATTTTAATAAATCATTTTATTTTTGATTGGTGCCGAATACCATAAAGCGTTGTAATTGTTTAATCCTGAATTATCCTTTTACGTATACATTGTTTTAACTTTACATTAATTACAATACATTTCAATAAAAAATTGTGCTTGAAAACTTTGAGTTATCTCCCCCTTTATTTGACTCTTCAAAATTAAAGATAAATTTTTTGCGGCCTTACGATACATAAACACTAAAAATACTTATATGGAAAGTTAAAGTAAAACTTGCATTTATTTAAATAAATTTATAAAAAAACTTAATTATCTGATGGAAAATGAATTTACTTAACTCTTTACGTATATGTTATTAAGATCAAAAAGATAAAATGGTTTTCATTTAAATTTTTAATATCCATACATTCATCTTTGAACACATTTACTTTTAATTACAGGTTAAACTAAATTTGTTCTTTTCCATTCCATCTTCAAATTTCGTTGAGGAAAACATGATTCTCTTCTTTTCTTTTTATTTTAATCGTTTAGAAAGTAGACATTTTTATATTTACTAAATATGATTATAAATCATTATTTGATTCAAAATTTTATATAAAATTAAATACTTGCTTTTTATCAATTGACATGAACTAAAATAAAGCTGCTCTTTCGTAATAAGTAAAGATATATAAAAATTAGTTTCACTTTGAACGACTTAATTGCTACCTCAGTCATCTAAAAATAAAAAAGAAAGGGCACTTGACACTTTCTGTATACAATAATATTTACAGAGAGAGAGAGAGAGAGAGAGATTATTATGCCTTTGATTTCTTGAAGATGAAGAAAAGAAAGACATTCTGTGAGTTATTTCTTTTGGGTTGGCTCTTCTTTTTCTGCTGCTAGTCCAGATCTTTCACAGAGATACTTGTTGATAGGGTTTTTCTTTTTCATACACGGCCCGAAAGATTCAATGATAAATACAAGAAGACATTTGTATAAAATATATAGATTTGTGTATTATATTTCATGCATTGTTCCCCAGTGTGTGTGTGTGTGTGTGTGTGTAAAAGAGAGAGATCACTTATACTGCTGGCGATTCCATCATTCTGCTTTTCAGGACTAACACTTGTAAGCCCTACATCGGTAAATTATCAAAGTCCTTGTTTCCTCTGACTATCTCATGGCAAAGTTTCTTCTAAGAGAGACAATTCCAGCCAACACATTTTAATCTATGAAAACCGTTCCTAATATTTCGCACATCTCACTTTTGACCTGTGATCCAGGTGAAAGTTACCGTAAACCCTGGTTCATCACCATCACCATTTTTTTGTTTTTTTATATTACTCCTGGAGGAGGACCCCCTCCCTGGTTTTCGTTCACCTTATCGGTGATTGTCCTTCAAGGTGTTTTGCCATAATCGCCACACTAGGTATTGCGGGTTGGTGACTCTATTTGTCCATAGCTAGGTGTCCATATACAGCGCCTGGTATTCCCAAATAGTCACTTATCTCGTACTGACCAGGCTGAACGTCACTTAACTTCAGTGATGTTGAAGAAACTGGTGTGGCAACGTGATTATGCCATATATAACCCTGGTTAGATATAATCAAATGCACTCATCTCACACCAAACCCAAGTTTCAAATCTGCTATGAAGCCCAGCTATATAATGTAATCCAAGAAGTAAAGTCTTTGTCTGAATGATGAAGTTCTTCAGTGCGTGCATCCATGAGAGTAAGTGTGTGAGAGAGATCCCTTATACTGCTGGTAGTTCCATCATTCCTCTCCTTACATTTATAAGCTTTAAATCAGTACTTTATTCCAATTGACTGCTTCCTCTTGGACTGACTAAACTAATTCCATCATTACAAGATCCTTAAAAATAATCTTCAAATGCATTTGTTGGCTTCAATTTGGAAGTTTTGAGTAGTTACCATTACTCCCATGTTTATTAAATATAATCTTTTAAAAACAATTTGGAGATCATCTAAGTAAGCTCAAGCCACAGAGTAAATGTGGTATTTTGGTGAGTGTCTAGCGTAGAGTAAGCTCTAAAGATTTTTATAAAAATTGGATGACCATCGACCCTCTTCACTCTCTACTCCAAAACGATTCAGGCTTCATGCCTAAGGCAAACGATGAACTTTATGATTATTGTTTTTGTTTAAAAAAAAACCTTGTGAATGTATATTTTTTGCTTTGAACAAAAAAACACTCAAGGTCCCATCTATAAGTTAAATAGAAGTTGTCTCGCCTCCCTGTTTTTCCCCTATTCAACCTCGTGATCCTGAAATTAATCTTTTCTATCGTTTTCTTTCTACCCAAGCTCTCTTTACTCCTAAACATCCGGTGTGTGACATAAAACTGCATCCGGTGGTGAGGCCTTAATTTCTATTACTTCCATGTATACTCTCATCTATGTGGCAAATATAATTTAGCAATTACAGACTATTTACAAAAATATATGCCAATAAACCAAATGAATCTACAAACCATTACTATACAACATCGAATCTATTAAATATTTGAAGATATTAAGAATTTGAAGCATAAAAACCTTTAGAAATATAACTGGATTCGGTATTAAATAAGCCAAAAAGGGTTGATATGCCGTAAGATAAAACAACCAAAACAACCTATATACAGACAAGTCCAACCTCTGGATATTTCATTCTGTACAAACCCTTTATTTTCTGATTCTATACACATCACATCTTAAGCATTTTGGTTTACTAGAACCCACATTTAAGTTTAAAGTTTTTTTTTTTTTTAGTTTTTTTTAACATGGTTCACTCCAAACAAGGCAGGCCGCCACTGTAGTCGTAAGGGGCTACTGAGAAAAAGAAAAGGGGAGAAGGTGGGGTGGGGTGTCAGCCTAAATTGGGATCTGGGCAGCGAGATGTTTGTTTACATTAGTTTTAAATTTCTGCATGTCAGTACTGTCGGGGAAACAGGGGGCAGGAAGGGAGTTCCAAGGGCCAGCAGCCCAAGGAAAGAAGCTATTTGAGTAGAATGCTCTCCGGCATCTGGGGACCTCCACAGTGAATGAATGAGATTTAGTTGATTGTCGAGTTAGTCTAGTGAATTTATGTCAAGACAAACTCTAACACAACTAGATAAGACGGATGATTGTTTAAGTTCTTGCTCATCGTTAATAAAAAGAATAATCAAAGTAACATTGCGTGCAAAGTTTTTTTGATCACCACCAGATGGCCCATAATCTTCTTGTTGATAGAAAACAGCTGCATTTCTCATTGACACATTGTAAGTCGTTGGCTTAATAGTTATTAACATCTTAGTTGTAAAGATGGTCGTAGTGGTGATGTAGCAGCATAAGTTTGAGTTTTCCTCTTTTTCCTGACAGCTGTAATAATGTGATAAAAGAGAAACAACAAATAACTTCATCATTTTCTCTGGGAATTAGTTTCCTTTTGACAACAATTTACAGCAAGTAAATCTAGAATAACCGCATGTTCCCATCCAACCGCCATCGGATGCTGAAAGTGCTTCAGAAACAGACGTCTGTTCACTTTGATGTAGAACTTCCAAGAGGCAAGCTCCTTATCGCTTCTTTTCCACATACTTCCTCCCATCATGTAACTTGCTGTACACGTAGATCTAATTCTACTCTTTAATAGTGTATAATTAAAAATTCAGATTTTCAGCAAGTGAAAAATTCTTAAAAATGTAATGTCATCTTATGATAAATGAAAATAAATCATAACGGAAACAATAACTATTGAATACAGGCCAGCCTAAACATTGTGCAAAATAGCATTACCCCTCGAAGAAAAGTACGACAATGACACATCAGCACAACTTTGACTGTTCATATAATATTCATTCAATAGCTAAACTGTTTAATCTGATGCGAAGCAAGATTAGATATCAAGCTAGATTTTTCATTTACTAGTAAATCAATAAGAAAAACTCAAAATTGGACCATGTAAAAATAGATGGAAACACAATTTGATAATAGAGCAAAAATTTATTTCACTGAAGTTTTCAACTTGGATTTTACTTTTGTGAAAAACAACTTCAAACACTATATTTAGTCCACCATTAGCCGTTATTTTCCTTTAAGATGGGACTATTTTTATATGCATAGACACACCACATCGTGCACATTAAGTTGAAAAACACAAACATTAAAAAATAGATCGCCCATCACCGAAAATAGAAACTTAAAGTAGCCTAGAAAAAAAAAAACTATTAGTGACGTCAGATTTAACTTGGTCTGTTGGACATTTTATTGAAAAGAATTTTCCAAAACACAACTTTAGATATAACTGTACAATGGTTATCTCCAATTCTTTGCTGGCGGCCACATTATATAAGACGGAAAAATATAAAGAGAAAATACTAAATAACTAACCCTAACCCCTAAAATAAATTAGATGTAGCAAGTTTAAATTGAAGAGAATTACACTGTATTTACCAATTTTGCACACTTTACTAGGTTTGTGATACCGAGTATGAGATAAGAATCTTTTGAGCATATTCTGACATAAAGCGCAGGAGAGGTATACCTCGATAACATGCATACTTTTTTTAGATATTTTATTCAATAAATATATAATTTAGCATTTGACAAAATAAGAGTTAAATTTAAAAGTTTATAGAACTTTTTTTCTACTACCAAATTTTATAACCCTATATTCGGAATGTCAGGAAGTTTCATTGAATGTCCTTTTGGCTTGACAGGCCGAGAGCAGGCTCAAGGCGTTTCCTTGATATTTATACTAGTTTTAGAATAAACTGTTTTTTTCTAAAATGTCTGAAACTAAAGTTTCAGTTCGAAAATACTTTCTTCAATAACATTTATTTTCATACTTTCATAAATTGTTGTCAAAAATTAAACAAAGTCAAATTCGCAACAGAAATAAATATTAAATTTTCCAAAAAAAATGAGATGCATAGCCTTAAAAACATCTTCACAAATTTAAATTGTATTTGCAGTATAGGTTTAAATTTTCAATTTATTTCATTGGATTTGTTTTTATTAGTTCTGTGAAAATTTTACTCAATCTCTCTTTATAGTTTGACAAAAAATGTAATTGGATGTTAAAACAAATTCTCATTTAAAACCGACCAGGATATTTTCTTTACTGATGCCATGCTATGCTATTTTCTTTTGATATTGGCTACTCTGTAAAAACCAAAATTGTCTCTAAATTCTCCATTTCATTACGATGGATCCAACTTTGAGATTCTATTGCATCTAGTTAAATTGTTCAGTTTTGTTTCAGCCAAGGAATTTCTTGTCCTGTTGCAATCGTCATAGCATCATTTTATTTCTTCCACGTCCCATCATTTTAATAACGTCACTTCCTGCTTTTTACTGTCAATCTCGCGATACAAATTTGCATATTTACCCTTTACAAGAAGCAGAGTGGAATTACTGGTAGGTTGAGAGAGGATAACCAGTTTATTTATTTATTTTTTTTTTAACATGATTCACCCCAAACAAGGCAGGCCGCCACTGTAGACGTAAGGGGTTACTGAAAATTAGGGTGTAGGTTTTGGGTATCACTCCAAGTTGGGAGCAGTGTAGTGAGATGTCTGTTTACATTAGTTTTAAACCTCTGCATGTCGGTACTGTCGGGGAAACAGGGAGCAAGGGGGTAGTTCCAGGGGCCAGCAGCACGAGGAAAGAAGCTATTGGAGTAGAAGGCTCCACGGCATCTGGGGACCTCCACAGTGAATGGATGGGATTTAGCTGATTGTCGAGTTGATCTAGTGAATTTACGTCGAGAGGGCACCAGAGTAGTCAGCTCATCGGAGTATAAACCATTAGAGTACTTGTAAAACAAGCACAAGGATGCAACATTGCGGCGATGGGACAGGGGCTGGAGCTCGGTTGATAGTTTATATCCCAAGAAGTGTAAAACAATAGAAATGGATGAGAACTAAGATGTGGCCGAAGTATATTTGGATGGCAAAGCTATTGAGGTTGTTCCAAAGTTTTGTTAGTTTGGTGATACCAGCAGAACATTACCACTGTCGACCAAGAGAAGAGTCCATCAGGCATTTGTACACAGTGTGATGATGTATGTGTATGCAGTGTGGTTATGTATTCAAGTAAAACCTGTCTAGTGAGGGTTGAAGACATGCGTTGCATGGAGAGAATCTGTATGACTATAATACGATGGATATGTAATGTGATTATTAAAGACAGGATTAGTTTTGATGCCATCAGGCAAGATTATATCTGGACAGTATGAGGAAATGTGTGCAGAACAGGAGACGTCGATGGTTTGGCCACATTGAAAGAATGAATGAAAGTTCTTGAGTCAGTAGATGTAGAACAGTTAAAGTAGCAGGTCTAGTTCACAGGAAAACATGGGAGGAAGTGATAAAAATGGACTTGAGGGAAAGAGGAATAAATAAAGACCAGGCCAGAGGTAGCATGTAAAACGGATGTTAACCCGAATGTGATGATTATGACCCTTGTTTATAAGATGCTCATTTAATATTCATAGAAAGAAACCCAAGAATACATATTCTTTGGGTATGTCTTTTCAACTTGTGTTCGTAGCAATGATAATTCTATTTCATACTTAAGTGCGACAAACCAACAAAACTGCTATTTTTTAACTTAAGCATGAAAGGCTGAGCAGATATGTGGAGAGAATCACTTATGTAGATGCTTTAGCGCATCTAAAAGCAGATGCATTCGTTGAATCTGCGCATTTAGCGCTGAAGATTCTATTTCAAATTGTAGTTTGACTTACTGACGGACAAAGCCTCTCATATAGATGCAAAGACCCATCTAAAAAGTCTTTACATTGAGAGATAGCTTTATCTAAGGTGTGTATGACAGATACAGCTGTGTAATCATACACTCGTTTTTACACACACAGGTGAGGATATATATATATATATTTACATGAACACTTCGTTTTCCCTCAAGAGCCATACAAATACGAAGCAAATCAGATCTACAAGATTTTCTTCTTTGATATGAAAATCAAAGAATATAAGTAATACATCTCGTTCACACTGAATTTGTTATACTAGAATATTCTCCCGTTTTGTTTTTGTCTTTTCGGCCATTTTGTTTTCCTCTTTTCGGACGTTTTCCTTTTGTCTTTCAAAAAAGAAAATCCATTTTTACATTCATATTTATTTCACTGAAACATTTTAGCTTTATTTGATTATTTTTATCTTCCGATTGTTCAAATCAAAAACTTTTCGTTTCCTTTCAAGTCTTTGACAATCTAACTTGCCCAAAATAGTTTTCAGTGTTTTTACTCGAGTTGTCTGCCCTTCCTTTTTTCGAGTTTTATATTAGTTTACTTATTTCAGATAAATCTTGTAAAACAAAAAGAACTAAAATATGCCTTCGAGACGAGAGATTTGAGTGAGAAATTCAAAATGTTTTTTCTTTCTTTTGTTGAAATGCAAGAAATTTGGATTGCTAATCTTTATTTCTAATTAGCAAATATTGCATTGTCAAAATTTATCCCCGGGCGTCATAGCAGATAAACACTTTTTATTTTGACTTAGAATAAAAGTAAAATGTTTTCTTAATTTTATTTTGCCTTTAATTTTTTTTACCAGAATTAGGATTTATACAGACAGATAGTGTTATATATTCTTTCTTAATTTAAATGCAATATTTTAACATAATCTAAGATAAGATAAGTCCATTTGGGACTAGCGTGAGTTTTGTTTGATAGTTTGTGGTTGTTGAATGGAAATCTAAAAGCTAATTATGTTTTACCTATGCACCCGTTTCATAGGGAATCTCCCACTACCACCCCACTATCTACATATCACCTCCCACCCCACTATCTACATATCACCTCCCACTTAAACTGATTACCCACCACCCACTGCTCTCTATATAAATACTTCAAAGGTTGCCAATATCATGTATCTTGTAAAAGGCAATTAGAGTGGAGGCGAAATATTGATTCATACCTTTGTGTCGACTTCCTTGTGTCATGTTTAGTTTTTTTTTTTTAAATATTTTCTTATTTCCAATTTTTCTAACTATATATACTAAAATAAAATTGATCTCTGGTTAGATTTTTTGAATCAAGAAAAAAGTGAGTTTGCAAAGTCAGTTAAATATAAAAAACTAAAAATGCAATAAGTCTATTTTTGTTTACTATATCTCTCGTTTCTCCTTCCATTTCCTTTTGTTTATAATAATTTATTAAATAAATTTCCTTGAAATAAACTTACTGTGCATGTTAAGACTATATCAATTGATGGTGGTTTCATCCTAATTAAGATGATCGGACTCCAATCAAGTATCCCAAGCCAAAACTTTATTTTCATCATATCTAAAATCTTTTCATGTGGACACAAAGAACTTTGCAAAACAATAGAACCAAATTTATTTTTGAAGCTCAATTAACAACCAAATTATGATCGTTCAAAGTTTGTTGCCAATGAGAACATTTGTCGTCTTGTGTGCTATTGGTCCAGAAACCAATTTTCACAATGTATAACTAAAAATGCAAGCTTAAAACAAGTGAAAAATCTCTAGAAATGTAATGTCATCTTATGGTAAATAAAACTTAATCATAATGAAAGCAATAATTACTGGATAAAACGAGCTTAAACATTGTACAAAGTCAATTTAATCCTTACAAAAACGTGCTAAAATGAAGTGCACCTTTAACTGTTCATATAAGACTTATTTAAACAGATTGAAATTTTAATGAGAGATCACGTTTTCATTTACTACTAAATAAATAAGAAAAAACTTTGATTTGGACCATGAAAAACAGGCAGAAACACAATTTGATAATAAGACAAAAGGTTAATTCACTAAAGATTTTTGATGAAAGACAACTTAAAACTTAAAAGTCTACCATATTGACAAGTGGTTTTTTTTTCTTAAGATGGGACTATCTTTATATTCATATGAACATGCACTGTGTGCATTGACTTCACAGGCCGTTATCATTCACTTGTTGTGCCGGTTCAAAGTCGTTGCTCCATTCCAACACTAATCACAGCGTAACCATGTGGTATCAATCAATGCTACAACAGAAGTATTCTCCCTCCAAATAAAACCACAACTCCCGTTTAAAATAAGTAAGAAAGGTGTATTTGTTGGAGGTTACAATGGTATTCATTTTCTTCTACTGAATAACCCGACCAAATCAAAGCACAAATCCAACTGCACAGAATCTATTAGCTAAAAGCCCAAGGCCACATCTAGACATACAAACCATAACTGACCATGTGAGACATTTAGAAAACCAACTGAGTGTCAGAACCCAGAAACCAAACTGATTGTGAGACGCCTAAAGGCACCCTTTGACTGCTCCCCCTCCCATCTGCTGGAATATATATATCTATATATAGACATTCTGGGACCACCCAAATATCCACTTGAAAAGGCTAATCTGCTGCCAATATATGGATATCAAAAACGTAAAGCCTAGGAGGTCCCGGTCATTATTTTTGGCAAAACTCACGTGGCTCATAATCACAGCAGGGAACCTCGTATCTGAAGGGACATCATTTTCCCAAGTGAACGAATCAAATTCTGGATGGCCAAACCTAAAATCAGAGATATTTCCGATTTTTTTTATGTGTCTTCTTTTCTCTTAGCTAAATATTTCTCACTTGCAGCAAGCCTGTTATTCGCATGCATTGTGACTATGCAACACACTAAACATGCAACCGCCTAGTGCATGTTTACACCCATAAATAATGTAAAGAATATCGTACACACAAAATTTGAAAAAAAAACATTAAAAAGTAATTCGCCCATCACTGAAAATAATAACCGAACTTGAAGTAGTCTGAAAAAAAAACCCAACTATTAATGAAAAATATTGAAATAATTGTACATTGATAAAAAGAAAGGATAAAATGTTGTTTACATCTATATCTTATTAAAATACTCCAAAAAGTAAACGAGATATCAGAAGTTGAAATTGAAGGGGATTTCACTATATTTCTCCGTTATCAAGGCTGGTTTCTTATATCTAATTAAATGGCTCTAATCTCTTAAATATTCTCATAGCTTTCAATCCAAAAAAAAACGCCATCTTCAATATGTGCAACAAAATAAACAAAATACTATTGCGTACTTAAACATGATAGATATGGAAAGTAGAAAGTGAACCATGGGTTAACTTTTAACAGCCTCGTTTCTCTCCTATTCAGTCCTTTAGGCCTCAGATTCTATGAGCGATATTTCTGAAAAAAGGGAAATAATTGCTGTTTTTAGTGGGTGGTATCGGGGAGATTTTCAATCTTCTCATAGTATTTATCATCATTCAATTGGTAATCAATCCATTGCTTTACTCCTAAAAAACGGTCAAAAATAATACCGAAACACACCTTTGATTGTTCATATAATATTGTCATAGAAACCAAAATAAATAACAAAAGGGCTAAACTCCTAATAACATGAACAAAGTTTCAAAACGCCTGAATATATACATCTAAATGAATAAATGCGATAATTTTTTCCAACCCTTCTTAGTATATTGACATAAATACGGGTTATGCTTATTTAATTCTATCATACAATATATTATTTACCTCCTTGCCAGGAGGTTAGACATAAGGTCAGGTATGGTTTTGAGAAGCAAACGCACTAGGATACGTCCACTATGGCCTACAAAAAATGCATACCACTATTGGAGTAATTTGTATCATAATTCTATGATACAACATAATATTTTGTAATACCGTATATATAGTAATCTAGAAACACTCACAAACACCTTTAGTTATCCTAATTTGCATATTTCATTTTTAAACAGTTTCTAATAAATTAATATTTTATAATATACATTTGTAATTTGCCTTGTCATATTTTCTTATATATACGCAATAGTTTTGTTGATAGTAAAATGTCTTATGTTGCTGGGATGCGAAGAACAGTTACTACACTTTGATCTTAGCTAAAAGGCCAAATATCTATTAAAATGTTTTTATGACTAGAAATTTTTAAATGAATAAAAAATATTCCTGATTTAATCTATTATATTATCTTTGAATGGGGTTGGGTGGTATTGTATCGGTTCTGTTGTCATAAAACTGTCCTCCCAGGAATTACCTCATTTTTGAAGGAGGTGTGGATAATCCTCCCAGGTATTTCATTGACCTTTGAGGAGGGGAATAATGTAATATCTGTTCTGTCGTTATGAGACAATCTTCCCAGGGACTACCTTCTCCTTATAGGGGGTGGGGTAGTTTAGTATCTTTTATATTGTAATGATACCCTCCTACCAGGCATTATCTCCTCTTTGTGGGATAGTGTAGTATATGTTCGTTTATTATGATACTATCCTTTCAGGCATTATCACATCCTTTTTTTGTGGGGGGGGGGAATCCTCCAAGCTTTATTTCCTTCTTTGGGGATAGTGTAGTATATTTTTATTTGTCATAATACATTTATCCCAGGCATTACATACAGTCCTGAATGTATACCAAAATATAATTACCTCTAACTACAATAAGATTTTAAAATTCCAAACTAGTAAATATTTGAATACAGTAAAGATAACAATAGTTGTAATTGTAAAGCCAAAAATAATTGCCCTTTAAATAATGATTGCATGAAAAATCGTGTAGTTTATAGACGCATTGTCAAATCTAACAATAGTAATAATTTTAATGATGAAAATACATTTATATTGGATTCATTGCATGAAAAAATTAAACAAAGGATTTTTTGCATATTCATTTCTTTCAATATTGATAAATTCACCAATTCAAATTCTTTCTAAAGGCATTTTGTAACTTAAGAATAAATGGACTCTCTCCTGTCGATTTTCGACGTATGAAAGCCCTGCGCGTGAATTTATAATTGCAAGGGTTACGCAATCCTCAACAACCGCTCTCCTGAGTCGGCATTGCTTGATTCCAATGGCAAGTAGTAATACAGGATGACTGGAAACAATGCCGAGATAAGCAGAGAGCACATACAGCACCTGGTGTTCCCAAATGGTCACCCATTTAGTACTGGCCAGGCTCGACGCCGCTTAACTTCGGTGATCTAACGAGAACCGGTGTGTCAACGTGATTGTGCTGTATAAATTGTTAACTTAAGAATGGTTAACTTCAATATAGTATAGAATGCTCAATTCGTAAAAAGAAGGTCTATTACAGACCAGGATCTAAATATTCTAATCTCTGCATATTATGAAAATTAAAACTAATCTGCTCGATATAAAATCGGAACTTATTTCATCCTGTTTGCATAAAAGAACATATGAATATGACCAATTTAAGGTTAATGAGGGTAAATGGAGGCCAACTCGAATTTAATAAAAAAATTGATAAATTTGCATAAATAACTTTGCAGTACTTATACATCGATGAATTATAAGTATATGGTGTTTGTTTTTTATTAATACCACTAAATTATTTTAAAGTTTTAGAATTATTTTAATAAACTACCTGTTGAAATACAATGGAAATTATTCTATTATTGGTAAATTGAGATTTATCTCCCTTTGACTTAAATTTAATTTCGTAAGAACTATGAAAGAATAAAAATGAACCACTAAAAATCTTTTAATATTTGAAGTTTGAATATGGTTAATTAAAAAAAACAAAAACTTCTCTTTGATTTTCTAACAACGATGGTTTCTCAAAATGTGAACCGTAAAAGAGATTTTAAAAGAATATTTCTCAAGGCAAAAATATGTGTGTTTTTCATAAAAGGGGGTCATTTAGTTTGTAATTTGTTTCTCTGAGGACTTTCGTAAGAAGGAGCAAAAATCATAATTCAGAATCTTTTAAATATAAGTTTCTGAAATAAATTGACCTTGAAACAATTGTAAAAAAAAACTTAGCTATAAAAACTATTGCGTATATATCTTCTATAAAGAACCAGGGGTATTTTTACCCCACCTAATAAACCAGTATCGTCCGGGCCTTTGGGTCTGGATTTACGCCGGTCTATTGGGGGTTGTTGGTCCTGTGCAGTTCTAGGAGGTGCACCCTCCCAGGCTTCGCCTCCCCTCTTTGGGGAGGAGTAAGTTTATTGCTTACTGTCTGAGGCGCCCTACCGGGAATGCCGACGGGGCTGCCCAGGCAATTTTTAAATGGCCAGAATACTCACCTCGAGCCCTGGCTTATCTAATCCCACTTTCCCGACCTTGTGTCACATCTTGCCTTGTGGGAGGTAGATAAATAAACCAAATTTATTTCAGTTACTGATGATGTTGTATAAAATATGTAAACAAAGGACATATAGTGCTATAATTTCTTCTACCATCAGTGGCGAGTTTGATAGTAAAATGGAGTAGGTCCTTGGCTGCTGACCACATTTTGATAGGCTCTGTTGTTTGGGTTTCAAAACTTGGCGTGGTACGCTGTTTACATCTATAAGGTGTAAACAACGAAACAGCTGTCTGTTGATGACTATATATATATATATATATATATCCCATTACGGGTAAAATAAATTCCTCAAACACGACAGTTTTGCACTATTTTCATGTCCTCTTACAAAGATTAAAATGAAGATATAATGATACTAAACCTTATTCTAGAATCCTTATTCCAACTTAAATTCTAGAAAATGTTTAAAATTTAAGGCTTAAGCTTAAGGTATTTCAAGAAGAAATTGAAATTCAGGGAATCTTCTTTGATTGGTGTAAAATTCAATGCAAATCTGAAATATTTGAATTTTCAAATGAGCAGTTGTGCCAATATTATGCCAACTAAAACGCTTTAAAATACTCCAACGAAACGGAAATTTGGGAAATATTTTTATGGAAATCGCTTCAGACAAAGCATGAAGCCACTTGATTTAAGGAGCTAACAAGAACAAAAGATGATTATCACAAAGACAGGAAATACCTATTGACCTCAATATTGAAAAGACCAAGGTTATAGGTAGGAGGAAAACAGTCTTCAGGCAGAGAGTTCCACAAGCCTGCAGTTTTTCGAAAGAATAAGAAGCTGTATTATAATGAGGTAACAAAACAGCGAATTGATGGAGACCACTAGATCAACAGGTCTAATAAGCTGGAACAAAGGAAACAGGGATTACACAATTCTGGAGAACAGACTGAGACTAGCAACATTACGTCTGTGAGAGAGAAGGTACAGAGAAGAAGAAAGGGTGGGCCAATTAAACTAGAGATACGTTTCTGCACCTTATCAAGAACCCTCAAATGGGACAGATTTACTAATCCAAATGTGATAACAGTACTCCATACATGGTCTGATAGTAGATTCGACTTTATGAGAAGCAGAAAGATCTAATGTATGAACTTAAGGAAAGATTTCATGAGAAAGAAAGAAGTTTCAGAGTCGATTTCTCCTCAAGTGCTGAGCCATCCATGAGACTCTCAAGAAGAAAATGGAACGCGTACGATTGAAAGACACAAGCTAAGTCTTAGCAGGATTAAATGAAACAAGCCATTTCGTACACCAATACATAACTGAATCCAGCTCAACTTCTAAATCAGCTGTATATTTCTCCGAGGGAAATGAGCAAGAAGCAACACCAGAAAAGAAAGTGGTATTATCGTCATAGATATTAATTTTCTGAATAATAATATTCTCTTAAAGATCATTGATATTGAGAAGAAACGATGTTGGGCCTAGAATTGAGCCCTGAGGAACACCAGCATTGATAGGAAAAGAGAATGAAGAGACACCGTCCAAAGTTACTTGTAAGCTTTGATGAGAAAGAAGACTTAATAATGTCAAGAACCTCACCACCAATACCATAACGCTGAAGTTTGTGCAGAAGACCAGAATGCCACACTCTGTCGAACGCCTTCGAAATTTCAAGCGCAATAGCCCTACCCTCTCCTGAATTATCTATAAACCAACAGATTTACTCAGTTACAACAGCAGTTGAACGAAAATTATACTAAACATCACTAAAGAGGCCCAGACTTTCCAAAAAAGGAACAAGCTTACCGTTGACCAAATTTTTAAAAATCTTTGCTAATAACAAGTTGGTACTTTGTTGGGTCAAACCGATTACCAGCATTTTTAAAGATATTGACAACAGAGGACTCATCCAGCAAGAAGGGAAACAGGACTGAGACAAACAGAGATTAAACAATTTCGAGAGTATAGTAGAAAGTTCAGGAGCGCAGCGTTTGAAAACAACAACAGGAATTGAATCAGACTGGTCAAGATCAGAAAGAACATGAGCAACCATCGTTGGAGTGATAATGACAGATTCAAGAGACTGATCAGTTTTCAAAGGAAAATCAGGAAGAACAGCTTGAGTCATTAAGAGAAGAATTGTCAGCAAAAAGACGAGCATGATAAAAAGACACCCATGAGATTCAAGGCTGGGGACACATGCAATGGGGAGATTGTTGCGAAGAGAAAGAGCAAGACCATACATGGAAATGTCTAAGCGGACAAGAGAAAAATAACTATCCACATGTAGATCGTTGCTATCGATAGAAACATCCAGATTAGTCTCACAAAGAGCAAAGACATGAGAAGATTTGCTCTAAGAAAAAGGACTGAACATCAGGAAAGTTTGACTTGAGACCTCTGAAGTTACTATAGGAAATAGTAAGGTGCTTGTTGTGTGTATTTGTAGAAGGCATAATAATAAAAAGGGAGAGAAAGGTAGAATCACTTCAATACAAACCAAGCCTGAAAGAGTCCGTATGACTAGCATTCAATCCTCTAGACTCCAACAGACTAACTAAAAAAAAGCCCTTCAAGAGCCCAATATGAGGCTGGCTGACAAAAATGTCTACCCCTATTTATTATTTGATTTCCTATACCTATTGTTAAAATTTCACAAAAAATGGAGATATCTGTGTTCAAAAAATTCATAATGATCGGTTAATTAGTTAGGAGTGAATCCTATGTATCGAAATATATATATATATATATAAACGTACACACATACTTAACTTTACACAGACACACACACACACACCAGAAGTATATGATAATGAGTAAAACTACATTTTCTTAAATTACACAAATAGAAAATTAATTTCTTTGATATGATAATTTTGTCTCCTCTTTAATGCAATGGTTTCCATTTAAAAAGCAACCGATTCTCAAGCACGGCCAAATCACACCGCAATTTGATTGGTTGAATTATATTTGGTGATGAATCAATTCTAACCAATTAGAAAACATGAAACATCAATTGGTGGCAACTTAAGTGGCCAATTCCATTCTTGAAGCTTTGTAATTATTTCCCACTTAAATTTTTCTTTTTTTACTTATTTTATCTTGCACAGAAGCAGCAACATTTATGGAGATAATGATTTTCTAATGTTTAAAATAACTCGTATTGTTTCAGAGATGAGAGCAATCGTATTTAAAGACAATAATGAAAGCTTGTGAATAGCTATCAACATTTATTTCTTGTTGGATTTTCTACGCGAATATTTATTTTACAAGCAAAAAAGTAAAATACATACCTAAAAGAGTTCTGTTCATTTGGAGGAAATTTTATTCAAATATTCTCAATTGTATGTATTCAACTATTTAAAAATAAATCTTCCGTAAATGATGCAAATAGATTTAAAATAAAAGCTTTTGGAATTGTAAAATATATTTTACTTTAATAAATATGAGATAAGTAAATACATTTTTGTAAAGAAACATTTGAAATGGCATCATATGATTCGCTTTTGGGCAGAGAAAGTTTTTTAAAAATTTCTTTTTCCTTTTAAAATAAGAAGCAATTTTGCCTGCTGTTATAGAGAGATATTTTCATGAGATTCAGAACACAATATTATTTTTATTTTTATTCGACATAAACCGGGCGTGATGAGAAAATGAGAAGAGATATTCTTAGGACGTGGCCATTGTATTTACTCTTATTTTTTTTTTTTTTCTGATCTTTCTGTTTTTGCTGGAGATGGGGCATCCTACCGGATGCCAGACATTCACTGGTTATTTCAGACACTCCAGTCTAGAGATCGTTTTAAGATTCTAACCGTCCCTTTAAGTGCAGTTGTTTGTATTTCTCTTGCACTCGGTTCACCGGGTATACTCGCCAGATAGCTCTTGAAATTATTCTTCATTAGTCCTGTTGCTCCTATAATTACTGGTATGATAGAGATTTTCCTAAGATTCTAGTTTCTTTTCATGTCTTACATAAGACCTTGGTATTTCGTAATCTTTTCCCTTTCTGCTCTGTTCAATCCTGCATCATTAGGGACACTGACTTCAACTAGGGTTGCTACTTTCTGCCTTTTGTCCCATATTACGATGTCAGGTTTAACAGCTTCGTTTTCTAGATATGTAGCTGTAGGGATTGCATAGTCATAGTGGATGGTGTATAAATTATTTCCAACTTTTACACATTTGCGTTGAAAATGTTATTTCAAACCGAAGCATGACAATCGGGTGAAAGTGATAATTAAAACTGATGTGTGACCGACGGACCAACACATAAAGTATTTTTGTTGATCTGTCACGTTTTCAGCTGAAATAGCATTTATGTTGCTAAACACACAGATCTGCCCAATTATCTCTATAAGAATTGGGCAAATCTGTGTTTAGCTACAAAAATGCTATTTCAGATGAAAGTGTGACAGATTAAGAAAATACTAGATCGAATTTCAACGTGACACATCAACGAAAATGGTATTTCGAATTTAAACGTGACACATCAACGAAAATGGTATTCCGAACTGAAGTGTGACACATCAACTAAAATGGTATTTTAAGCTTAAGCGTGACACATCAACGAAAATGGTATTTCGAATTTAAATGTGACACATCAACGAAAATGCTTTTTCGAATTTAAACGTGACACATCAACGAAAAGGGTATTTCAAACTTAAGTGTGACACATCGACAAAAATGGCATTTCGAATTTAAACGTGACACATCAACGATAAGGGTATTTCAGAATTTAAACGTGACACATCAACGAAAATGGTATTTTGAATTTAAACGTGACACATCAACGAAAATGGTATTTCGAATTTAAACGTGACACATCAGCGAAAATGGTATTTCGAATTTAAACGTGACACATCAACGAAAATGGTATTTCGAATTTAAACGTGACACATCAACGAAAATGGTATTTCGAATTTAAACGTGACACATCAACGAAAATGGTATTTCGAATTTAAACGTGACACATCAACGAAAATGGTATTTCGAATTTAAACGTGACACATCAACGATAAGGGTATTTCAGAATTTAAACGTGACACATCAACGAAAATGGTATTTCGAATTTAAACGTGACACATCAACGAAAATGGTATTTCGAATTTAAACGTGACACATCAACGAAAATGGTATTTCGAATTTAAACGTAACACATCAACGAAAATGGTATTTCGAATTTAAACGTGACACATCAACGAAAATGGTATTTCGAATTTAAACGTGACACATCAACGAAAATGGTATTTCGAACTGAAGTGTGACACATCAACGAAAATGGTATTTTAAGCTTAAGCGTGACACATCAACGAAAATGTTATTTCGAATTTAAACGTGAAAGATCAACGAAAATGGTATTTCGAATTTAAACGTGAAACATCAACGAAAATGGTATTTCGAATTTAAATGTGACACATCAACGAAAATGGTATTTCGAACTGAAGTGTGACACATCAACGAAAATGGTATTTCGAATTTAAACGTGACACATCAACGAAATGGTATTTCGAATTTAAACGTGACACATCAACGAAAATGGTATTTCGAATTTAAACGTGATGCATCAACGAAAATGGTATTTCGAATTTAAACGTGACACATCAACGAAAATGGTATTTTGAATTTAAACGTGACACATCAACGAAAATGGTATTTTGAATTTAAATGTTACGCATCAACGAAAATGGTATTACAAATTTAAACGTGACACATCAACGAAAATGGTATTTCGAACTGAAGTGTGACACATCAACGAAAATGGTATTTTAAGCTTAAGCGTGACACATCAACGAAAATGGTATTTCGAATTTAAATGTGACACATCAACGAAAATAGTATTTCAAATTTAAACGTGACACATCAACGAAAATGCTTTTTCGAATTTAAACGTGACACATCAACGAAAAGGGTATTTTGAATTTAAACGTGACACATCAATGAAAATGGTATTTCGAATTTAAACGTGACACATCAACGAAAAGGGTATTTCGAACTGAAGTGTGACACATCAACGAAAATGGTATTTTAAGCTTAAGCGTGACACATCAACGAAAATGGTATTTTAAGCTTAAGCGTGACACATCAACGAAAATGGTATTTCGAACTGAAGTGTGACACATCAACGAAAATGGTATTTCTAACTGAAGTGTGACACATCAACGAAAAGGGTATTTCGAATTTAAACGTGACACATCAACGAAAATGGTATTTCGAATTTAAACGTGACACATCAACGAAAATGGTATTTCGAACTGAAGTGTGACACATCAACGAAAATGGTATTTCGAACTGAAGTGTGACACATCAACGAAAATGGTATTTCGAACTGAAGTGTGACATATCAGCGAAAATGGTATTCCGAATTAAAACGTGGCACATCAACGAAAATGCTATTTCGAACTTATATTTAACACAACTCAATGAGGATGGATGCATTCATACATTTCTTAATGCTATTAAAAAGAATGAGTTTAGAACCAATTAGTGTTTTCAAATGATTGGCCATATAAATACTGACCAGATTTAAAGTTGCTTACCTCTTATGATTTGGTGTTAACGGGTGTTTTAAAATATGATAAAATAGTTTTAGTTATGGTTGCAATTTTTTTTTTAAAAGTAGAAAATCAAAGACTTCGGATAAATTGCAGCAAACTTAAATAATTTCTAATGGTTGAACACATATTGACAGGAGAGTGACAAGTCTGGAGCTGCTTGAAGGCACCCACTTATTTTATTCTTCAGTAATAAACAACTTGTTAATCTCCCTTGTTAAGTATTCCTCATCAACTAATTGTATAAACTTGACCTTTCAGTTCATAGTGTATCAGATATTATGTAGAGAAGCTGTACGACCTCTTTATGTATCTGGCTAGGATTTAGACTTATATTGAAAAGGCTTGAAAGTCCATTCGTTAACCGAAGAATTCACCTGCAAATAAAGATTCTCCTACTGTCAATTTCTATTGGCAAGTGTCCACTTTGTTTTGAGAATCGGTCACTTTGGTTCTGTCCTGATCAGCTCAGCCTCTAATATTACGATGGCTTTGAATAACTGTCAAAATGGAACGGGCTTAATTTTGACCCTCTGACTAAATCGTTGGCTGTTGAGTTCCTTCAGGCTCTCTCTCGACCCTCGTGGAAATAATAATCCCCTGTTCTTATATTAACCCATCTTATCTTTGACAGCAGGACTGGAAAGAAATGGTCGGCAGCTCCAACTTCGACATGTTCATCTTCGAATGCCGTTTGCTAGATTAGGAAAAATGTTTGTTCAAAGTCTGCAACAGTCTCCGACATTCCACGTAAACTTGATTTTGATCCTGGGTCTCTCTTCAAATTACTTGTGAATTCTATTTATTCATGACACAATAAGAATTTGCAAATAAAACTATCTTTTTAAGATTTAATATGGAGAATTTTTATTTATCATATCTTTTTTCAGCATAAAAATTAAAAGTATACCGAAACATCATGTAAACTATATAAAGCCTTGTTCAGACAAAATGATATTGTAGTCATTATTTATACCATATATACATTTGAATTACCTACTAAACACCATCCTTGAGTGTCTTCGGTCTCTCTGTACAAGGGTTTGTCAGGACAATCTGGCATGAGGATGCTTCCACCTACAAGTCAACCCTGACCAAATATAGTATTCAAAGCACAAATAAGATCCCCTTCATACGGCAATACACTGGCTTATATGAGGAATGGTGCACCTTCTCCTAGTGATGTTACCTCAAGTAACAACATTTAGCTGGATACTTCACCAGACAAGATGAATTCTTGTCCTGGAATCCGGTAAGACCAAGAGACCACAAGAAAGATATACTATAACATAGTAAACTAGTCAATTGAGGAGAGGAAAATTAATGTTCTGAACATCTTTACTACCTCAAGGTTTAAGAGATAAAGGAGAACTTTAATGGAATGTTCGAATATCTATGCATCTTATATAGAGATCAAGTGTTAGCCCCTAGGCAGGGTCTCCTTGATTTCTGAGAACTTCGACTGAAGTAAAATGAAACAACAAATATATATATATATATATATATATATATATATATATATATATATATACAATGAAATATATATATAAAATGTTGACTAGGGTCTGAGGTTCGAATTGTGTGGCCGGCATAATAATCATCCTCTACACTGATGATTCCTTGAAAAGGATGAAACACATAAGAATTTAGAAAATATTCATCATATGGTTTATAGCTCCCTTGCTGCTAGGAAGGGCCCTTTAAGAGATATATAATTAGGCTGTCAAATTTAATGTGTAATATGAACTTCTGTCCCACCAAGTCGTTGAATACTGTTTAGTCAACATTTTATATATATATATATACTTTGTTGTACAGGATAAACTCCCAAACTAATGAACAGATCATTATGAATTTTTGAACACAGCTGCTAGAAGTAAGGGTGAGTAATGTGGGCTATATTTAGTTTAATTTAATTTCATGCAAAGGGGGTGGAATCCCTTTGTGAAAATGAAGATACCTCCAATTTGTGTGAGATTTTGACAATAAGTATTGGACATCAATTAATAAATGTTGCCCAAATTTCAGTTTCTTTGGAGTATTTGAAAGTGTTTTTAATATGAGCATACCTTCTCATTTGAGCATACCTTCTCAGATTTGCATTGAAAAAAAAGTAGATATATTTTTTAGATTTTTTTATGCAACAAATTCAGGGAATCTTAATTCGCGTCTAATGACTATAGATAGTTATTAGACACCAATTAAGCAATATTCCCTGAATTTCCATTTCTTCTTAAGCCCCCTTATGCTTAAGCCTTAAATTTAAGACATTTTCTAGATTCAAAATCATGTAATAGATTTTGATCTAAATTAGAATAAGGATTCTAAACATGGTTTGGTATCATATCTTGATTTTAATCTCTGTAAGGGGACATAAAATTGGCGCAAAACTGTTACATTTAGGGAATTAATTTTACCCGTCCTGAGAAGAGTATTCTTCTAGTATATATATATATATATTAGAAAATTTTGACCTGGTGGGTCACCAATTAAGCTCACGTTAAATGGTTTGAATCAGGAAAAAGTGAGTTTGCAAAGCCAGTTAAATAAAAAAAAAATAAAAAGATTAAATTTTAAATTAGTGTTTTTCGGCTCGCTATATCTACCAACTTTTCTCTATTTATTACTGCTAGTAGAGATATTCGCTTTTGTTTTCACTCTTTTAAACTGCAAACTGCTTATCTGTTGGGTACCGATTATGATTTGACCCTCTTCCTGGAATAGTCTGTAGAATGTCTAAACCCATAAAGAATTCTGTGCTTTGAATACTCTGTAGACCTTTCAATTGTTGGGAAGATGAAAGTTAGTAATTGAATAAGTTAATTTTTTCTGCAACAAAAAAGATAATTTATTAGTTCAAAAGTCTATGAATTCATTTCGGTTACCTAGTAACCATTTGAGTATTTTAAGAAAGTGTAAAATTTATTGAAACTAGAGATATTAGATTTCAGACATTTATGGGATGGCTTGATATATAAATCACAATAAGAAAGTCCTTTTTCCCCCTTTTAATCACGTTTCTTTTGTGAAAGTGTCAATGTTAATATTTATTTATTCTTTCAAACGGTGTTGAATTCTTATATGCATCCACAAATCTCTATAAGAGGCTTTGTCCGTCCGGCGATCGATCTGTCTATCATATTCTCTCTTTCTTTATTCATTTAACATCACCTTTCCCTTGTCCAGGGGTCAGACAGTTTTTGATATTTAGCATAGTCATTTTAAAGTTCTCACAGTTTAGCAGGTCAACTGTCTCCAAATTTCACTCTGTGTAGTCTTGTCTAATCACTTGTTTCCTTGGTCGGCCAACCTTCCTGCAATTCAAGACATCTATGCTTCTACAACGTTTATTCAAGAGGATGAGCGCTTCATATGACCATACCAGCATAATTGATTCGTCCTTAGGATAAGTTCTATGCTGGGCAAATATAGTGCTTAATGTGTTGGGTTTGGTCAGATTTCACATTGCAGATCCATCTAATCATAGATATGTCATTGCGCTGCAATCGGGCAAGAGAGAACTGGGTGAAGGCCCAGCATTGGTTACTATATAACATGGTGCCCTTGACCCAGCTGCTATACAACTTCGGATATAGAAGGGGGCAGTTCACAATGTTATCAGAAACAACAGCTCATGAAATTTCACCCATGCTGCCTTCACCCCACTACCAGTGCTCAGCATATCTCCTAGGTAGCAGAAAGAGTCTATTACCTCCAGGGTGTTGTCATCTGATGCCATCTCTTTGTAGGGATGATCATCAATAGGGTCTCCTACACTTAAAATTGAGGTTTCGGGCAAACTTACCCTTCAGATCTTTTTGTAGATCCACAATCGGCAAAAATTACATTGTATCACATTCCATCGAACACACTTCCAGCTCACAGAACAAACTGAAGTTTGAAATAGCAGTTTCAACAATAAAATCACAGATTGATTACACATATCTTAAAAATACTTATGTTTTATTCTTCAACTAAAAAGACTAATATCAATCTCGCCGCTCAAACCTTCAAGTACCAAAAGTCTTTCCAGACTCCAGACTGGGCAATACCAGGCAATGTCTTGTGCCTGCTCTCCATGTGGTCTGATCCATTGGGTAAATACCAGTCATGTGGCAAGTAGTCATCACTTCATACACACTCAAGTCAGGTTTACCTAGGTCTTTCATATACCCCTGTGCCTGGGGTATCCATACGTGTTTTTAAGTTGATGCAGGACGTAGCATGCTGTAAATGGCAAAACCACCTGAAATGCTGAGCGCGTAGGACATCCCATATCTCATCAATACCAAGATTATGATAGCGCATGACTGAGGGGATTCTCTCCTCTAGTTTACTGCCACACATCCACCTGATCATGACACGGTCATAATGCTGAATCCGTTGCAAGTCAAAAGTGTTTTCAGCCCATGTCTCACTTCTATGCAAGATGGTGGAGCGAACACAGACCGAAAAGATCTTGTTCCGAATCCTGAAGAAGATGTGTCTAGATGTAAGGATTGGCAGCAACACAACAGCGAGCAGTGATAGCACATTCGTAACCACCACCAGCATTTAAGATGTCACCCAAGTAGCAGAAGGTAGTTTCATTATCAAGTTCGAAGTCATCCACATTCATAAGTGCCACCAATCACTATCTATTGGGCAACCAACACCTAGATATCTGCGACAAACATGATCCGGGTCAACAACCAGCTACCCAGCAATACGACTACACTTCTTTTGGACCCATAGTTTGCACTGGGAGCATTCAATGGAGTTTTGCACCTACACTCCTGAGACAGAATTTGGCAATCCAAACAGCATGCTTGACAGCTCGTTTGGCTTAAGCATATAGTAAGCTTTGAAACATGCCTGTTTCTTCTTGATTGCATCTTGATTCGATTATTCCCTCGCCAGATCTTTGGTCTCCACTGATAGTTTTAGAGAGACCGCATACTTCGGTGGCCATGTTCATGAGGGCCTTTCAATGTAGACCACACCCATTTCCAGAGTTGTTTTCAGTAACGGCAATATCCAACTAGGCCTTGAAAATTTCATAGAACTGGCTAGCATCAGCTTGGTTCTTCAGATGCGAGATGAACCAAGAAGTCACAAACCACAAGTTGGTGCTGTTGGACTCATTCTTCTGTTGGGATGACCTTAACGTTTCTTGCTGTCCCTCTAAAATTCTTTCGAAACAAAATTTAATCTGTGTTCTGTGGTTCCCAGAATAATAAGTTACGAAGTGGAAAGTTCTTTTCTTAAACAACGAGGAATTGCCAATGTGGAATTCATTAGCGACAGTCAATTCTAGGATTATCTCCCTATCAGCATTATGGGTCTTAATTGGGAAGAAATAAAATAACAGCCTCGAAACAGACCTGGCATTGTGATTCTGAAATGTGATGACGGAAAAGTTAACTGCACTGAGAACTCAAAATTGTATTCAATGCCATAAATAAATTCTCCTTCCCACAAAATGTTTGACAGAAAACAAAAATATAAAACGAGTAAACAAGTATATTTCTAAACTTTTAAAAATCCTTCAAAAATATTGATTAAGCATACAATTTTATGGAAAAATAAATTTGGAAAATAGGTTAGATTTTAGAAAGCTGTGAAGAATGCAATGCAAGGTTATGGGCACCGAGTGAATTGAAAGAATGTCTGGGTGAGAAACGAGATGATAATACACATAAAGAGACAATATGTAATAATTTTATTTTATCTTTTACTTACCGTTTTATTTGTCATTTTCAATCTAAGTTTTTTCCTAATATTTCGAGGTTAAAACCACCTTTTCAAAATAAGTCCATATTGAATCCACATATGAGGTTGCTTTGAGAAGAAGGTTTTAACCTCGAAATATCAGAAAACCATTCTTTCAATTCGTCCGGTGCCCATAAGCTTACATTGCATTGTTACAGCCTATTAAAACTCAAACCTATCTAAACACTATGCACAATGCTTCAAGCAAACTACAATGTCCTCTTAAATTCGAAAAATTACTTTTACAATTTTAAACCAGGTGAGTTAAGTCATGTTTGATAAAAAAAAAAATACTGGCCTCTTTTTTTTAATATTCAAATATTTGATTAATATAACAGTTTGCAGTATTTTTTTAATTGATGCTTTTATTATTCAGTCATCAAATATTTTTTTATTTTTGAGAAACTAGGAACACTTTTTAGTTGGATTTGATTATAAAATCTGTTTTTGATTTGAAAGTTTGAATAAAAAATTTAATTAAACTAAAAATAAATAATCATTACAATTTTTCTTTCCCCTGATTGCCAGGTAGTGAGTGACATCCCTAAATCCTAATTTATAGCAGACTTGGTTTGATGCCTTAACAACTCCAGAGACAACATCACTACATGCCACAAGTACCAAAAGAACCACTAGAGTTTGTGTAGTCGATTATTACATTTAGTGATTGTAAATATAATTGCTTTTGTTTCCAGTCCATTACTGGAATTATACATATGTATCTATCACATAAAGTTATCTTGGGAGATTTAAAAAGTTTTACCTAAATAGTATTTAAGCTGACATATCAAACTTTGATTGTGACTAGCCAAATTTCATTTGTTATTGTTGTACCATGTTATTGGCACTATAACATACTTTTCTATACTTTATTAAAAAAATTATGTAGTCCCACCCGGACAACTTGTAATATGGAAACAATTTTCAATTATGACTGAAAAATCAATCATCAAGGGGAATAACTCATTTTTAAATTTAAGAATATAAAAAGTTGTCACCCTGTTGCTGAGGTTGCTAGGAAAATGGTTGGATCATCATAGCGCTTCAGAAAGTACCTCATGCCTGACGCAATCCTCTATCTGTATAAGAGCCAGATACGTCCTAAGATGGAGTACTGCTGTCATATCTGGGGAGGTGCTGCACAGACCACTTTTCCCTGTCTTGACAAGATACAAAATCGACTCCACAGTCTACTGGGGTATCCTCTCTTCTTGTCCCTACAGCACACAGAAAAGATTTTGCAAGCCTCTCTCTACTGTATCCTTAGGTTCATGGTAGCTGCTTGACTGAGTTCCAATACCTTGTACACCCCCGTTAAAGAATTCACAACAAGAACTCATCTTGTCTCAACCGCAGTGTGAAACTTTCTTTTCTCTGTCTCCTTTCTAAAAAAAAAACACCCAAAAAAACTTCCATGAACAAAGTTTCTTTCCTAGAATGTCCGCCTGTGGAACAAGATACTATGAGCCTGCTTCCCAACCGACTTCAAGCCAAATGTGAACAAACACTTGTGGAGCCGTCCCCTTGGATAATTCAATTTCTCTTAAGCAATCTTCCCATTCCACCCATTCTCTCCATTCCTCTTTTATATATATATATATATTCAAACTACTCGGCCTAGCATTCACAGGTAACATGAATAAGAACAAATACACTGAAGGGATTGTCAGGGATGCAGCAAAGAAGGTGGGCTCCCTCTAGTAAATTCCTCACACCTGACATGATCTTGTATCTCTCTCTACAAAGCCACCATCCGCCCATGCATGAAGTATTGTTGCCACTTCTTGGCTGGTGCATTATCCAGTAGTCTCTCCCTCTTAGACAAGGTCCAAAAAAGCGTCGCCAACTTGATAGGTCCCTCACTATCCACCAAGCTCCAGCCCTGTCCCATCGCCGCAATGTTGCATCCTTGTGCTTGTTTTACAAATACTTCAATGGACTGTGCTCAGATGAACTGGCTGCTCTGGTGTGCCCTCGCCGTAAATACACTTGACCAACTCGACAATCATCCATTCACTGTGGAGGTCCCCAGATACCAAGGAGAGCCTTCTACTCCAAAAGCTTCTTTCCTCATGCTGCTGGCCTCTGGAATTCCTTCCCTGCTCCATGTTTCCCCGACTGTACTGACATGCAGAGGTTTAAAACTAACAGACATCTCACTAAACAGCTCCCAACTTAGAATGACACCCATAACCTACACCCTAATTCTCAGTAACTCCTTACGTCTACAGTGGTGGCCTGCCTTGTTTGGAATAAAAAAAAATATATATATATACGAGGCCTGTCTAAATCGTATCCGACCTTAAGCCAGAACAAATATTTTAAATATGTGACAGGGTTGGGACCCTAATCTCCTTTAAAGTAGGCCCTTTATGCTTACACACTTAGCCCACCGATCCATCCACTGCCGGAAACACCTCTGGAAGTCTTATTTCTCAACAACAGCTGCACTCCGAGAAATTTAGGCCTTCCAGAACGCTGGTCACTCTCTGCTGATGTGTGGCCATTTTTGAATCGGTTGAACCACTCCTTAATTTGTGTTACACATCGCATCTTCTCCAAACACCTGCTGAATCTAATGCGACGGCAAAGATGAGCACCATTCCAAAAGAAAACTTCCAGAGGTGTTTCCGGCAGTGGATGGATCGGTGGGCTAAGTGTGTGCAAGCACAAGGGGATTAGGGTCCCAACCCTGTCATGTATTTGAAATATTTTTTCTAGCCTAAGATCGGATATTTTTTAGTCAGGCCTACATATATAATGTTCAAAATCGTGTCATGTTCAGTTTCATAATTGATGTTGAATGTGCTTTTCTAAGTGTCCGTCTTCTTTGCTTTTAGGTAATATGGACAAATCAACGTCATACACTCTTGACGATGCGTGATCGGAGAATCACGGATGATGTCCGTATCATGGTGGTAAGGGATCATCCCGGAGAATGGGATCTTCACATTCGAGATGTCGAGCCAACAGACCAAGGTCAATACAATTGTCAAATTAACACGAAACCTGTCAAAATTAATAAAGTCAACTTATTTGTATTAGGTAAGTCTGATTTCTTTTCTTACTTTCATTTTTTTTATTCACAGAAAATAAAAATTTCCAAAAATGATTGAATCCACCGATTCTCATCAGAAATGATATTTTGAATTAGCCAGATACATATCTTTTGGACAGTCATAATACCTATGTATGTATGTATGTATGCATATAATTATTTTTTATTTATACAAACATGTACAAAAAGCGGCTACACTGGCTTGTCGGTGTTATCGATCAATAGTTATTAGAAACTAAGAGCTCATCAGGTGGAAAAAAGTCTGATCTTTCACTTAAATGTTGAAATTCTGTGGATTTTTATCCTGTGGATGTCTACTTTACCTGGATTATTATATATATATATATATATATATATATATATATATGGGAAAATGAAAAAGGAAAACCAAAAAATGGATGTTTTTTTATGTGTACATCAACGTTTCGTCTTTATTTAAAAGACTTCATCAGGATGATAATATAAAGAAAAATGTCATGCAAGTACAAACACATATAGTGTTGACATATTGGGAAAAAGGAAGAAAATAGTAGCCACTGCTAGAAAAAACAGTAGAGTGGACGTCCGTGCTTGGTGGAGTCAATAATGAGGAATGAAAAATGAATGTTTATGAAAATGAGTGGGGAAGAAGTGGAAAGATGGGGGTGAGCAAGGATACTGTGGCTGGTAGTAAGAGAAAGAGGTGGGGGCGATGAGCAGGAATAATGTGGATAGCAATGAGTGAGGGAGTGGAGGGTGGGTAGAGAAGGAGGGGGGCCTGTGATTTTTTCTCTGTATGCACCCCCCCACACACAAACATTCCAACTTATTTTTTCCCCTCAGTCTTGACCGCAACCACCTGTTCAAATACCTCCTTCCTCCCTCTCCTCCACCCCTCCACTCCCTCACTCATTGCCATCCACATTATTCCTGCTCATCCCCCCACCTCTTTCTCTTACTACCAGCCACAGTATCCTTGCTCACCCCCATCTTTCCATTTCTTCCCCACTCATTTTCATAAACATTCATCCACCCTACTGTTTTCTCCAGCAGTGGCTACTATTTTCTTCCTTTTTCCCAATATGTCAACACTATATGTGTTTGTACTTGCATGACATTTTTCTTTATATTATCATCCTGATGAAGTCTTATAAATAAAGACGAAACGTTGATGTACACATAAAAAAACATTCATTTTTTGGTTTTCCTTTTTAATTTTCCCATTACGTCAGATTACCTTCATCCTTCTCTTCCCATATATATATATATATATATATATATATATCATTATATAAAGTGAACTAATAAAATAAGGTACAAATCAAATTTTATTAGAATTCAATGTTCAGGCAAAGTATCTTAAAGTCCTTAACTCATAATACTATTAATGCTCTATTCAGTATATTGAGCTTCAGTTTTATCCGGCTGTTCACTAATTAAAGATATTAGTTGCCTGATATCTTTTGTTGGATTAACTTATCTATCTATATATATATATATATATATATATATATATATATATATATATATATATATCACAAATCAGTTTAGTTTAGAGTGGGAACACGTGTAAATATCATGAAATTCCCTTCAACTTACAATATCTTATGTTTATTTTGTGATTTTGATCAAATTTTGCTGTAAACACAATTTAATTTTTTCTATTTATAAATATACAATTCTTTCTCTAGTGTAATTCATAGTTTTATTCAAGTTTGGTAACTATTTTACAGTGAGGAACAATTTATTTTTTTACATGAAAAAAAATGTGTTTTTCAAATTTTCTGTGCACAATAATTTGTATCTCTATGCATATCAAGATAGTCCCATCCTAAAGAAAAAGGTCAACGCGTCAATATGGTTGGCTTAATATAGGTTTGAAGATATCTTTCACAAAAAAATCTAAGTTGAAAACTTGAATGAACAAAGCCACCATTCGCCCATGCATGGAGTATTGTTACCACATCTGAGATGCTGCATAATCCACTAGTGTCTACCTCTTAGACAAGGCCCCAAAAAGAGTCACTAACTTAATAGGTCCCTCACTATCCACCAAGCTCCAGCGTCTGTCCCATCGCCGCAATGTTACATCCTTGTGCCTGTTTTACATGTACTTCAATGGATTGTCTTTCGATGAACTTGCTGCTCTAGTGCCCCTCGACGTAAATAAATTCAGCAAGGTCCCAACCATTCACTGTGGAAGTCCCCCAGATGCCAGAGTGCCTTCTACTCTAATAGCTTCTTTCTCGTGTTGCCGGCCTCTGGAACTCCCTCTCTGCTCCCTGTTTCCCCGACTCTACTGACATGCAGAAATTTAAAACTAATGTAAACAAACATCTTGCTGCACAGCTCCCAACTTAGAATGACCCCAAAAACTTACACCTTAACTCTCAGTAGCCCCTAACGTCTACAGTGGTGGCCTGCCTTCTTTGGGATGAACTATAATAATAAAAAGATTAAAAAAAATACTACAGAAATGTTTGCTCTATTATGAAATTGTGATTCCATCTGTTTGTACATTGTATATTTATTGATTTACTATTAAAATAAAAATCTAGCTTGATCTCTAGTGTTCTATTAATCATAGTAAGAAGATTCAATGTGTTAGCTGTTGAAATAAAGTTGCACTTCTATGTCATTTTTATAATGTTTTCAGGTAATGGGATTTTGCTCAATGTTTATTTTATCTAATTATTATTGCTCCCATCATGATTAATTTTTACTTACCACAAGATGACATTACATTTGTAAGGATTTTTCATTTGTTTAAATCCGGCTTTTGTAGTTATTATACACTGGAAATTGACGCACAAGATGGTAAATTTTCTAATTTTCAACGAACTTTGAATAATTATAATTTGGTGAATTTTCTAATTTTTAACGAACTTTGAATAATTATAATTTGGAGAATTTTCTAATTTTCAACAAACTTTGAATGGTTATAATTTGGTGAATTTCCTAATTTCACAACGAACTTTGAATGGTTATAATTTGATGGCTAGTTGAGCTATGGAAATAAATTTGGTACCGTTGTTTATAGTTTGCAAATACCTATGCCCCCAAAGTAAAGTTTATAAATATAATAAAAGTAAAATTTTGATTTAGGATAGCTAGTGATATGCAGATTCGATGGTCATCTCTGTATCTAATGACAACATAATGCTTATCATGCTTTACTTATATGATGCAGACAAAGATCACATAGCAGTTATAAGCCGCCACATTCCTCATCGTTGTATTGAGCTATTTTCAATCTAAATACTGAACCCTGCTCCTCAGACCAATCAAGAATAAAAAATATAATGTTCTCTTTTAAAATTGAATTTGATAGTGAACAAATTTTTGTTGTAAAAAATAAAAAAATCGATAAACATGTGCTGCTGTGTCTTCGTCTGTTAATAACAGATGAATCTTCTTTTTGTGTATTATTTTGATTATTCGGACTACTGTTCTCATTGGGGATGTTATTTTCACAACGTTTCGGCCGATGTAACCTCCGATCTCCTTCAGGTGTTTCTTGTCGAACTCTGGAATCTATACAGAATTTTGAACTAAACTTTAATGTAATCAATGGGGGCAGATTGTTCTCCTTCTCTCTCTCTCTCTTTTGTGTCTTAAATGTATTCAATAAACCCCACACATGATATCACAGATTTTATCTGTTTGATTGATTTTTAGCGATCGATTAAAAAAGACAAATTTAATTAAGAAAATGTCGATGGCTTTTTATTAAAAAGACATACCGAATATTGGAGTCTGCTGTGAAAACTTTTAGATCTTGTGGCTGAACTAGTTGCCAAATGTTCAGCAGAATAGAATCGTCTAAAATAACTGTTTTTACCTTTCTCTTTGCATGCGTGTGTGTGCAAAATAGTTGAATTTCAACGATGGAGACATTGAAAGTAAATCTTTGTAACATGGTTGCTCTTTGGTCAGTTCTTATTGTGGTCAGTGGTGGCACATGGCCAGATCATCGAATCCTCTTGTCTTGCTTTTGTCAAATCTTTCTCAGCAGGCCAGGAAGCATTGCCAAAATGTAACTGGCTGATGGTCAGACTAGACCCTTAGCCTCGGCAGACCTCACCTGACCACTTACTTGCAAATGGCAACTGAAATCAGCTGACACTCAATTCTCCAACAAATCTCGGCTTACAGACTGTTTCGGATGACAGTTAGGTATGTGCCAATTGATTTTGAACTCAGGGTTATTTTATAATGGAACCAGCACCTTTGACCCGTAAAGAACTCTTGACTTAGAAAAGGTGCATATATTTTGGAACACAATTAAAATGATGAAATAAACGTATACTTGAGTGTAGGAGAAGAAATAAGATTTTATAATTCAATCTAACTTTAATTTTTATCGACTACGGTCTACCATAGTTGTCGTTTTGCCTGCAGCAAATGTTCCGACATCTTGGTGAATTAATAAGATTTATAGACCAAGTGAGGTCGACGAAGAACTAATTCAATAAAATGAATTCTGTGGCATCGGTTTAGCATCAGTTCAGCTGACGATTCTTTATATTTTTTCGACTTGGCTTCATACGGCAAAGACAGCCTTAAAGGAAGAAGACTGACTCTGTCATATAAATGATACGACTGTTCTATCAAGTTCTGTTGTCATATAAACATTGTAGACTTTATGGAAAGGTACTGTTTGTCTATAATATTTTAGATGACACTTATTAATTTTTTTTCTTGCAATGTTGCCTTTTTTTTACTATTTGTTGCCTTCAGGAAGCTGATCTGTTATTTAAAAAAAATGGCGCTATTATATTTCTTGAAAAAAATTGTAACTGTGCTGTTTATTTTAACTAACCTCAAGTGTTTGCATTTCAATAGAGAACAAAAATCCTTTTCTATGTATGTATGTCTATGTAAGTTATATCCAGACGGGGTGTTTGGAAAATGGATGGGATAAATTTGGGATTGGGATTAACTATTATTGGTTGATTTTGTGAGACACCAAAGACAGGCAAGAGAACCAAGTGTTTGTTTTTTTTTTACTTCAGATTAATTGCAAAATTTTAAATAATGTTTTCATGGTCAAAAAAAATTAATGAAATAATTCTGATATAGTCTGATAAAATATGTGAAGAATGTGCTACATAATTGATAAGAAAGGGATATTGTTAATGTTGGATGACAGATGAGTTACTTTTTCTTGAATGATTATACAGGAAGCAGAGTCGATTTAAAGGCAGACATGCTTACTGTTCAACATGTGAGATAAGTGGACAAGTAAATGTCTGTGGTGGCTATGGAATATATTAACATTTGGGCATTGTTATAGGCATGATACGATATGTGCAAAGTGAGCAAAAAACTCTCACTTTTCACATATCACATCATGCTCATAACCTCGCTCAACAGAGCCAAATATCGAGGTATCGTGTAAAAAATATAATAAAAATGCTATGAGAATTATAGCGAGGGAAAGGGGTAAAAAAAAATTCAATCAAATAGAAACAACATTAAGCCCGAGGAGATTTGCTCTTTGCTTGCAAAGAGAAGGGTTCAAGGACTTAAGGAAGACGTTGGAGGCAGATATTGAATTTGATTTTTGACTGTTTCACCCATTTTTCTGGATTCCAATATATTCTTTTGGGACAATTATGATATAATATTCCAATGGAGGAGACCCTTTGACACCTCATAATATATCTGAAGATTCACTATTGCACTGACTTTTTACCTCCTTTTCAAGTGCTTGTTTATTTTTTTCGATTTAATAAATAATTGATGATCTTTTTTTCAAATTAATAAGGAAAACCAAAGCTTGTTAAGTAATTGTTTTTTCTTTCTTCTGATTGGAGGACTTGTTTCTTTGAAAAAACTTAGCTTTAAAGGACTTTTCGATATTTTATAATATTCTTTGTTCTACTGCTTGAAACTATTAAACTTGTAAAGTATGTAACTTTACATCTGTTTATTTTAATTTTCTCTTCTATAATAGATATATATACTAGCTGGACCCGTGCCCTGACGTTGCCCGGGGTAGATATATATTAAATCAAAAAAATATAAGTATTAGAGTATGACTTTGTCAAGAAGCAGTTGAAAATAATCCTGTTAGTAATTTAGGTGATTAAAATAAGATTTATCCATGTTTTGAATCAAACAAAATAGATGTCTCTATGTTTTGGATGACTAGCGGGTTATTCGTAAAAATAAAAATCCACCCCCTCCCTTCAAAAAAAGTAAATGTGATTCAAGAATACGCGTGACGGTTTCCAAAGTGAGTGAATGAAAAATCCTTCTAGACTGAGGCAATTTTTATCTTAATCAGAAGTGCCCATTTTTGTGGGAGATTCAATTTACGAAGATTAAAAATCGACATTTTGTCTAACTCTGGCCGTGATTTAAATATATGGCGATTGATGTAAGGTATTTGTTGTGGTTATTTTGTTTACAATTTCTCGACTGTTAAGTAATGGACACTTTTACCATTAACTATGTTGTTGCTATTTCGTTGCCTCCCCACGAGGGGAGAGTTATACAATGGTTGTTTTTAATGTGTTAAAAATCCATCTCCTGTGAAAAAAAATAGAGGGAAGTAATCCAAAAGAATAAAAATTACCGAAGTCTGGAAGGATTTCTTATAAAATTTACAAATAGGTAAATAGAAGGAAAATAATCCCCAAAACAAAAACCAATCCCCCTCCCCTAAAAAAAACTTCCTAACAGAATGCGAGAATCGTGTGCAATTATGAATCGCAACCATTTAAAAATGAAGAGAATCGTGTGCATTTAATGTAAAAAAAATAATACAATTCGGTGTTTTTTTATATTAAAAAAATATAAGTATTAGAGTATGACTTTGTCAAAAAGCAGTTGAAAATAATCCTGTTAGTAATTAAGGTGATTAAAATAAGATTTATCCATGTTTTGAATCTAACAAAATAGATGTCTCTATGTTTTGGATGACTAGCGGGTTATTTGTAAAAATATTTTTGTTTCTTTTCGGTTTATTTTTTTTGGAAACATTTTTGTTTATTTTTTAGGTTTATTTTTATTTCGTTAATTTTCAAAATAGAATTAACGTTGATGGATTATCCCCACCTTACTAAATCTGGTCTCGACTTAAATATTGTTTACATGTCGGTTTGTAATTTATGTTAGACTTTTCAAAACGATGGCGGCTTTAAGTATAGTCTACTTTCACCTAGCGATTTTAATAAGAAAGATAACATAAAAATTGAACTTTACTTGAAAACCATATCTCAAAAAAGGTCCTGAGATGCTTTGTAATCATCTAGCTTAATAATGTCCTCGTGTAAATGTAGGTTTAGTATGGATGGACAGAAGCGGTACGTTTTAATGATGGATAAGATGTGATCGAATAGGTTAAAGAATTTAATAAATAAATTGTTTCTACAAAGATGTTATTTAATTAGCGTAAAAAAATGCACTGACAAGTCGTAAACAGTAACAGTAATGTTAAGATGCAAATTCTACCAGTTTATCTATCAAAGACAGTGAACATACCCAGGACTGTTCTCTAATTTACCCTGTCTCTGAAAGCTTAGATAGAGCACTCTCACTCGACTCGAATGCCCAGATACATGTATTTGAGGATTTTAATGCACACCACTGTGACTGGTTGGGATTCTCCAGCGTTACTGATGCAGCTGGGAACTGCACCTTTAATTTCTCCTCAGCTCACGACTTCTCACAGGCTGTCACTTTTCCGACACACCTTCCGGATCGCGCAGACCAGCAAGCCTCACTTCTCGACCTGTTCCTGACCTCACTACCTGAGGCATGTGTGGCGAATGCACATAGCCCGCTCGGAAACTCTGATCACGTTGTGGTAATGATACTTATCACCTTAAAAACTCGTCCAAAAGCTGAAGAGCCGTTGCTTAAAACGACGAGAAACTATGAGCAGGCTGATTTTGAATCCCTCAGATATCACATCAGCGACGCCCCATGGGGTGTAACCTTCTCACTCCCTGCTGAGCAGTGTGCAAATGAGCTAAACGAATGGGTCAAAGCAGGCATTGATGATTATGTCCCCATGCGAAAATTCTTCAGCAAACTCCACTCTCCTCAATGGTTTACCTCAGAATGTGCAGCTGCTATTGCTGAGAGGTAGAAGGCATTCTGAAAATTCGGCCACCATAAGTCAACGGCGAACAGACAAAAATTTGTAGAGGCAAGAAATGATTGTAAAGTAGTGATAGATGAAGCAAAGAGAAGGTATACAGAGATAAGCAAAAAATGCATTCAGTCACAGAAACTAGGTACTCGTGATTTCTGGAAAATTTAAAATAGTGTGATGAACAATGGGCAATTGACAATTCCCCCGCTATCAAATCACAACGATGTTGTTTGCATGGCAATTGATAAGGCTGAACTACTTGCCCAGCGTTTCGCCTTAAATTCCACTCTGGACTCGGCAAACAACTCCCTCCCTAAATTCCCATTGCGGACTGAAGCCACACTTGAGAACCTGGTCATCACCCCGTCTCAAGTGAGAGACATCATAAAAAACCTTGACACCTCCAAAGCCTGTGGGCCTGATCTTATACCAGTAATAGTAATAAAGAAATGCTCTGCTGAGCTGGCCCCTGTCCTCTCCAAATTATACAACAAATGCCTTACTGAATCTTGTTACCCTGATAGTTGGAAAATTGCTTCTGTGGTACCAGTCTTCAAGAATTCTGGAGATAGAACTGATCCTCTAAACTACCGTCCAATCAGTCTATTCCCGATCTTTGCTAAAATCTTTGAATCATTAATCAATCTAGCGATAGTCAGGCACCTGGTGTACCCCAGAGATCTATTCTTGGACCTCTACTGTTCCTGATTTTCATAAATTACCTCCCTGATGCCATTGCGACTGAGATAGGAATATTTGCTGACAACACCATGCTCTACTCTCGTCATGCGAGAAAAACTGATGCGCACATATCTGAGGCAATGGCTGAATTCTTAGAAAATGACCTCCAGTCTGTAGTGGAGAAGGTAAAAAATAAATGGTAACTTTTAATGCCGCAAAGACAAAGCTACTTTCCTTCAATAACTACAAGAAACCTCTTCAACCATCTATTGTCATGGTAAATAGCACTCTGCCTGAAAGTTCATCATTCAAACTCCTCGGCCTAACTTTAACAGACAACATGAATTGAAATAAATACATTGAAAACATTGCTAGGGCAGCTGCAAAGAAGGTGGGCTCCCTCTATTGTGCCAGTAAACTTCTCACACCTAACACAATCCTATATCTCAAAGCCACCATCCACCCATGCATGGAATATGTTGCCACATCTGAGCTGGTGCATCATCTGCTAGTCTCTCCCTCTTAGACAAGGTCCAAAATAGAGTTGCCAATTTGATAGGTCCTTCATTATCCACCAAGCTCCAGCCCCTGTCCCATCGCCGCAATGTTGCTTCATTGTGCGTGTTTTACAAGTACTTCAATGGATTGTTCTCTGATGAGCTTGCTGCTCTGGTACCCCCACAATGTAAATTCACTAGACCAACCTGACAATCTGCCAAATCCCATCCATACACTGTGGAGGTCCCCAGATGCCGAAGAGCTTTCTACTCCAAAAGCTTCTTTCCTCGTGCTGCTGGACTCGAGAATTCCTTCCCTGCTCACTGCTTTCCTGACGTTACTGACATGCAGAAATTTAAAACTAATGTAAACAGACATCTTGCTAATTTAGGATGACCCCCCCCCCCAAACCTTCACCCTTTTTTCTCAATAGCCCCTTACGTTTACAGTGGTGGCCTGCCTTGTTTGGGGTGAACTATGATAAAGAAAAAGAAGAAAAAAATATCAATGGTAGCTGAGTGCGTAATAAAAGAAAGTGACTTCACGGGCTACCATACAAGTGTTGTAAACAATGGAATTGAAGGCTGCTAGTGTTGTATTGCTGGTTATTGGTCTCACCAAACTATTTGGTGAACTTCGCTGTTGCTTCAATGGGTCGATATGTCGTAGCTATGTTCCACGAACTTCAACCGCCTGGGAACTATTCGTACCGCTTGTACGTCTCTTCGTCTCGCTGCCATCTGTCCTCGCTTGCTATCTCTGCCATGTGACTATTTGCGCTCCTTTTTCTTCTGCAACTATTTGCTGTCGGGACTGCTATGGCCGTCGCCCGCCGCCCGCGCCATCATTGTGGTCGCCTTCCCTGTCGCGCGTTAACATTTTCGGGCTGCTGTCTTCGCTCTGAAATCAAATTCGTAACAGTACAACAAGAGTCTTTTTATGTTTTAAAGAGCCGCTTTTATTTGACTATTTTAATCAGCAGACTTGAACGAGTTCGTTGCGATCGAGAGAGAGGTTACACTAACTAAATTCACTAGTTAATATTCTTAATTACTTGAGAGGGAGGAATAGGAATGATCTACTAATTGACTCTTAGATTTCCGTCATTCGGAATCTTTCTCGTAACCATTACATATTTGGCGATGTTGACTCTTTGCTCCCAACTCAGTAACTTATTAAAATCCCAATTCAATTCTCTCACGCGGAACTCTCGCTACCAAATCTCGCGATCTACACGCAGGTGTGATGTCAACTCTTTGACCTCCCGTAACCTTAAGGTTACTCAACGTCACCGCGGTTGGCGTGGGAAAACACATCGAACCGAATTGCACGGGATGACTCCGCCACAAATCGCGTAAGCCAAACCCGTCTCCAATAGATGCGTCCAACTCTCACGGGGCCATTATCTAACAGCTAGTGATGTGACGATGTCATGTATTGAGAAATGATGTTGAAGCCTTTAAAATGTCATGAATGTTAGTAGTGATTGTTGTATGTACGGAATTATAATTTATAATAAATGATGTTTAAATATGGAGTAATTAGACGTAGAATTGCATCGAACTTGGAAGTAATCGATGGAGGACGCCATTTTGAATTGAGTTTGGTTAGAAGTTCAGGTGTTTGGTTATAGATTCTGACAATCCTGAATGTGAATAGGTTCATGTGGAAAAGTAAGAAAACTGAAAGTGCACACTCATTCTGTTATTCGTGTAATTTTTATGAAGGGAGCGTTTCTTGTTCAGTTTATGATATCTATGTTATAAGTAGTGTGGATTGATGATTTTAAATTGAAATAATAATCGGTGTTTCGAATAATAGTTCCTTATTTATTATTATCTATGGTGTATAAGATTTGCGTGGCAGAAGTAAAATGGTAGGGGGAAAATTAGTATGCTACCCTCTGTTTGTGTTACATATTTGGAAGAGTAAGAGTAATTAAAAAGATAGTATTACGAGCTGTGCAAATAATTCTTCATTCCACCCCACACAAGTATGTATATATGATATTTATATAATTTATGCTTTGAGAGTTTTTCTGGCCTAAGGTCGGATACTTTGTAGACAGACCTCATATATATATATATATATATATATATATATATATATATACCAGGCCTGTCTAAAAAAGTATCCGACCGTAGGCCAGAAAAAATATTTCAAATACGTAACGGGGTTGAGACCTTAATCCCCTTGTGCTTGCACACACTTAGCCCACCGATCCATCAACTGCCGGAAACACCTCTGGAAGTCTTCTTTTAGAATAGTGTTTATCTTCACTGTCGCGGTAGATTCAGCAGGTGTTTCGAGAAGATGCAATGTGTAACACAAATTAAGAAGTGATTCAACCGATTCAAAATAATGACCGCACATCAGCGGCGAGTGGCAAGCATTTTGGCAGGCCCAAAACTGCTTGGAGTGCAGCTGTTGTTAAAAGGGTGCGAAAAAAAAGAGATGATGCAGAATGCGACGGCAGAGATGAACACCATTGGGAAAATTAAAATAATTTTAATCATATATTATTTGAATCAATTAGTAAATATTAAGCCGTTATCCAATCAATATCAAATATTTTTACATGTGTGCATACACCCATAAATACCAGAATTAGTTATTTTAGAAATAGAGTAATATAGATTGAGGCTGGTCAAAGGGAGATAATTAACTGTGGGTGATCTGCCCTTAATCGTCATAGACTCAAAAAGAAGATGTGGTTAAGAAAATAATTAAATTTGAGATCTGTATCTTGTATTTATATGTTTACTTAAGTTTATAATTATTTTTTAATTTTATTTTTTTTCTCCTAGTTCATCCCCAAAAAAGGCAGGGTGCCACTGTAGACGTAAGGGGCTACTGAGAATTAGGGAGTAAGTTTTGGAGGGCATCCTAAGTTGTGAGCTGTGCAGCGAAATGTCTGTTTACATTAGTTTTAAATTTCAGCATGTCAGTAGAGTCGGGGTAACAGGGAGCAGGGAGGGAGTTTCAGAAGCCGGCAGCACGAGAAAAAAAGCTATTAGAGTAGAAGGCTCTTTGGCATATGGGGACCTCCACAGTGAATAGATGGGACTTAGATGATTGTCGGGTTCGTTTAGTGTATTTACATCAAGGGGGCACCCGGGCAGAAAGTTCAGCGGAGCATAATCCATTGAAGTACTTGTAAAGGCACAAGGATGCAACATGGCACAGGGCCTGGAGCCTTGTGGATAATGAGGGACCTATTAATTTGGTGACTCATTTTTGGACCTTGTCTAAGAGGGAGAGACTAGCGGATGATGCATCTACCCAGATGTGGCAACAATACTCCATGCATGGGCGGATTTATTTATTTGATTATATATATATATATATATATATATATATATATCTATATAAAGAAGGAATAGATAAAATAAATACCTTTTTGAAGCATTAAGATGCGATATCAATTTTTTTTTTTATAAAAAAGAAAAATAATAAATCGAAACCGATTTTTTTTTTTCTTTTTATTATAAACTAGCATTTTTTTGTTGTTAGTTTAAAGTGATACAGATATTTCGCCAAAACCTGGCATCCTCGGTGTGTAATATATCCTGATGTCATCGGATTTGTATTTTTTTTTTTTCTGAAATTTAACAATAGATGCTTTTTAAAAAAAAAATATGAACCTTAAAACACTTATATATATATATATATATATATATATATATATATATATATATATTACAAGGAGAACTAGCAGGGCTACCTGGCGTCACATGGAGCCCTAATTTCTGTTAATTATGTAAATTACAGAAAAAGTCAAACTAAACTATCTGCTTAAAAGCGACACTAATATTAACTTAAAATAATGACTCCCATCCTCCCCAGTTAAATCGCTTTGTTTAAAAAAATCCGGTATATCCGATTTCCATCATGTAAAAGTGAAATGGATTCCGGCATTACTCCTAAATGTGTTAATTTAACATAAACCATTTTCTGTAAAAACAAATTAACAGTGATTCATTTGTGTCTTTTAAAAACAAAATATTAAAACACTATGTTTTTTTAATTAATAACAAATTTTTAAAGTAGCTTACTTGTTTATAAAGAAACTGAAATGCATTTGTTTTACATTATTACATTTTCGATTTAAAGAATGTATAAATAATAGATTTATCACAACAAAAAACAAATTGGATGTCGATACCCACGATTGAAAACGCGACCTTTTGATCTTCAGTCAGAGCATCTGCTAACTGAGCTATTTAAGTTGGCTAAAGATTTAATAATTCTAAGCATATTTTTGTATTCACTGTTCCTGCTGTTACTATTGCTCTTTTTAATCATTATTGAAAAATGCCTACATTTTTAAAATCATCTGAGACAGGTTATTTTTTTTTTTTACGAAACTGCATTGAAATATGTTTTTTTTTATTGTTAAGAACATATACCAGCGTTTCACAAAAGAAACTGACAGATCAAAATCAAACATTGTTTATGTAGGAAGAATGCTATTATATCACAAAGATTTGAGAAAGAGACTAACTATACTTTATTATATAGATTAATAATTTTGTTGTGGAAAGTGCATTTCCCATGATGTGTCAGCAGATTCTTCTGAGATGTGTACAACAACATTATAAGATTAAATACTTTTTATTGTTTTGGTAATTCCTGGCCAATTCTTGGTGAATTCCATCTCGAAATAAACTCTTCCTTTCATCACTCTTAGAGAAATACAATATTTCACTCCCTACTAATTTTACAATGTTCTATTTTTTCATCTGGTTTTCTGGTCTCTCATTAAATAAAGTCACTTATGTTTTTTTTTTCTTCCCGGTTCAAAGTAAAAAAATTATTAAAACAAAACGAAAACTGAACATCTCAAAGGAATCTCCCCCCTCTCCCAATTCTGTAGAAAATACTTTGGCTGAAGAACATATCGAGTATAGTAATACTTGAAATGTTGATTGCAGGAAAAAGTAAAGGATTCTTGTTTTACCTCTAAAATTCCGACTGTCATTTCTTGCAATTTTCCTCCCCCTCCTCCTCCACTTTGGAATCGGCTTTTCTTTTGTCGGATCAAATGCAGGAATATTCTGGGAAGCAATCCTCTTTACCAAAGAAGTCCATCTTCAACATTTTCCCAAACAATGAAACTAAATTCTTCTTTTTTTTGCGATTTTTATCTGAAAGCTATAAACGATGTCATTTTGACTTTGAAAATACATCCAAAGAATCTCAGGAAACTCTTTGTTTTACATTTCTGGCATAGCAAAATGTAATTGGGTTTTAAATAGCTCAAACTTGGTCATCGAAATACATTCTTTTTCCTTCGTGCGACAAGAATCAGAAGAAAAAGCTGACTTCATAATAGTTTCTTTAATTCCACTGCACTTCTTGTGTATCCAATGCTTACAAAATGGTTGAATTGCACCAAACTCCTTTTTTACAAACTGAGTAGGGTAACTTTACTTTTCGAGGGAGTTTTCAACACGAAAACCACTGATTATCACTTTGGTCTTGCTAACATTCACTCTTATACCTTTACTTTCTATAGCATTCCTCCAAGTATTTAACTTAACAAGTAATTCATGCATTGTTTCACAGACAAGTACTAAATTATCAGCATACAGCATCTCTTCTGGACAACCCATATGAATTCCCTGGATAATGCTTCTAAGACACAAATGAAAATCAAGGGACTCAGTACAGAACCCTGATTTACTCCTACTGCCACAAAATGTGCTGTTAATTCTAACACGACTTTGAGGATTTCTGTACATTACTCGAACACCCTTCACCAAGCACACATTTGCCCCTAGTTTACACAAAGCCCACCATCAACCTCTCTTGGCACTTTGTCAAAAGCTTCTCTAGATTCACAAAAGCAAAATACAGGTGGTTCTTCTTATTAAGGTACTTCTCTTGCATTTGTCTCAGGATAAATATAGCGCCAGTTGTACTTTGCCCAGGCATAAAACCAAACTGCATTTCATCTATGCTGCTCAATTATTCGCTCAACTACTTTCAAGACCTGATCCATCAACTTTAAGCCTCTGTAATTACCTTTATCCTGAGCTTTTTTAAAACTTTTGTAACAATTCACATTTGTAGTACATTCCCATTCATAGAAATGCATGGGCATATTTAAAAGATGGCACATCGTGAAGGAACTTTATTAGTACAATTCTGTTTAAATTGTGCAACTCGATCACCAGTCCAATGTAATAACTATTGTCTATTTTCTGGAAAAATAGACAAGGAAGCAAAACAAAGAGAAGTTGATTAACATTTTTCTAATAATGAGTTACAAAGAGATGCAAATGGGATTAATTAATCGTGTATGAAAAATCAACTAATTGTTGACTTCAGGAACATTGTGACATGCATTTTTTTGTGATTAAAATATACAAGAAAAATCCATAGGGGCAAAAACGTTCATTAACCTAGCTTGACATGAATACATGAATTTATTAATTATGAATTTATGAAAGAACACAATAATTGATACTTATAGAAAGTTAAAAATTCGATAAAAAATACTTACATAAGGTTCAAGAGTGGGAGCAGGAGTTTCTTTGGTTTCTCAATTTTACTGGGACATGGGACCAGTTAGTTAAATATAAAGCAAAACAAAAAAGAAGAAAGGGAAATAATCACAGTATTTTAAAGACAAAATGCAGATAGATTTTTAAAAGATTTTTGAAAATAAAATAAAAATAGAGAATCCTTCTTTTTTGTTGTTGTCTTTGACAGACAAATTGCAATGATCATAATTTAAAAAAATATCCTATTCTGACCTTTTGACCCCTCTACTTTCTATTTCACCTATCTTTCTCTAGAATAATACTGCACAAGAAAACATTACAAACCTTGCAAGATTTAAAAATGATTACTAATTCCAGATGTCTGATTTTGAGAGCATTTCAAAACCAAAGTTCACTGGTATAATGAGTGTTTGATACGAACGAAACCAATTTTTAAAGATTAAAGTTTTTTGTTTTAACCATGACAGCATACATAGCTTAAGGTCAAGTAACCTTTTGCCATAAACAATTGAACATTAAAATTGTTTCAAACAACTTGTCATCACAATTGAAAGCAGTACAATTTTCTGATTAAAAAAAAAAAAAAAATTCTGAAAAATTGAGATAACAAATTAAATAAAACAACCGCACAATTATTCTGATGAAAAAAAACAAACAAACAAAACATGACTGGAAATCTAATTAGTAACGTTCGTTTCCAATGATCGTCCTTGTGTGAGCGTCTGGAGACATCGGTATCAACCAAGAGACATGTCTACCAATCTGTCATCTGGTCAATCCTTCTCAATGGCTTTGAGACATGGTCAATGAAGATGGTCGATTGTCCCAACTGCTGTTCTTCTTCAACATCTCAACCTGAAGTCTTTGCCATCTGTCTTGTTGTAGTGATGGCTCTGATGGTTTGGCATGCACTTCATTGCTCAGAGGTAGAATTAATTTGTGACATAATCCTTCATACCTCTCTGCCTGGGTGGTACAAACTTATCAGTGGGCAGCTGAGGATGTGGACAACAATCATCAAGGAAGAGTTTGCTGAGCTCTCAGGTCTACAGGTGGTCGGCATTCGATGCTGAAATCGCGATTTGTTAACCATCTTGTGCAACCTTGCTCAGGATCACCATGCCTGGGCCGCTATCGTTCAGGATGTGGTGTAAGCCCAGTTGAACACCAATGCAACAACCACAACAACACTAGATACAAAACAAAGAACAATGAATTAAACCTCATTTTTCATTTCAAGATAAGCTCTTTTGTATGTAATACTGCCCTTCTATGAATATTTGGTTGAAACGCCTTCAGCACTCAATTTTCTATGACATTTTCCGGCAGGAATTTTATCAGAATTTTATCAGAATTGAATTTTTCCTTGTAATGTTATTTGTTCAAACCTCTTTCTATCTGTGCAAAAATTAGAGTTGAATTCCTACTCCTTAAAATCTAAATTTAAACTTTGATGAAATCGAAACAAAATACAACGGCTTAATTCAATGAAGCAAAACACACTAAGAATTTACATGATCACGAATTGAATTCTGTCAACAGGTGTCCAATTTTGCTTATTCACAAGTCAAATTTATGTTTTTACTCGTGAGCTAAAAGCCACTCAAGGATAATGGTTACTGAAATGGATAGATTTTCAGTTGAACGATGAAGAATATTATGAGAAGATTGAAAATGATGAATAAAATATAGAAAAGTTGATTACATATGAGATTTATAGCAAGTATTTAGTGACATTGAATTTGAAGACAACCATGTTGTAGTTTGCAGGGAAACAATCCCGTGGTAATGTGTTCAACAGATGGGAAATTATTAGAAAGAAACCCTGTTCATGGAAATGTTTTACCTACTGAATTTTTATGTTAAGAAAATGTTGCATGAACCTCACCTCCAGAGTGTGGACATAATGTAGTACCTGCTTTAATCTTTCTTTTTTATTTTTATTATTCTATCGGCAATCATTTTCTTAATAAAATAGCCAGGAGAAGCAGCTTAGTGTTAAAATTGTCTTCCGAGAAGACCTTTTTAAATGAGATATTCACCGGAGAAATATAAAAATATATTTTTCTTTGACTGGCTTTTGACCTTGATAAGAAAAACAAAATTCTGATACAATTTGGTTCTCTGCTGATAATACTTGGTTTAAATAACGTTTTAGGAAGTCATATTAAAAGCCATGTTCCATTTCTCGTTATTGTTTTAAAGTTCTATTCTCATCCAAATTGACTCCTGTTCAATGGTTTTACATCAATTTGATTCTCACGATACTTCTGAAGGATATCAATAAAAGAAAATCTTTTTAGCAGAGAATTTTACTTACCTAAATTTGTAAGCGTTAACATTTACTTTTCAAAAATAAATCTTTATTTTATTTTTAAGATGTTCAAATCTATAAATCTAAATCTTGTCTTGACTTATCGGACAGAAAAGAGACACAACACGATTTTAAATCCAAATCCGAACTTATCTCTTTTTTACAGACGTGAAAGCGGCTTTTATGAAAATCTAAATTTAAATTAAACGATTATTTACCAAAATTTCCAATCAATTTTTAAGCCTGATTTGCACGTTAACCAATCTTTGATAAGGCTTTGTTTCTTTTCTTACAACCGAACAAGACAAACGGGTCTTATGAGATCCAAAGACGTCAAGCCGGACTTTGTTTTTCTGACATCTGGAACAATTAGAAAACTAAAGTCTTTAAGGAAATATTTTGGTTGTGACTTAACATAATTGGTGCTGCCCGACAATCACTTCCTCATGAAAAAAGAACTCCTAATTGTTTCTTGAAAAGGCCATTTTTTTAGTGTGAGTACTTCAATAATCATAACACTTCGAATCTGTGCATTTCAATATTAAAAAGTAGTCTTTTCATATTGAGTCGCCACTTACCTAAGCCAAAAGTAACTCAAGGATAAGGGTTAAGGAGAGTGTCATTAGCATGTTAACACTACTATGGGAGGATTGAAAATGATGAATGGAACGGACAAAAGTATTCATTAACATTGTACTTGAATGACCATGTAGTAGTCTGCAGGGAAGCAATCACATGGTAATGTGTTCCTCGAATGGGAAGTACTTGGAAAGGAACTCTGTTGTGTTTTAGGTACACAGAGGAAAGAAGGAAAGTTTTTTGCAATTGTTGTACAAAGAGGAGTTCTTGCTGTGAATGTTTTACAGGGGGTACAGAGATAAGAGTTCAGTCAAGCACCTATGGAAGTAGAGAAAAACTGGCAATGTCGAAAAAAGAGATTATCTTCCACTAGATTGTGAAGTCAATTTTGTACTCTGTCAACGCATCTGAGTGGCACCTCCCCAGATGTGGCAACATAAAAGTTTTTATCTTATTTTATTTATATATTTTTAGCAGAGCGTGAGAGAGTGCCTATTAAATCTGTGCATTTATCAATAAAAATGGTATATCGTACTCAGTCGTAATGGATCAGTGGACAAAGCCTCACTCAGATGTGAGAATGCGTCTGAAACCAAATACATTTATTGAAAAATAAACTGAGGTGTTCATATTATTCTACATATGTTTTTTGTAAGACGGTGGTTCTCTTTCGATTTGACAATGAGTAGTTGGCACTTGTGATTCTTGTATGAGAAGTAGCGAAATCCTCATTCAGTGCTTTCTTTGTCGTTATCATTCTGATGTCCCCCTCTCTCACTAAAGTCGACATCGCCTTGCGTGGATCTTGCCGCACCTTTTTTTCATCTTCTCTACAAATTTCGTTTTGCGGACACAGTCAGAATGCCCGCTATGATCCTTTTTGCTAGTTACTGCTTCCACATCTGTGTCGCAATTGTCCAGATCACGGCCTTGATGGTATTTCATGTGTATTGAGCTGCAGCTGATTTCTGAATTTTTTTAACTCAGTATAAATCTGTTGCCTAACTGGGCCAGAAAAATAAAATAAAAGTTTTGATGGTAATTCAACTTCACCGATTTTCAATACCACCACTTTTTCTCTGCCTTTCTCTCTGCAATCCAAATCGCTTCTGTTGCTTCCCAGCTGTCCTCTTCATTCATATCAGCTGATCTCCACATTTGCAAATCAGACTTCACTATAAAAATTTGCACTCATGAAGAGAAGCCCTTCTTTACCCTGCAGACACGACATGCAAAGCACCTCATCCTCTTTCCTGCTGGCAAGTGTTCCTCTTCATTGTCACAGAATCATTATGATGAAAGTTCCTCTCTTCCAATATTCTGGTGCTTTTCAATCGTCCTCCATGGTCTCCGGCTCTCAAACCCACCAATAGTACACAAAAGCAACTATCTGTTGCACTTTACTGCTATTAAATACTTCAAATGAATGAATATAGAAAACTATCAAATTTGTCTCGAATAATCTGTATTATTCTATGCACGTCAGATGTAGTATTTATGGTTTATTACATCATCGTTTTTTTTTATATTCAAATGAGCCTTGCTACATTTGTTCAATAAAAACAGGTTGAACATAAAAATATTTTTCAACAACTTTCACCTCTCAAAACCTTTAACTTACAAAACAAACATGTCGATATTCTTAAACAGTCGTTTTAAAAGAAAAATAAACGAAGTGGAATAACTTTTATTCCGTTAGTAACTTTTATTTTTCCTTACTTGCTTTTTTCATTCTAACGGTGACGTTTTCTAATTCTTTTATTTATAAACAAAGGTTCATTTGTAATTCAGACACTGATTCATTATTGACATCTTGATTCTGTTTTTCGTAGTTATTAAATTAAAACAAGGTTAACTTTCAGCTTAGATAATGAACATACGAAAAGAAGACATGGTTATATAACATAGAAATATTTACAAAAGAAACGTTATTGTAATGGATCCCGGGCAATTCCGGTTTGGTTCAGTTGTTATTAATAGTATTATGAGGTCTATGTAACTGTTTTCCCAAAATTCAGTTTTTATCTACAAAAAATAATTTTCTAATCTTTATTATTGTTATTTTATTATGAATATTATTATTATTATTATTATTATTATTATTAATAATAATAAATAAGCTTTATAAAACTGTTTTCCCCCCAGTTCAGTTTTTATGTACAATAACCATATATCAAAAACCAATATAGCTAATATGTTGGATAAGAATCAATTTTGCTTACCTCTGAAATATGAACAGATATTGAAGTTTGTCAAAAATGTTTTCCCTTGAGGGGACAGGGTTTCAGGTGAAGAGGGTCAAGGATATTGGATTAAGAAATGGCATAACCCCAAGACGGCCGCAATGTTTTATTCTTGCCATTCTTTTCTATTTTCATTTTCACCACTTACGCTTGTGTCGTCTTCGTAAAAATAATCAATAAAAATACCGAATGATTTATCTCTAAAAAATGCTAAGAATTCTTCCGTTTTTATTAGATGTGTTCAAATATCTCTAGGAGGCTCTGTCTGCCAAGCTACAGCAAAAAAGGCGCTCAGATAAAACCTTGGTCGCCAGCCTACAAAAGAATTTGTGTGGCAACAGGCATCCTGAGCCTCAAATTAACAGCTGATATCGATTTTGTCGAATAAGCAATTTTCGTGGATGAAGATTTTAGGTGCCAGGATGTTGAGGGTGATGTAATTTGCATACGTGTGATTGCATTAAACGCCCAAATCCTTGACTTTAGATGACGATATAAACATATCGAATTGTGGAAAAGGCAATTACGAATGAAAGGATTGTTTACCCTTTTTTATATATCATGTTGTATTATGCCCCTCTTACGTAAATGTATGTCTCTATATGAAAATTCAGCTGACTCTTTATTACTACTTTCCCATTTATTCCTAACCTTTGTGTGTTCTCACAGAAAACACATATTTAACACATGCGTTTTTTTATTTATTATTTATTATGCCTCCTTGGGCATCTCTCCTTTAACTATCTTCTCAATTCAACTGTTTAAAAAAATAAATAAATAAAAAAAATTAAACTCTTAGTACAGTATCGATATCCAGATCAAATTCTGTTAAATATTTCATTTGATAACTCCCAAAAGTGCCCCCTCAATTTCTCCTTCCTACCACTTTCTCTGAATTGATCCAACCTCATCTTAAACTGATCCACGTTATTGCTGTTCTTAATCCGATCTGGCAACTTATTCCAAAAACATATTACTCTGTGAGCAAAAAAACTTAACTGGTTAACAGATCTAGTTTTTGAAAACTGTCTTGACAATAACCTTCCAGATCTAGGAGAAATACTAAAAAAAATGCCCACCATAGTTAGAAATGCCATTTATTATCTTGAAAGTCTCAATCATATCACTTCTCATTCTTCTCTCCAGCAAAGTAGTCAATCCCAATTTGTCCAATCTCTCCCTGTAACTGCACTCCTTTACTTTACTTATTAGTTTTTTCACCCTTCTTTGTACGCCTTCAGTTTCAATATTACATTCCAATTTCCATATCTAGTTGCTGGAGCCCAGGCCTGGGTGCAGTATTCTATATGAGGTCTTATTAGAGCTTTATATATCCTTAACACAACATTTGTCTCCCTCGAAATAATATTACTAACCATCCACCCGATCATTCTATTTGCCCTCGATACAATGGTCAAAATATGATTATTTGCCTTAAATGTATTATCAAATCACACTCCCAAATCGCACTCTCCATCTACTTCTTTGATTTCTCTGTTTTTTAGTACATATTCAACTCCAACATTCCTGGATCTTACATGTAGTACTTTACATTTGTCTAGGTTAAATCCATATTTCCAAATGTCCTCCCAATATGATAATTTATTTAGATCCATCTGTGTTATTTCCTTTGATAAAGGTCTCACAAGTAGTTTAACATCATCAGCAAACAGTTCTATTTCTGAATTTATATTATTAGGTAAGTCATTTATGAATATCAAAAACAACAAAGGACTCAATACTGAACCCTGCGTTACTATAAAAGCTTATAAAAATGACTCTCAAATACTTTCATTTTATAAGAGTATTAGTCAGAATTATTTAAGAAATCTTGCAAAAATATTTGACGACATTTTTGAGCTGAGATATATTTTTTTATTTACATTGGGCAGTTATCTTAATAAATCGCAGCGCTCAGTTCAGCGAAAAAATAACAAAACAGCTCTCTCACAGACTGTTTGATTTTTCAGTCTATCTTAGTTGAAACGCCAGGTGTCCTCGGTCCCGATACAGCATGATTCATATGAGACATTGGATGGATGATAGGTACTTGCAGGAATTAGCCCCAAAAGACCTCTTGGATGTTCCAGCACATCTCCCTAGCTTTCGGCTAGGGCAACACTATGATCGTTATGACGTCTAAGTCTTGATGAACAAAACATGTGTTCTTTTGTATGTTGTGCTTTAAAATATTCGAGCATTCTATGTGTATTGTTATTTCTTTTCGAAACAAAATATATAGAAACTTTTTAAGGTTTGTTTCGGGTCAACGTTTTGAATGACTTTTTAAAATAGCTTTTGTTTTATGCTTTTGAAAAAAAGTCAAGACTGTAAAGACACACTTGCCTCGTTAAGACCTTTCTATCCCCCAAACAACTGACCAAAACTCAACTTGGGTCGATTCATCTTGGTTGTTATGTTCACAACGTTTTGCCATTTGTAATCTCCGACATAGTTCCTAGTTTCAACAACGAATACCAAAAAAACGAGCTCCATGTCTGCTTCACCGTTGCAAAGAGAGTCGAAAGTGAACCTTCGGTTTACTTTCGGCAGCCTCGTAACTCTCGCTTCTCTTATTTTGTCCTTTAGTCCACACATTTGATGAGATGTTTCTGACAAAGGGGGAATGATTGCTGTTTGCTGGGTAGGAATCTATCCCCTTAGCACTTATCGTTGGCTGTTTTTGACTTTGAAGCAGTATTTTTTTAAGCTCCTTAGATAAAGTAGCTTCATGCCTTGTCTGGAGCAATTTCCATAAAAAAAAATTAAATTCTTCAGTTGACCGCTTCTACATTTCTACCAGCCAGTGGATGCATTTTCAGCTTCCGGATGAAATCTGCCTCAGGACATGTTTTTGGATTTTTTTTTTATCGTAATTGGGAACATTCTAGGAACTTAGAATGAAAGCAGTCCATCTCAAGTGATTAAATAACGGGTTACGTTTGAAATTCCTGTGGAAGCTTATATATATTGTATATTATGTACTATGACAAGAATGATGGAAGGAACACAGTTTGCAATGCTGTTCATCACATGACAACAACAAAGATGAGGCCAGCAGTTCAAAAGATGTGAATAATATAAATATTTTACATCTGCAAATAATTTATAACTCTATCATCATGATGAGATATCGGTTCATGGCCGATCACCAAAGTAAAGCAACGTTGAGTTTAGGCAGTACTCGGATGGGTGACCATTTGCGAATACCAGGGGTTTTTTTTGTTTTTTTTTTTAACTTAGTTCACCCCAAACAAAGCAAGTTGCCACTGTAGATGTAAAGGGCTACTGAGAATTAGAGTGAAGGTTTTTGGGATCATCCTAAATTGAGAGTTTTAAATTTTTGCATGTCAGTACAGTCAGGGAGTGGCAAAGGCGGGCAGCTCAAGGAGTAGAAGGCTCTCCGGCATCTGGGGACTTCCACAGTGAATGAATGGGATTTAGCTGATTGTTGGGTTGGTCGAGTGTATTTATATTGAGGGGAGGGGGCAACAGAGCAGCAAGTTGATCTGAGCACATTCCATTGAAGTACTTTTAAAACAAGCACAAAGATGCAACATTGCAGCGATGAGACAGCGGCTGGAGCTTGGTGGATGGGGACTTTTTTGATTGAGACCTTTTCTAAAAGGGAGAGACTAGTGGATGGTGCACCACCGCAGATGTAACAACAATATTCCATGCATGGGCGGATGGTGGCTTTGTAGAAATATAGGATACTGTCAGGTGTGAGAAGTTTTCTAGCTCGGTAGAGGACGCCCACCTTCTTTGCAGCAGCCTTGGCAATGTCTTCTATGTATTTGTTCCAATGTTACCTGTTAATGTTAGGAGTTTGAATATTGGACTCTTATGTAAGGTGTTATTTGCTATGGCAATCGGTGATTGAAGAGGTTTCTTGTAGTTATTGAAGGAAAGCTTTTTCTTAGCAGAATCTAATGTTGCCATCCATTTATGACTCTATTCCACTACAGACTGGAGGTCACTTTCTGAGGATTCAACCATTCCCTCGAATATGTGCACGTCCGCTTTTACCCACATGACGAGAGTAGAGCATGGTGTAGTCAGCAAATATACCCATCTCAGACTCAATGTCATCAGGGAGGTCGTTTATGAAAATCAGGAACAATAAAGGTTCAAAGATCGATCCCTGGAGTGCACCTGCATTTATGTCATGTTGTTTGGACAACACCATTCACATTTTGGGACATGCAAAGAAGTGCGGATTACATGACACAACCATTGCTCTATAAACTCTTGATTACACAAACTTCTTTTCAGAGACAGAATACCAACAAATCTTTTTTTAAAGAATGAAATTTCCAAAAAATCAATTTAGATTCTGTTCGATAAATGAAACTTTTTTGTTGTAATTTCAGTTCAACCGACATTACATGCCGCAATGTCGAGCCGAGATAAGACAGCAAAGGAAGGCGATACGGTGGAATTGGTATGTAATGTATCTGGAATCCCACACCCAAACGTAACATGGTACCGAAAGTCCATGAATGGAAAGCTACCAAAAGAACGTGAGTATGTTTTACTGTTGTACAAATGACGAAACACTTATTCAACAAATCTGGATTGCATTGTTCGCAAAACATTTCACAAAACATCAACGCAGTTTCCAATTTCCAACACTTTTATTAATGCCTACACGTTCTATTCACTTAATCTTCTGTATTCGTTTCTGGCCCTCTCTTAGTTTGGCACTGGGGTTCCACTCTGCATCATTGTATGGATTTTCTCCTCACATTTCTTTTCCCATGATTCACTTAATTCATGAGTGTTTACATTTTGAAACATTATTTTTTGTAACTCACTACTTATGTGGTTTATAATATGCATACCACACCATACCGCTGGTCTATTTTGCATAATTGTTAGTGTCTGCTCATGGGCCAGAAGACCAGGGTTCAATCCTTGGTCAAGTCATATCAAAGACTCAAAAACTGGTACTTGATGCCTTCTTGTTAAACACTCAGCATTATAAGGTTAATATCAAGGGTAAGTGGAGCTATTCAAGGAAATGATTAGCATCTTCACCTACATCTCGGCTTCAAATACTATGTTACTTTGAATATTTGGTCAGGGTTTACTTGTAAGTGGAAGTATCCTCATGTCAGGTTTTCCTGACAAATCCTTGTGTAGGGTGACCGAAGACACTCGAGAATTGTGTCTAGTAGATAATTCAAACTCTCCACATATAATATATGTGTGTGTGCATGTGTGTAGCTAAAAGATACAGTGGAAACCGCATAATATAAAAAATAGTCACATAAAAAACTGTAGACTAATATTTTACTTTATTTAATTAGAAGGTGCAATGGAGTGAAACAGTTGTATATTTAATCAAAAATGGGGTTTCTCTTTTTTCCATTTTATTTTGACTATACATTCTGTCAGATTTTATCCTTATATTCTATATCATACATGTTTATAAATATATACATATATATATATATATATATATATATACACACACACATGTAAACTCTTTACTTGTGTTATGAAATAAAGAATTCTATATACTTTTAACTTAATTAGGACAAAAATACATTGTGTACCAAGTTCCAGATCCTGCCCCATTGCCACAATGTTTCATCCCTGTGCTTGTTTTACTAGTACTTCCACGGAATGTGCCTTGACGAACTTACTGCACTTGTAACCCCTCAACGTAAATACCCCCGACAAACCCAGCAAGCAGCAAAGTCCCACCCCCTTAACTGTAGAGGTCCCCAGATGCCGGAAGGCTTTCAACTCTAATAGCCTCTTTTCTCAAACAGCTTTCCTTTGGAATCCCCTCCCTGCTCCCTGTTTCACCGATTGTACCAACATGCAGAAATTTAAACGTAATGTGAACAAATATCTTGCTGCACAACTTCCCACTTAGAATGCCCTGCCTTATCAGCGGGGCCATGAATTCGCTACTGCAACCCCATGCAGAGGGGTAACCCCCTCTCCCGAAAATAGGGGCACCTGCAGGCTGTTGATCGCAACCTGTGATGCCTCAAGATGAGATTCTAGTGGCTGAGCCAGTCTTCCACTTCAGAACTTACTTCAGCTTAACGGAAGATTGGAGAGACTCGATCTGATCAATTGGCTGGTTACATCATGCCCTTGTATCTATAAGTTCATCCCCCACCGTATTATTCAATCTGATTCTTCAAAAAATCAAAATCTTATTTTCCCTTTCTATTTTCTCCCCAAAAAGATACTAGAAAACGGTGGCTGAGGGTTAATCGCGTTGCGAACAAAGAAGATTACCAATTCAAAGGAGTAATGTTTTCAAAGAGTAATGTATTCTAAGAGTTGTGTCACTGGTGGAGTGCTTCCTTGGGGTTCTCCATTTTTCTGTTCTTGAGTAATAGTGGTAATATCTGTGAAATTTCCTTCTCGGAGCAATGTATTCTGAGATCAAAGTATTCTAAGAGTATAAATTATCCTCCCTATCGAATTATATCTGACAACTTTATTCTGCATTAAATAACCCATAGATGGTTGATATGCCGTAAAACAAACAAAACTTTGGATGTCCCTATAAATCTGGCCCCTAATTTAGAGTAGCCCCTTACATCTCAGTGGCAATATGTCTTGCTTAAGGTGAACCAAAATAAACATTTTTTTTTTTAATATACCCATACTTTATAAATATCAGTGACCATCTAAAACCCCATATATAATATGAATACATTCAGCTTGTTTAATGAACTTGATATCTCCAAATGTTTTACCAAGTTCAGATTTTGCGAAATTTTAGGCTTTTCTTTTCCTAAATTAAAAATATATTCTGAAACAGATTTTTATTTTGCTTTTGAGAGGTGGTTGGGGTTGGGGTTAGATGAGTGCGTAAGTAAGCAAAAACGAAGGCTTTATGAATTATAAATAGAAAAACAATGGATTGTTTTTCATGTTTGTGTATTGTCGAAGTTTAAAGAAAACATCTTTTTGTTATGTGAGAAATTTAAAAGGAAATTTGAAACCAAGAAGAATTGAAATGTGTGAGAAAATGTTTTCGGTTGATTCAGACGACATAGAAGAAAGATGAAACTTTGATTGTATGGAAACATTGGAAAAGTATCTCCTGGGTCAGGTATCTCCTGGGTGTTATTTGTGAAGATGGACACCAGAGAACCAATGTTCTCAACGAGAAGAGAATGGGGAGAGGAGTCTGTAAGAATATCTATTTAAGAGGGAGAGAGTTGAGCAGTTACATGATATCTATAAGGGGTAGGGGAGAGGGAACAAAGCACATCTATAAAGAGGAATGAGGGATCAACACGAAGGAATATCTACAAGGGATATTTACCCTAAAAGATTTAGGCAGGTGTTCAGTTTCTTAAGTTATAAATATTTCATTTCTTGAACTTATTTCCAGACTTCACTTGAAGATTCCCTTGGGATTCACGGATTATTCTCAGACTCCAGATCCTGCTGGAATTCCTTTAGTTCCATGTCAACTGCCAATCTCCCAGTGACCCGAGATTAAAGAATTGTCTATCCACCTTGAATTGATTTAATAGAAAAGAAAGAGCAAAGCTTTTGCTTCCCTAAGTTTTCAAGTTGGGTTTTGAAATGGGCAAATTCTTCCCGTTTGAGATCTTTTATTTCAATATCTGAAAATATATTATGTAGATTGATAAAATGCCACCCTGAAAAAAAAGTGGGTAAAATGCTTATTTTTTGTTCTGAAAGCTGTATGGTGTGTTATTGTCCTAATGGATAGCATCACAGACTATGAAATCGGCTATTCAGTTCAAATTCTATTTGATCTATTATGGCTATGTATGTGCTGACCCTTTCAAAAGGCATGAACTAACAATTCCCTGTCTTGATAAAATAACAACGTGTGTTCAATTAATCATATCCAGTTCAATCCTTTACAGTGGATACACAGTTGCAGCATGAAATAACCTCAAAACGAGGTCGATATGCCATTAAGCTATGTGAAAGCAAAAAATGGCAGATGTAATTTAAAAATTATTTCCGAATTGACAAACTGCAGAATAATGGTACTATGACTGCCATTTGCTCAATTGTTTGCACTACAAATAAAAACTTGTGATACCCCCCCTCTTAATGAGAAAAATAAGTTTACTTATATTGGCTCCACAGCATCACAAATTAAACAGAGGATTTACTCGCGTACCAATTCTCTTAATAATGTAATTTAACCTAATCCCTTTTAAACACATTTAGTAGCTTAAGAATAGATAGCTTCCTGACTCTGGAATGGTCAATTCTTAACAATTCTGCGGAATCCTGGATGTAAGTTTTATAATTTCTGTATCCCCCCCCCCACACACGAAAACAAAAATCCCAAACAACAATTTCACAACATTTGAATTTTTGAAAAAAAAATAATGAGAAAGTGAGGAATAGGAGTTACCAACAAACATCTCTGACAACAGATGTCGTCTTTCTTATCTGAATAGTACAGTACTGACATGAAATATGTTAATGACTTGTTATATGCCCCCATCATATGCTTTTTCTTCAATATATCAGCAGTTAGAAAAATCTAAGAAAAGCGACTTCATGTTTGTAAATTCTCTTTGTCTTCTTTCAACTAACATTTATCAGCGGAGTAATGTTAGAATTAAAGTGCATTTAAACACAACAGCAAAACATAATGTTGCGGAGGGAGTTCTTTGATACCCACCAGATAGCCCATAATCTTCTCGTTGACTGGGCTCGAGGGTGAACAAATGCATCCAAACTTTCTTCATCATTACGTGTCACTTTGGACTTCCTGTCCATGACGTCATATCCTGACACGTAGCCCTAATTCTAATCTCTTAACCTTTAATGAAATTTTCCACTTTCTCTACTTAATTTAACTTTGCATAGAAAATACCGTTTTAACACATCCACGTCCGATACCGCTACAAATGCTCATAAAAGATTCAGAGAATAAAGGAATTTCATTTTGTTCGCAAAACGAAAGTTGTCAGCAGGAAATGTAAATTGTCTCCAAAACTTTGAAATGGAAAGTTGATCAAGCATACCTACAGATTTGAACCCAGTCACCTGTGTAAGGATGAGTAGAAACAGGACTATCAAGTAGATGTTGACCAATTCTTTGATCCCAGCAGATAATCCAAACATCGGCTCATCACATACAGAGCTGGGGTCTTGTTGTGTAGATGACACATAGCAGCTGCTCATTCTATCTTTATCATCGTTGTTCTGTCATCATGAGTGTTGATTAATAGAAGGGGCTGTAAATAAAAACAGCACAAAATCATTTGGGGTTTAACAATGTTTTCAGAGATTTTCTTTTTCTTTTCCAGTATACATAGTTAATACCAATCTAACCCATCTGCATAGGGGGAGGGAGCACTTGTCTCAAACCTGACTGCTCGATTTTCTTAAAAAAGATTTGATCAGCTTATCCGTTACATGTCACTCCAGACTTTCTGTCTATGACGTCATATCCTGACACGTCACTCTAATGCAAATCTTTTAACTTGTAATGGAATTATCCACTTTTCTAGTTTACCTAACCTTATGTTTAATACTATTTTCACGCACCCACATCCAGCATCGCTGCAAACTTTCACTTAAATTTGAACGTTACTCCCTGGATGAATGTTAGTTTGAAGATGTTCTCAAGAGAGGGATTACGAAAATGAACTCGTTTTTATCATCTATTTTAAAATGTTCTCATTAACATTTGTATGTGAAGTTCGAGTTATTTTTTCATGTTGAATTTTTGTTTGCATTTAATGTTTACATGAAAATGTTTCTCAAAGACAACGTGTTGAAATAAGCAAAAAGCTTATTTCAACACGTTCTTTGACCCCTTTTTCTTACTTTTCCTACATTCGGTTTCTATTTTCTTCTGAATTTCTCTTTTTTTGAAAATTCGTTGTACCTACCTGACGTTGCCCGGGAGTTTTTTTTTACTTTTATTCTTGTTACTTTTTCTTTTAACTGTTTTTTTTGTTTAATTTTTTAATAGGATTTTGAAAGTTAAATTTAATTATTATGGTATTGTTTGGTCTTTAAATTATTAATTGAACCCAATTGTTATAATATTTTAACTAATTTTGTTACGGTAATGTTCTTTTAATCTCTATTTATAAAATTATTGGATGAAATTATTGGATGTAAATAGGTTTCAAACCTTTCAATCTTTTAATTAAATAAGTATTTGCTAAAAATTTGGAAGCCAGTTTAAATTACTTTTTATTCGCCAGTTTAAATGAATCAAATTCCTTTTAAATTTCAAAAGGTCACAAAGTCATTCATTCTTTTTTCAACTATAAACAAAAGTTTATACCCGCTGACTTGCTTACAAAGAAATCGAAATGCATTTTAATGGAATTAATTTCGTAATTAAACTGTTTTCTTAATAGAATTTTTAAAATGTTCAATTTTATGCTATTGCATTTTTGATTTCAATAAGTAATCAATACTAAATAAAAAAAGTAATGTGTAAGTTACGTAGATGTAAGAAGCACAGACACACGGGAAATGGTCACAACGTTTTATTAATATTGAGATTTTAGTTTATTGGTACAGACTGTGTTTATATAAACACCCAAAATGATGACCCAAAAGAATGTCATGATACTAGCAGAACAAACTGACTTTTTTGAAAATTAAAATAACAAACTTTTATTTACCCTAAACAAGGGGGCATATTTACCCTAAACAAGGGGGCATATTTACCCTAAACAAGGGGGCATATTTACCCTAAACAAGGGGGCATATTTACCCTAAACAAGGGGGCATATTTACCCTAAACAAGGGGGCATATTTACCCTAAACAAGAGGGCATATTTACCCTAAACAAGGGGGCATATTTACCCTAAACAAGGGGGCATATTTACCCTAAACAAGGGGGCATATTTACCCTAAACAAGAGGGCATATTTACCCTAAACAAGGGGGCATATTTACCCTAAACAAGGGGGCATATTTACCCTAAACAAGGGGGCATATTTACCCTAAACAAGGGAGCATATTTACCCTAAAATATTACTACTGAGATGTAAGGGGCTACTGCGATTAGGGGCAGATTTATAGGGTCCATCTTATGTGGGAAGTTTTGCAGTAATATGTTTGTTCACATAGCCTTTAAATTTCTGCATGTTGGTACAAAAGGAAAGAAAGGATGGAATTCTATAGACTAGCAGTCAAGGTGTTTGCTTTGCCATGGACTCTGTGTGTGTTTGTTGGGGGGAGGGGGGGCTTTATAATTTATTAAATCAGATCACAATCCTCAGAAAAAAATTGACCTGACATGCGTTGAAAATGTTAATAATGTAGACCAGTTAAGGTAACAGGGTAGGTTGGAAAGAAATCATGGGAGGAAATGATGAGGATTGATTTAGGTGAAAGGGATAGTTAAAGACCTGACTAGAAATAGGTTCGTTTGGAAGTCAATTTCTAAAAGCCGTCCAACACATGCCATCATTTAGAACAGATGTTAAACCCAATATGATGATGATGATGATATGCATCTCACAAAATGAAGAAATGGAAAAGTTGATCACAGAAGCGATTGGTCTCCTAAAAACCTTGTTATGTTCATGTTGCAAAGGCGATCCTGCTTGAAGCCAATTAGAAATAATTATGGAAATCATATTGTTATTCAGACACTAAAATGACCATCAAACAAATTTGAGATTTAAAGATGAAAATGTGAATCTTCTTTTCGAGTTTGTTGATTTGCCATTGTTGTCTTGAGATGATGAAATGAATGGAATTAAGATAAAGTCTCGTTTGAATTCAATCCTCTTATCGATTACAGAAAATCACATCCAACTGTCGATGAAAAGTGATTGACCTAATAAATAGAATTTAAAAAATCTCAACAAAAAAAAATGGTTACAATCCTTAGATTTGACTACTTTACAAAAGAATTAGGGTGGATTTAATTCTCCTCATTTTAGAAATTCATTGGCAAGAAAATTTGAAAAACAGAATTAGATTATTCTTTCTAGTAAAAAAAATACATTTCTGGGAAAAATTATTTAATAAAATTAAAAATAATGTGGACAATTTTAAGAATAAACTGTATGAATTCATCATCATCAGTTTAACGTCGGTTTGACATGCTGGCATGTGTTGGACAACTTTTAGAAATTGACTTTCAAACTAAACTATCTCTAGCCAGGTCTTTATTTATCCTTCTTTCTCTCAAGTTACTCCTTATCACTTCCTCCAATGTTTGCCTTGGCATTCCCCTACCAACTGACCCTGCTACCTCAACTGTTCTACATCTACTAACTCAAGCATTCTCATCCAGTCTTTCAATGTGACCAAACCAACCAAGTGTCATTTTCATCAAACATCTCCCTATACTGTGTGTAGAACAGGACACTTTGTTGGTTTGCTCACTTTGAAAAAAGGTACTTGGGTTAGTAGATGTAGAAAAATTGAAGTATCAGGATCAGTTGGCAGGAGAAGCCAAGGGAAACATGGGAGGAAGTGATGAGGATGGGATTGATAGAAAGATGGATGAATAAATAATAATAAAATAATGAATTGACAAAGACATTTTTGGGGGTCTATCTGATGATATATTTAAGATAATTCCATTTGTATATTTCTATTATATATTCTGTGAGGTTGTAGGGATTTTTATATATTACTAAAACGCTGATAACGTTTCTTATCTTACGTGCTTGTTACTGTGCACACTTAACTTGTACATGAATATTTTAGATGGTGGGAGGAAGGGCGAATAACAAAAATAAAGGGTGAATGATAAGTGATTAAAGAAATGTAATGATGTAAATACTCCGGAAGAAAGAAAGTGAGGGGGTCTATTATGACATAACAATATATTATGTCTTTACGAAATCCTTTGACTTTGTAATCCTTGTAAAAACATGATTATTAACCAATGTCAAAGTTAAGAAATTATATATTTGCTAATATATATATATATATATATATATATATATATATATATATATATATATATATATATATGTGACAAATAATGACCGAACAGATCACAGGTCATCTAGTGTGTGTGTGTATATATATATATATATATATATCTTAGTAAGTTATGAAAATATATTTATAGCAATTAAGCTACACAGAGGCTCTCGTGTTTCATCCACGGGGGGAATATTCAGGCTTACGTATCGAGGACTGTTGAAATAAATACTGAAAATTGTTACATAAAAACTTATATCTCCTTATAAAATTTTATGTGGATACATGAAATGGTAATACATATATATATATATATATATATATATATATATATAGGCAAACATTATTAAATAATGTGTTTGCTTGATAAGACTTTTTTTATTTGTTCAATTTTCTGAATAGTCCATTTAGTATTTCGGTCAAATTGGTGTATGTAAGTTCCGTTGGTTTTTTTGTTCCATTTCTTTTTCTTTTTTCGCAAGTACTTTCGATTTGATTTGTCAAATCATCACCAGGTGGTGTTAGTCTGTGTGTTTTTACAAATATGTCTTTATTGTTAAGTTTTTTTAACGGCTAGTAATGTACGACTTTAAAATGAACGTCTATAATATTGAGATGTTGCATGCGAACACGATTACATTCTAAGTGCATGCAAAATTCAAAAGTGCGATTGCTTAACGGCTAAGAATTTGGTAATGTTAGTTACTATGCTAGACACTTTAAAATGTTGTGACTAGTTTCATAATTCACATTATTGATTGTGGGATGTTTAGTTTTTATGCAATGGGCTTCAAGAAGCTCATTTAAAAGTCACGCATTACTAGTTGTTAAAAGACTCAACAGTAGAGGCATAGTTGTAAAGACAGCCAGACTAACACTGCCTGATGATCATGGTTTGATGAAACAAATCTAAAGTTCTTGCAAAAAAGGAAAGAAAAATAGAAACAAGAAACCCACAGAACTTAAATACACCAATTTGACCGAAATACGAAATGAACTATTCGAAAAATTGAAGAAATAAAAAAGTCTTCTCAATCAAAAACACTCGGTAGTTTTTAATAATATGCTGCCTAAATGAAAACATGCTGCTTAAATACACACACACAATATATATATATATATATATATATAAATATATATATATATATATATATATATTTATATATAATGTGTGTGTGTGTGTGTGAGGTTATATTGAAAAGAAATCAATAAAGTGCTCGATTGCAGAGGAGTGAGTTAATATAATTTATTTGAAAACTATATGTTACATTTTTCAGAAACGTACTGCGGCTTCATCCAGATGGGCTGACTTTTTACATTTAAAAAAAAAATCTATGAATTAGGTCAAACCACAACGAGAAATGGCGTTATAAATGGATATAACACCATTTTTCATCATGGTTTGACCTCATTCAGAACACTGACGATTCCACTGGGCATAGATTTTTAAAAAAATGTAAAAAGGTCAGCCCATCTAGATGAAACTGCGGTACGTTTCTGAAATATGTAACATATAGTTTTCAAATAAATTATATATATATATATATATATATTTATTT
>OY744530.1:16860576-16943076 GCA_963556195.1 Sepiola atlantica | reverse complement strand
TTCTTGACAAACATTCAGAGAATCCCGCTTGTGCTCCGAGGGGAATCAATGTCCCCTCATTTAGTGGCCAGGGGAGGTAGGATGACATGGGTATGTCGCCATTTTAGCTACCGTTAGTCCATCATGCTACTCTCTATCCAAAACACAACGCTTTATTTATTAGCGTCCTTCTTCTCAACTTTTACAATCATTAAATGTGAAGCAATGAAGTCCTCTGCCACACGCACACACCACCACAAAATAAACCCCAAAAACTCACATTGCTTAATCACTTTGGAGTTGCGATCGTTGTACAAAGACACCTTTGCTGGAACAAAGTGTTTTCCTTTAATTCTTCTGGAAGTCTTGTCAGCACACAATTCTGCAATTCCTACAAGACAAGAAAAAGAAGGAATATGCTTAAGACGCGTCCGTTTAATCAACACGTTCAGTGATGAAATTGCTACTTCAAAAAAGAGTGTGTCAGATTGATGGACCAACCGACAGAGCCTCTTTCAGAGATGTGAGAACATGTAAGAAAGGTGGCAATATTGGACATGTGTGTTATAGAAAATCTGAAAATTCATTTAGAAGTTTCAGATTAGAAGTATACATAGATGTTCTAGTGATACATAGAAGATTAGCTGATAAAGTCGTTCTCTTGTTTCTGAATCATAAAGCCGACCAGTCATATTTGGGATAGATGGGTTTGGTAAAGACCAACCAGACATCAAGTATGTATTATGTGAAAGAATTGTTAAATCCCAAACGATTGTGTGCTGTTGTTATTAATAACTTTTACAACTGCTGTTATTAAAAAGAACATGCCTGCAATGTATCATCTACACAACAAAATTCCAGCTGTTTATGTGATGAGCACCTGTCCAGAGAATCTGCTGAAGTAAACGAATTGGTCCACCATAGTGTTACAAAAATATTATTTCATACTAAAAGAAATAGCATTATTTGAATAACTTAGAAAAATCTCTTGAGTCAATCCAACACAGATTTTAGGCTAATATTTACGTCTATTGTCACAATCGATGCATTAATTTTCATAAAGTATTAATGTGTAGCAGTTAAAATATTAAAATTTACCGAGAAAAACATAAATGTGACAGACCTTCATATTCCATCTTACATGCTGGCATGTGTTGGACAGCTTTTCGAAATTGACTTCCAAACTTATCTCTGGTAAGGTTTCTTTTGGAAGTCATTTCATTAACTGAGGCAATTTTTTTATAGGACGGATACCCTTTCTGCCACCAACAAAGTGAGGTGATGGGGACCAGTGTTTTTATCGAGACACCATCTCTAGGTGATTGCTCATCAAGGCTAAAGAGCGCTTCATCTGCCCTTTAAAATAGTGGGGAAAAAACTCTTTCATAGATGCGAGGACACATTAAAAAAAACACAACGCAAAAAATTGTTATTTTTATATGGATGTTAGTTTCAATACCAAATCATAATTGGTCGATAACTTCAGACTATTGGTACACAACATTTTTTGGAAATCGTTTGAAGTACAAACTATTTCATTACTACAGGTTTTCCTTTTATCATCTAACTTATACATTTATCTTGTCAGTTTTTCAAAGTCAGACCCAAATAGCATTTAAGCCGACAAATCAAACCTTATTTATGACTAGTCAATTTTCATTTGGTATTGTTGTACCATATTATTGGAAATATAATTACGTATTTCGCTACAATCTATTTAAAAAATGATTTAGTCCGGACCAGACGACTGTTAGTATGAAACATTTTAAAATAATTACCCAAAAAATAAAAATCAGAAAGGGATAACTCATTTTAAATTGAAGAATATAATAGAAGTTTTTTACGTTACATTTAAAAATGTGAAAGAAAATAAATAATTAAAACCTGAAATGACTTCACTGCATTCATGGAAATACCGGGTAAGTACAGCTAGTCTCATATATAAGGACTACTTTCATTCCCAAACGATAAATCTATCAATGCCGGATGCCACAGATTCTCTTCCATAATCGTTTAATAGTTTATAAAAATTAAAGTGTGAAATTTTAATAATTTTTAAATCTTATCTATTGAGGCAGAAATGAAAAGAAGTTTAATAAATCTATGAAATCTGAGGGTTTGCATGAGTTGAAATATTTTTCTACAGATCAAGTTGAAGTACCCGTCTAAAGAACGTAACTAGAATATGTAAAAGTTCTAAACAATAAATTTGGGCATGGACCAATGCGAATACAAAAATAAACTTGGTCAAAAAACTAATAACTTTTTTATAATATTTTAAGATGTTTGCATATTTAATTTCTTATCATGATATCTAATGGTTTTCTATTCTTGAAGTGATGAGTTCTTTTGAGCTGATCGAGATACTGTCTGGTGGATAACCTTTGGCATGTGAGATCTTCTGTGGCTGGATTATCCTAATGAACATGGATTATTTAATACTTAAATGACTTTGGCGCTTTTTTTTATTAAGTAATAAATAGGCTGTCTCAGACACACATATATGCATAGCAGCAGCAGCAGCAGCAGCGGCTCTTTATAGTTAATGACAATCAGAGTAAAGCGGCCATAGTAGTTTTTCATGTTTGCAACAAAATCCACCATCATCACAGGTCTACAATGTCTCTATTCTTTCAATAACTTTCGGCTTATCATCAACATCAACTTTACATAAATAACTTTTGATCAAATACAGATGACAATTCTTACAACATTTTTTTAGATTTTATTCTGTGGTTGTCTATTTTGTCCTTGCTGCTTCTTATAACATCTGACGTCGCCCAGATGGAGATGCGATTTTAGTTAATTTAACTTACTATTTAATCTGGTTAATATTTCATGTTATCTATACTCAGACGTGTGTATTGTATCAATATAACTTAGATTTTTTTTTATTACAATTAATCGAAATTCATGGAAATCCAAAAATGCAATAGTTTTATATTTCCACCTACTATTTATATGCGCGTTGGTTTTGTAAATCCAAGTTCTTTTGTTTGCTGATGAACTGACTCCGACATTTCTTGTTTGAGAGAGCTTCACCTGGAAATCATGTGGTTACATAACTTCTGCCTAAAGTCACTCTCTGACCTTTGACCTCTCTGATCGTTGACCTTTAAACTTTTACATTCAAACACGATCAACATTATGTAACAATAGTATAAAATAAAACATCATTAAAACAAATCATGTTTAAATAATGTATTTACAAAATTTAATCGACCAGAATACATTTTAGTTTCTTTAATGTTCTCTTACACTTTGCTTATACACCAAACCGACAGCTAATTTCCCCTCCAGACATTCGTCACATAAATATTCACTCAATCTATCTACTGGAATGTGTGCTGATATTGTAAACAACTTTATTTTTGCTTCAGTCGATTTTTTGAGATAAGAAAACTTTTTTCTCCATCTCAGTTTTAGTCTGGTCGATTTTATTGCAAAATTGTTTTTTTTAATAATATTAGTATTCTTTCATGACTTTTTTTTATTAAAAATGTAAATATTTTCTGACAATGAAATTAAGAGAAAAATTTAACAAGTCAGTCATTTATATCTATTTTAATAAAAAATAATTTCGGACATTTGTTTTCATCGTTACCCTTTAAACTTCTAAAGTAATTTTCACGCTTTTAAAATGTTGATGAGAAATACATTTTTGATTTGAATGGAAATTTAAAGGCAGACAAGTCAATTATTATGCTTCATTTCTGCTAGTAAACTGAAAGAAAATATTCATTTTCACATGTGGCTATCTCGTAACATAGCGCCATATCTAAAGATATGCTAACCACATGTTATTATAATAGAGCCTTTTTCCCAACATGATTTATTTATCTTTTTAAACTTAATTACTTCTTGAAGACAGAATATGAATCTCTACCTGAGGGCAATTCACTTTGAGTACAATGAGTAACGTGTTCTAAACTTAAAATAGTCACATAAACTGGTATAAAAAATATAAACTGAAGGAATTTATATAAAAACGCTTTCATTCTCAACGTCTTCAATATATTCAAAATTGAAATTTGCACGTAAAATATAAATTTCTGTTTCTAAACTCAAGTTTAAAAAAAACTAAAATCTTCCTAAAAGTAATTCAACAAATGGAATAACATTTTTATTTTATTTTATTTTCCAAGTAAAATGCAAATATATTTTCTCTTTTCTCTTTCTATCATTCCCTTGAGAAATCTGAGTGGCATTTTAGTAAACTGAATGTATAATTATATTCAATTCTTTTTTTGTTACAAAAAGCAAAACGACTGAATAATCTTGTTAATCTGAATAATGCGGAACCGCAAGTTGATAGTTTGTTTAGATAATACAGCTTGTTTTTAGTCTCAATCAAATGCAGTAATACCTGTGTAAGTTTTTTGCATCAATGTCAATTTGAAATTTGTATCATCCAAACGAATATACTAATATAGTAATATATATTTGCAAGATTTTAGTGAACACACGTGTACAGGGCTGGTCATAAATCTCACCAGAGATAAGTACTTATCTACATATTGTTTTAGAAATATATTTTTGTTCTAGAACCAAGCCTTTTTGTTAGTTTCAGAATCTAAAAAAGCAAATAACAAACGCTAACTACAAGAATAAGAGATGTTTCCCTGAGTTGATTTTTTTTTATATGTTCATTTAAGAATCTTCCTGATGACCCCAGAGGAAGATTAAATCTGAACAGTATGAGGACATGTTTTCAGAACTGGAGACCTCGTTGGCATGGCCACGTTGAAAAAATGGATGAGTGATCTTGAGTTAGTAGATGTAGAACAGTTGAGGTAGCAAGGTCAGTTGGCATGGGAAGGCCAAGGAAAACATGGGGGAGGAAGTGATAAGGATGGATTTGAGCGAAAGAGGGATAAAGACCTGGTTAGAGATATGTTAGTTTATAAGTTAATTTCTTAAAGCCATCCAACACATGCCAGAGGGATTTTTTAAAAGAAGAAATAAACGTATATATTTCAAATAAAGCAAATTTATACACAATAGGGGATGTGTCTTAGAGACTAATCATGCCTTATCCCAACAGACACTCACTCTGTTTACAGATAGAAGTTTTTTTTTTAAAATGAACATAGATCGTCTCTTAGACTTTCAGGTGGAGTATCAAGTGAGCACGACTCAAGATGGTAAATGAGTCAATGCTGAAAGTCATTGCACAAGTAAAATGAAAGACGTTGAACCGAATATGATGATGATATAAAAATCAAAAATAACTAATTCCCTCAGCTTTCTTGAAGATCAATTCAACACGTTTAATTACATTCTGAACAGCCTTGGCTGATTACTCTGTTGTACTTGAATTAATTTCTTCAATGCAAGCTTGCAGATCATGTAGATTGTCAGACTTATGTTTCTCAGTTAATGTTTCTTGATTCGATTCTTTACACCATTAAACTGTCTTAATGCTTTGCACTTTTTTTCTCTTGATAAAATCGAAGCTCTAGTGGCTCGAAATATAAATGAACTACTGGCACGAAGATTTTTAATAATTTCTCCTCGGATATGTGACAGATCTCTATTCGTTAGATTCCTAAGTTCAGCCTGAGAGTTTTGTTTTCTCGGTTGAATTCTTTCTTGATTGTTCAATGATTACTATTTAGATTCTTTCATTTTTATAATTTTATACATTATTTAGTTCTTTGCATCACGTTTTATTTCGTTTTTGCAAGCCATTAAGCTTAATTTTTGCATTTGCAAATAAACTCTAGCTACTGAAAAATAAAATAATTACAACAGTTTATTAAATTGTTGATAGACACAAGCATTTTTGAGACCCCACAACCAATAGACTAAGGGACTTCCCCAGAAGTCAATTTACAGAGGACCAAATTATCACCAGAAAAGTTGAGCAGCAATGGCCACCGTGTTCATCTAACATTATTATCAATAGTCCTAATCAATTTATCAATATACTGTAACATCTAATATATAAAATTATGTTAGCCGGATTTTAAACGTTGAACCTAAATAGCTGACAAATTAAACTTTGATTCTGACTGGCTAATTTCATTTGTTATTCTTGCACCATGTTATTAGCAATAAACTAACGTACTGTGAAACAATTTATCTGCAAAAAAATACTTAATCGGGTTCGGCAGTTTTCTAATATGGAGATATTCTTAAACACCTAAAAAATCGGCCATGGGAGATTACTCTTATTCTTTTAGTAAAAGTTAGCATTCCTTATTTGCATTTTTAGTTTAGCTACTGAACCTAACAAAAAAGGCGTGGTTATAGAACAAAGAATATTTACTAAGCAAATTTGAACATTATGGGTCCGGGCAACGTCGAGTGCAGCTAGTTATATATATATATATATATATATATATATATATATATATATATGCATTCATTAAAAGTATCTGAATTAAAAATATACATGTTCTGTTCTTGTATTTTTTACAATCAAGCACTTTGTTTGATTTTTTTCTGTTGACACTAATATATATATATATATATATATATATGTATTACAGAAGATCAGAACAACATCGGTACCGTCGGTTTCAAATCCAAACAACAGGGACCTATAATTAGTCTCCTTGACTGGACTCTTCAGATTCTGTTTATATTTACGTTTAAACAGACGCTAAAGAGAGTCCGGTAAAGGAGACCAATCATAGGCCCCTTTTGTTTTGATTTGAAACCGACGGTACCGATGTTATTCTAATCTTCCGTAATACATATATGAATAAATATTACACTCTTATTTTTTAAAATTTTCTTAATAATCGAACACTCTGTTGGGGCTCTCTCCCACGAACCTTGCATAGATATGTATATATGTTATTAATTTAGTAAATTAAATGTACTTTATTGTTTTCTTACTATTTTGACTTTGTATTCTTATTGTTTTATCCCAATAAGAGAAAAAAACTGCCTTTGTCTTTCAATGTGATGCTTTCCAATTGTTCATGTGTGTTTAATATTGTTGTTTTATATATGTTCCATGTGCGTTTGCAGGCATGTGAATGAGGTTTTGTGGCTTAAGAAGACAGTCTTTTTAGTTGACAATTTTTTCAGTTTCTCTTAAATGATTTGGGGAGGGGGCCTGGAGACAATGTTTCAACCGGGATATAAATTTTCTAGAAACCTTGACAAAAACTCTGAATCCTTCAATCTCAGCCTCTTCAATATGGCTTCACGAGAAAGCAACAGGATAAACAATCGGATTGAAACAAATCTATTGGAAAATCAGGATCTAAAACCAGAAAAACTGAAAACGATTTCTATTACGGAGTTCTTTTGTGTCTCTTGTGAATTTGTGACACATAAACACCATTTCTTGTTCGTTTTAAGAAAAAAACGCAATTCATAATTCTTTGTCTGATTTGAACATCACAGAATGCCAGAATCAGACGTGTCTGATTTTGAGAAATTAAATCAGATCGACAAAAAATATCTGACACAATAAAAATAATAGACAAAGCAGAAATAAACTCTCATGAAGTAAAACAAAAAAATAAACGAATCTTTCAAAATTCGATCATCCATAGCATTTCTTTTATTTTAATTATGTGCATTCTGGCACTTTCAACTATCTTATTTTTAGCCTAGAGATCCTAAATAAGTAATAATGAAGCAATCGATGCATTAACTACGATTTCTTGAGTCTTTGGTATGCCTCGATCAGGGATTGAACTGCAGTCTCCTGGCCCACTAATGAGCACCCTAACTATTATGCTAAACAAGCCGATGATATTCCAGATGTAGCAAAAATCAACTTAACATTAAAACAAGTCGCATTCCTTTATTCTTTTCAAGTGACGGTTGGGAGCGGTGCTACTTGTGACCCCTGCAGATTGTGAAATCGCCCAACGAAATTCAGTTTGATTTATATTCACATACACTATTGATCTCCTTTCAATATCGAGAGACAATGGGCAACCCATGTAAGAGTATCTTTGCAGAGAGTCTATAATGAACATGCATGGTTTGAAGCCAGTGGTAATGAGAAAACCCGGATGACTGGAAATAGTGCTGGGATAAGCGGAGAAAGAAGTTTTCCTTCTAGATTAGTTCCACAACAAGATCTGCCCGACTATTTAAATCTTGTAAGAGTCGCTTCGCAGGTAGCCAATACTGAAGAAAAGGCTGCACAATCCCCTAACTGTACCTTTTCTGAACTGACATTGATTGAGTGCAGTGGCATTAGAAACAATACCGGGGATAAAGGAAGCTGCTATTATTTTGGAATTTTCCTTCTCCTCGACTGGTTGCACAATAAGGTTTGAGAGTTTAGTCTACCTTACTATTTAATCAATAGCTAAGGGAAGGATATCTTTCCAAGGGTGAATGTGATGCAGTAGTCCTGAACCTGAACACTGAGCCAACGATCCACGCCTGTAACCACCGCACCATGCCACTTCCATAATACAATTGGTAAAGTTGTAAACCACACCAACTTCCCTCCAGCTATGGGTAAAATAGTAGTTTCTGTTCAACTCATTGTTTAATGAATCATGCACAAGAATTATTAAATAACATAAGCATAAAAAGTAACCGAAAACGGATGATGTTCCATAAAACAGAGGAACCAAATGTTCCTCTTTCATGTTCAGTCTCGTTGCACCTTTACCGTTTTGCACATTCTAAAATCACTTTCGATTTTTTAATTCCTTTCATCTGTATCAAACAAATAAATTGGGGGCATTCTCTTTCGCACTGTTTAGCTCTTTCAATTCTCTTTCGCACTGTTTAGCGCTTTCAATTTTCTCATTGCATCAAATTTCTAACTGGTTCTGTAATTAATTTCGTAACTTAGTTTTAAACTTGCAAACTCGTATTTTAGACTACTTGACTAACGAGAAAACTGAAATTCTACAAATCTCTCATCTCCCAAACTCTGCGGTAAATCTTTGTTTATATTTTTACTAGCGATGCAACCATGTCTCCTTGCTGCATCAATCAATGAAATACAATGAACGTGTTTTATGTTTTGATATTGGAATTTATTTCTGACAGTATGTCATGTATTATGCTGCTTAGTTTGTTGATGCTAATGTTTGAGTGGGTAATATCATAATACTTAACATAATATCGGAAACTAAAAGTAAAAACATAAAGAACCATTTACTGCAGAGGTTTCTTTAAACCTGCATATGTAAAAGTGAAATAAATCCACTTTGACAGACAGTTAAAGATATTTTTGACCTGAAAAGAAAATGGAGGTTCTCCAAAGTTTAATCGATTTTGAGCTACAATTCTTTAATTTCCAAATATTGGGTTGTCTGAAAAGTTCTGGTCGTTTTAGAAGGATGCAAATAGATTCAAAGAATCTATTTGCATTGAATTCACTTTTGAATTAAATTTTCATGAAGAGTACTTTTGTGGACCTTCCAACATCTCTACAAGTTCTCTCATCATGATTTCAGGCTCGGCTCAAATATTTACATTGAGCATATCATCTACAGATTGTAAAGTCTTTTAGTGTGACTTGCATATTCTAAGGTGAAATTCTTGCATTTGAATTTTGAAAAAGATTCTTCGAACCATTGATTCACTTAAAGCACTTCTTGACAAGTAGATTTACGCGTTCTTACGAGTAGAAAACAATTATTGGTCATCCATTACCAAATTTGATGAAGGTTAACAAAATTAACTTTTTCACGTTAGATGCAAATGGTAGGTTGTTGTACTGCAAATCATGTCGACATATCAATCAGACAAGCATTATAGCTGCTATTCTTCTTGGCTGTCCGTCATGTCTGATGAAGATAGTCCTGCCTCCTCTATCATCTCCCCACCCAACCGTCCTGATACAAGACCTCTTCGAAAGTGGTGAAGCCTCAATTTAAGTGTGGAGTAACACTTTAGTTACTATTAATCCCAGGTTCACTCTTAAATAGAGTTGTAGTACCTGTCAGAGTCCCATCTATGTTTTCAAAATATATGCGTGTAACATAAAGATGAATTGATCTACAAACCAAACATACGACATAAAATGGTAAACAACCAACCCTCCTTTACTAATCAGCCTTTATATAACTGTCAGTTACTGTACTCATCCTGGCAGAGACAAATACTTGTTCAAAGAGATCAAGTCAAGTGGTGCTCAGTAGACATGCTTCATTGGAAGATATGGAAATCTAGTACTAGTAGCATGGGGAAACCCAAGGCGGCCATCATCTTTCCATGGCTGCAATCTGCTGCCAGTGTTCTAGTTTATCAAATGGACTGCTTATCATATATCCGGCATATTATGTTATATGAGGCCTGTCTAAAACGTATCCTATCTAAGCCAGAAAAAATATTTCAAATACATAATGGGATTGGGACCCTACTCCCCTTCAAAGTAGGCCGTTTGTGCTTGCAATCACTTAGCCCATCAATCCATCCACTGCCGGAAACACCTCTGGAAGTGTTTTTAAATGGTGTTCATCTCCACCATCGCGTTCTGCATTATCTCTTTTTTCGCACCCTCTCGACAACAGCTGGTTGCAGCCAGTTTTGAATCGGTTGAACCACTCCTTAATTTGTGTTACACTCATCACATCTTCTCCAAACACCTGCTGAATCTAACGCGACGGTGAAGAAGAACACCATTCCAAAAGAAGACTTCCAGAGATGTTTCCGGCAGTGTATGGATCGGTGGGCTAAGTGTGTTCAAGCACAAGGGACCTACTTTGAAGGGGATTAGGGTCTCAACCCCATCACGTATTTATAATATTTTTTCTGGCCTAAGGTCGGATACTTTTTAGACAGGATTCGTATATTAAATGGATGTTTACTCTACATGTGCATTCGTCTGCCCTTCATCAGATCTTGTTTCTCACCACTCAATTCTAGTAGGGAAATCCGTTTAGTCTGTAGTGGATAAATATTAAAATATACACAAGTTTAAATGTTCCGTGCCTATCTCTGAATGGTGTGGCGTCGGTCACTTGACTATCTTTCTCTCTCTATCTCTCATGAATGCTCCAAGTGCGAAGAAGTCCGTATGAAATTCTTCCCTTTTCATCGTTTCGATCTGACAAGATGTGACATTCACAGGTCTTAAGGAGATGCATATTTGTGCCCATTTTATCGACACTCCCTATTGTAACAATACTTTATTCGCATAGATACATCTTACTTAACATTTAGCCTAAAACCAATAGATGTAAAAAAAACGCTCTATTTCAATTCTTTATGCAAATGTACAACATCACTCGCTCTCCACATTATTAAGCAGGTGGTACTCCGCGAGTAACCTGACGGCTGTCATATGAAGCCTTTAAAAGGTTAAGGAGACAACTGTCAAAATGGAACTTTTCAAACGACCCAGTAAAAGCCAATATTTTCATTTTATTTTTTTCTTCTCTTAGAACGGTTTTTCTTGTTCTCTTCCCTGCTGACTCTCTTAATCCTGCTTCGTGTTCCTGTGGTCCATTTTTAAACATGTGTTCTATGTTGTGTTCCAGGGGTAGGCATGACTGGAGACGGCCTGAATACATGTGTTCTATGTTGTGTTCCAGGAATAGGAATGACTGGGGAGGTCTTGATGATCCACAACATTTCCCGTTACTGTAATGACATGTATGAGTGTGTTGCGGACAACGGAGTTGCCAACGCAGTCAACCATGTAATTAAAGTTACGGTTTTCTGTAAGTAACCATTTTATTATTTTCTTTTTCTATTATTTCATTGACATGATGTTCCCAAAAATGGATGCACGCTTTCATTGCACTTCCTTCTCCTTGTTTTTTTTTTCTTGTTTATTAAGATCTGTATAATTTTTAGATTTGAAAGTATAGGAATGTCAAATCATTTTGATTTATTGTGGTCATTTATTTTCTAATATCTTTGGGGAAAAGTATGAAGCCATTATCCCTCCACTATAGATATAGTGCAATTCAGTTGTATAGAACGAATTGTTTACAACTGGTTTGTCGAACTCAGGATTTCCTGGGTCAATTTTTGCTGTGATGAGGGCTGCATGGAACTAACTGAAGGCGTTTAATAAAATTATTGCAGAATATTTCTGTCATTTAGAAACATTGACTAAGTATAAAAATCATATTATTTTAAATTATTTCTTTTGAGAGTACACTAAAAATGACACTAAATTTCATTTAAATTTATGGAGTTTTCTGAAATTTCAATTCATGGTGGTTAGAAATATGTGAGATTTTGGCCACACCTACAGATGCATTTGTGTGTCTTTTCTGCTTTCAAAATTGATAAAATGTGATTTATCTTATTTAAATGTACAAGAAATAGACATTTAATAATGAGTGTTTTTTTTAAAAAGATGACTTAACAAATATCCCAATTGCTCAGTTTGGAGAAACTAACATCGAATGTGATGTTTTGATCCTGCCCTCGGATAGCTTTTTAAAAAAAATGAAAGCAACGAATACTCTTATTTGAAAATACAATAAAATGTAAGTGAACAATATCTTAAACTCTGGGATATTTAGGCCTCTCTATCTGTCCATACCCATATCCCTCTCTTTTCATCTCAAACTCTCTGTCGATATATATCTATATTTATATTTATTTAATAATAGAGAACTTCTCTGTGTGTGTTAGTGTGTGTGTGTCTGTCAGAAAAATTCTTGAATAAAGAAAAGCTGTTTCCCAGTGAACGAATCACTTTTATTCACTTTTATTCAGTTTAATTTATAAAACTGCAATTTATGCCATTAAATGACAACATTTCCGTCTATTTTATGTCAGCCGTAAGTGTGCTTGCAAAATGCTGCATGTTTGGCACGCCTGGTTTCCAATAAGTAATAATAAGGTTGACCAGCCATTAAACAGACAGCACTAAACTGACCCACAAAATTTCGGTTTGATCTCCGATCTGCTGATCCTGTAGAACTGAAATATTGTATTTATTCTCGTGTACAATTAAACGGATCTTTTTAAAATCCACCGTCAGAAAAAAGAGCCATTGGATATGGTGAAGTATCTAGAGTATTCAATTTTACATCCATTTTGAATTCATCTGGCAAATTGTCTTGAAGATAATCTCTCATATCCCAATGCTAGCAGGTGGCTGCTTCATCTTGCTGGAAATATCAGTTGTTCTTATTGTAAAACACTTTGTGAGTGAATGACATGTTGGATTCCAATAAGCAGGATTAGATGAACTGCATTTTGCAAATGTCTGTTTCCTAAGTGGCTTGCTGAACGTTTTGGGGGTTGGTTGCAGAATCCTATTGTGTTTTGTGTGGCAAGCAAACACATTTGCCTCATTCAAAAATGCAACTTGCAGACATCTTGAATAATTCTGCTTTAAACTCTGCTTAAAATGACTAAAACTATTGGGGAATAGTATGAACCATTGATTTATGAGAGTGAGAGAGAAATGTTGAATATTTTGTCCAGTGAATTGTCGATAATATGTACTGTGTGTATAATTTCAATTATTTAGACATCTGTTCTCATCTTGACTGTTATTTTCACAATGTTTTTGCCACTGTAACCTCTGTCCTTCTTCAGGTGTACCTTTTTGAACTCGGGAATATTTCTGTCAAACTTCGACATCTGGACGGAATTTCGAACAGAACCCTTTATTTAATCCATGGGGGTGGTATGTTCTCATTCCACCAGCCATGACTGGGAGAAGTCTTCAGTAATTCGCAATTGTTCGTATCGCCCACACCAAGGATTGAACCTTCAACTTTCAGATAACTATCACTTAGAACTGAATTTTACTTTGTACTATATCCACTGCGATACGGGTTCTTGCAGGGAATAACACTCAAGATGAGAAGAGTAGTCCGAATGATCAAAATTATACAAATTATAAATTCTCATCTAAAAAATTCAGAAACATATGTACCGTGTGTTTGGCATTGAATAAGCATAAACAAGTGCCGATATCTTGTAAAACACCAAAGAATGTGTCGATATCTTGTAAGACACCAAAAAAAGTGTTGATATCTTGTAAGACACCAAAAAAGGTGCCGATATCATGTAAACACCAAAGAATGTGTCGATATCTTGTAAAACACCAAAAAAAGTGTCGATATCTTGTAAAACACCAAAAAAAGTGTTGATATCTTGTAAGCCACCGAAAAAGTGTTGATATCTTGTAAGCCACCAAAAAAGTGTTGATATCTTGTAAGACACCAGAAAGTCTTGATATTGACACAACAGCAAACCAGTTCGCCTTTTTCAAACTTTTCTTGCATTTCCCACAGCATTTCTGTGAAATCTTCCTTTTTTCCTTATTCGAATAATTAAAACCAAATGTATAAAAAAAAATGTAAAACTAGAATGATTCTAGTTTGTAACCGTTTTTGGACACGTCCTGTCTATTGATTCATGTTGTTTTTATGTTTTATTTTCTTATAGTTATATTATGCGTTTACTTTGACATATTTTCTTTTTATTCAATTAAATAAGATTGGAATTTATTAAATAATTACAGTCAAGTTTTTATGTTTGTTTTATAACTTTTTAATTTTTACTTTTTTTTCATTATATTTTCTTATTCTTCAAATAATTTGCCTTTTTTTTGCATTCATGTCTTCATTTTTTTTTCAATTGTTTTTTGAAGAATATTGTACACCGTCACATTTTCTCTGTTTCGTTTCTTATGAGGTTTATCGATTTCCAATATTTACTTTATCGATATTCTTATTTCAAATTAAATGTGCTCAGAATTGATTAAGTAATTCGATTATTTATTTGTATTTACTTTTCGGTCATCATTTGAATATTTGTGATTTTTTTATTATTTATATTAATATTTATTTTTGCTTATCCTTTTCTTACATTATATAGTTATTTGTTATAATTGTGCCTCGTATTTTGAATTCACATGTTTTCATGTCTTATTGAATTATCTTTTTTGTGTGAATTTGCATATGCGATTCGTGTTCTTGGGTGGATCGTTTATTTGATTTTGATCTTTCCGAATATCTGCTGAATCTTTTTGCCAATCATTATATAGGTTCCTGTTCACTTTCATCTGAGATTAATAAATATTTTTGCTGATATGAAAGTAACATAAATTGATTTTCCAAAATGTTTACAATTAAATCAATCCGTTTTTTTTACTGTTTAATGTGAATTTCCATTCAAATTTCAAATATTTTTCCAATTTTTTTTTTGTATATGATTTCATTATCTACCAGAAATTTATTGGAAAATAACATACACATTTTGTTTTCTAAATTTCATGACATGTACGAGGGGCGTTCAATAAGTAATGCCCCTGATCCATTTCCCATAGCAGTAGATTAATGAAACTTGGCACAGTTATTAGCCTTTCTCTACATAGGAACCACCCAGAGTTATGCATTTCTCCCATCGTTTGATGCAGCTGTGGACACTGTTTTTGTAGAACACCCCATGTTGGTCCTCTAACCACGTCGTAACTTAAGAAATCAAGGCTGCATCATCTGGGAAACGCGTTTCGTTTCAAAAACAACTTCATGGCTGAGAAGAGATGAAAGTCAGAGTGCAAGGTCAGGAGAGTAAGGGGATGGGGGAGGATTTCATAGCTACACGCCCGTGCTACTGATCTGGCGACATGCGAGTTGTGGACCGGAGCGTTGTCCTGCAGGAGGAGGATACGTTTGCTGATCTTGTCCCGCCTCTTGATTTTGATAGCTTCTTTTAATTTCATCAAAAGTGAAGCATAATAGGTTCCTGTAATTGTGGTACCATTTGCCAGGAAATCTGTCATAACTACTCGGTCTTGGTCCCAGAAGACTGAGCATAACCTTGCCAGCGGAGGGCTGCACCCTTGCCTTCTTTGGAGGTGGTGAGTCCAAGTGCTTCCATTGCATTGACTGGGCTTTTGTCTCTGGATCATAGTGATGGACCCAAGTGTCATCCTGTGTAGTAGTGCGCATTTCTTTTCTCTCAAATTATTTTTGTATAAAGTACTCATTTTTCGTTCAAATCTTTTGGGTATAATATACATTGCTGTTGTAAAATCATACGTATGCTTCGTTTAGATAATTGACCAGCAGGGCTACCTGGCATTACCCAGAGGCAAGAATAGCAAAATAAAATGTTAAAAGTGTGTGTAACATCTTTCTTTGAAAACTTCGTCTCTCTCTTTCTCTCTCTTACAATTGGTTCTATAATAGAAAAAAATAAAGGAAAACGAAAAGAAAAGGTTGTTTTTGACTGACTGTTTAACCTAGTGTCAGTGTTCTTTTTCGAACGTTTACCAATAAGAAGGAAAGTATATTTTTATTACCTCGCCCATGCACTAATTCTGTCCCTGATGACTCAAAGCGAATAAATATTTTCTTTACAATAACCAGCTTGGGATCATGCTGAATCAGAATATGTAAGGTTCGTATCTTTGGTAGTTTCAGAGTTTTAGTTAGACACGCAGACAGACAGAAATACGATTTGTTTGTATATAATAGATGATATAAATTGACTTCATAATTTAAGCTGCAAGAAAGCTCTCGGTTATTAAAATGACATTGGCAACATTTTTTAAATATGTAGAAATCTCCGAGAAATGTATGTTATCCGAGAACACTATGTATAGTAAGCAGTTTAGTAAGCCCATTGTTCGTGGTTTTATTATTCCTTATTTTCGTATTTATCTTTGCTTATTTTTTGGTGCTTTTGCAGTATTGTGTACATATTAAATATTTTCGTCTTTAATTTAAAAGAGTGACTTGAAAATGGGAGATAATTCAAACTTTTTTTTTCAAATCTGATCTCTCCAAAAATGAAAGTTGGAAATAACCAATTTTGATACACGATTTGAATGCACACACAACGCTCGGTGCTGTTGAGCACTGACTTTTTAATACAACATCAAATAAAAATTCCAACGATACGTTAAAATTAAATGAAAAATGATAAGTAATCCAGTTTTAATTAAAAAAAAAATATGTAATTGAAATGAAGTAAATTTTAAATGAAAAATGATAAATAATCCAGTTTTAATAAATAAAAAAATACGTAATTAAAATGAAGTAAAGCTTAAATGAAAAATAATAAACTATTTTCAATAAATAAAAAATACGTAATTGAAATAAAGTAAAGTTTAAATAAACGAAACTTATGAAAAAAGTTTTATACTGGGTACAATTCTGTGATCTGTGTCAAAATAATAAATCAGATTTGACAAAAAAATTTAATTATCTCTCCCTTTCAAGTCACTCTTTTAAATTAAAGACGGAAATATTTCATATGTACACAATACTGCAGAAGCACCATTTTTTATGTTACATAATAATTCATTATAGTTAATGGGCAAATAGATGCGATTCACAAAATCTAATGCAACACTATTTGCACGTTAACTATAACATTTTTTATCAACAGCTTCTCTTTGCTTTCAACTTCCCGTTTTCTTCTTCTTTGCTAACCTCCTTGTTAACGCTTAAGATGGCCATTCAATCTGCATGTCCTTTTAGATCGGAGCAAAGTGTAGTATCTGTTCTGATACTACACTTCATCTTCTCTGTCCTCAGTCAGTGAAAGAGAAATCCTTCTAGATTGAGACAATTTAAATTTTTATCTCAGTCCCGAATGCCCCTTTTTGGGGAGTTGGATTTATCCCCTCCCACATTCAAAACCGACCTTGTGTCTAACATGTTGGAAGGCAAGTAGATAGGGACTGACGGACAGAGCCTCTGACAGAGACAATTAGACTCATTTAAAATGAGATGCGTCCATTGAATCTGTGCATTTAGTGATAAATATTCCGTTTTGAAACTACATAAATTGCACTTCAAATTGTTTCCGCACAAATTCTATTCTCCAGATCTGTCCCCCCCCCTTCCAGCGACTACTGACTGTTTGCAGACCTCAAAAAAATGCTCCAGGGAAAGAGATTTGCTTTCAATAAAGAATTGATAAAAATAAAGAAACTGAGGCTAAGCTAGAATCCAAAGACAAATCGTTCTACAAAAAGAGCGTCGAAATATTAGTGACACATTAGAATTAGTGTATCACCCTAAAAAAGAGACTATGTTGATGAATAAAGTCACATATTTCCCAAAAGTTGTTGTTTTATTAGTGCGGCCCAGGACTTATTGAGTGATGTGTTAAATCTGTGCGTTTAACGATGAGAATTTGGTTTTAAACAAAACGGTGATGGATTGCCGCACAGAAAGACCTACGGACAGCGTCTCTTATAGCGATAGGTGTGGATGCATCTAAAAATAGCCAACTGATATCAGGAAAAATATGTGCAATAGACAATTTTGGGAAAGAAAAAAACAACATCCTTATGCGCACCTAATGAGTGGCAGGGCGGGGGCTGTCCATGTGCAAAACATAACTTGCATGTTTATTTGTGTAGAGATATCCAGTGAATAGCAATCTTGCAAAGGATGCTTTTAAGTGAATGATTGGCTACCCTCACACCCCATCATTCCAACCTATATCCTGAGGTATTTTTCAAATTACCTATAAATCCTTGGGTGTTTTATTCTGAATGGGAGTATTGGTATATCTGTGAAAACAAATTATTATTTATGGTTTCTCTCTCTCTCTCTCTATCTCTCTCTCTATCTCTCTCTCTCTCTCTCTCTCTCTCTCTCTCTCTCTCTCTCTCATATTGTTTTGTTTACATCCAATATTTACCGGCAATCTTCGAGCCGTTCACATCACGGATACAAGGATCCCTAACAGCCGATTTTGGCTCGCATACAACAACTAGTTTTTTTCTGTCTATTCACAAATCACCATTTTGTTTTGTTTTCTGTTCTTCACCTTCTGTTCAGTTTGTTAGGGTTATGATTTGTATTCGAAAATGCGCGAAAGATTTCTTGTTGAATTACTCTTTCTTTGTTTGCTTTTTATCGGAAGAGAAAGAAAAAAAAAAACTTATTTGCAATCTTTGATTTGTTAAGTCTCCTCCGGTTAAGCGCCGACATCTTTACAGGAATGAACAAAAAAAAAAACAAATCCGTTTTACCGTTTTTCTTCGATAATGACACAAAAATGTAGAATTCTTCTTCTCTTTTGTTTTTTTTCTATCGCATCCTATGTTTTATTTTTAATGGTAAACATTGGAATTTCTATTAGTAGTATCTGTGCATAATTCCTTGCACATAGTTCTTGGCATTTGTCTCTTCTGGTGCCTCCGATTGATGGAAGTGTCGAAGAGCCAGGAGAATTTGTAGAGATTACCCAAACTATCAAAAAGAGTTGAATCTCCCACATTATACCAACCTTAGATCACATTACCATGAGACTGCCTCCCTGTAGAATACAACGTAATCATCTTCAAATAAAATGTCAACAAATACTTGCCATAAACTGTCCTCATAAGTAATTAAATTTTGTTCATTTTATTCATCATTTTCAATCCTCTCTTAATATTCGTCATCATTCAACTGACAATCATTCAATCTTATTAACCCTTATCCTCAAATGGCTTTTGGCTTTGATAAGTGAAAAAATAAAATTGGTAAACACCAGCTGCTTACAGATGGGAGGAGAAATTTAGGTGCTTCGACTGTTTCGCCCAACATGTTAGGCCTCTCTTTAAAAAAAAAATTAGCTTAAGAAATGTATAAACTTTGTTATGTACTTACGTAGCAGCTTAAAATTACGCAAATTCATCCAGTATTTATTAAATAAAAAATTTAAAAAACAATTTTATTTTTCGATAGCCATTTTTGTTAAACCAGTAAACAAAATTTATCTCCCTTATCTATTTCATAAGTGAAAATGTCTAATGATACCTAAGATCGTTTTTTTCTTTTTTCTATAATTTAATAAATACTGGATGAATTTGCATAATTTTTTCTGTACAATCTTATTTTCAGCTAACACATAAGTACATAACAAAGTTTATGCATTTCTTTAAATATTTTCATGTCGAGTCGAAACAGAAGAAGCACCAAAATTTACTATTTAGAAGTAATACTATACAGGAATACTATTTAGAAGTAATACTATACAGGAATAATGTTATTAGTCGTCTGAAAAGTTTGATTTTGAGTGAGGTAATTTGACCTTGAGTTACAGTCACCAATAAGGTGTCTGAAACCAGGAAGGGGTTCCTCCTCCAGGAGTGATCAAAAACCCTGATGATGATGATGAATTTTATCGGGGGGGGGGGGGGTGATAATATACATTACAGTCCTCTCATCAGTAAACCAGCACCGTTTGTGCTCATGTCACACATTCAACATGGCAATTGTGGTGTCACACATTCAACATGGCAATTGTGATGTCACACATTCAACATGGGAATTGTGATGTCACACATTCAACATGGCAATTGTGATGTCACACATTCAACATGGAAATTGTGATGTCACACATTCAACATGGCAATTGTGATGTCACACATTCAACATGGCAATTGTGATGTCACACATTCAACATGGCAATTGTGAATTGGAATGAGAAGTTTGTTAGCATCTTTTATATTTCAAATGATATTTCATACTCATTGGGCTACACTATCGCAAAAGTAAATTATTAACCCTTTTAAAAATCCAAACTGCAATTTTGATCTTGTGAAGGAGTAACTCATCCGATTCAAGACTAGCTGTACTGACCTGGTGTTGTCCGGGATCCATTACGTTCAGATTTGTTTTACAAATGTTTCTATGTTCTATAGCCACACCTTGTTTTGTTAGGTTCGGTATCTAAGCGAAATAAAAAAGAAGAAACGATAACTCTTACTAAAAGAATGAGCTGATTTTTATTCTTAGGTGTTTATTTAAGAATAGCAAACTGCCGAAGCACCTTAAGTATTTAAAAAAAGAATTGTAGCTAAGTATGTTAGTTTATTGCCAATAACATGCTGCAACAATAACAAATGAAAATTGGCTAGTCAGAATCAAAGTTTGATTTGTCAGCTTAAATGCTATTTAGGTCCAACTGTTCAAATTCGGCCAACATAATTTCATATATTAGACGTGACACAAGGTCATCAGAAGCGAGGTAATATACTTTAATCACTGAATAGGGAGGTGACGAATCTATTGGAATAAAAAATGTTGGAACCATTTTCACAATGATTTTTTTAATGGAAATCGCTCCAGACAACACATGAAGCCACTTGATGTAAGGAGCTAAAAAGAAAAAAACTATTTCAAGGTAAAAAAAATAGCCAATGATAAGTGTTAGATGGATAGATTCCGACCCACGAAACAGCAATATCTTCCCCCTTTGTCAGAAACATCGCTCATGGAATGTGAGGACTAAAGGACAAAATAAGAGAACGAGAGTTACGAGGCTGCCGAAAGTAAACCTATGTCTACTTTCTACTCTCTATTTGCTTAATTCTCTGACTCGTTTAGAATAAATTTGTGAATTACTTAAATTAATTTATTTTTTACTAATGAGTCACCACTTATCAAGGCAAAAATCCATTTGAGGATAAGGCTTAATGAGATGGATGGATTGTCACTTGAATGATGAAAACTATTATGAGAGGATGGAAAATGATGAATAGAATGAACAAAATTTTATTACTTATGAGGACGGTTTATGACAGCTGTTTGTTCACATTGAATTTTAAGACTTCCATGTTGTAGTCTGCAGGGAACCAGTACAATAGTAATGTGTTCCACAGGTGGTAAGTTCTTGGAAAAAAACTCTGTTCATGGAAATTATTAGAATTGAGAAATAAAAATAATTTCTAAAAAGAAAATACTTCTGTCTTTTGGTATTGAATATGTTCCAAGTTTCTTGAAGGTAATCAAATCTGAGACAAGAAAGGCCGCGCCAGGCACCAGACGGACGATACTGATAGAACCACCAAAGATTATGAAAATGATGAATAATGGCCAAATTTCATGTGCAAGTCTCAGGTTGTTTTAATTATCTCGCTTGATTAAAAATTTAAAATTCATTGCAACAGTTCAGAAATAATAAGATGAATTAATTTGTAAAAATTCAAAAAATAATTTTGATTCGATAAATCAAAATGCGAAGATTTGAACAAGTTTTAATCTTTTGTACGAATTTGCTGATCAAAATTAGCAAAAAACATTGCAGAATGAATAGAATTTCTGTAAAAGTTTCAGATTCCGAATAATTTCCAATTTCTTTCAGTCTGTTAAGTGGTAGTTTCGTTGCAGACATCTGTGGTCACGCTTTTCAGCAGATATTGGTGGGGTGATTAGGGTTAGGGTTAGGGTCTCTTCATGATTTAAAAAAGTTTTTTTTTAAAGAAATTACCCTGTGATTTGCAGTTGCCATAGTTGAGGTAAATGGTCTTATTTCATTGTTTTAAAGGAGTGGTTGAGTGGATAACGACACGGACTGACGACCTGGGTGTGCCAAGTTCGAATCCAGTCGATTCCATAATACCACTTTCACTTAGGGATGTTGGTAACCATTACGTGGTCCCTCCTGCAAGAATGCCGGCAACAGAATCAAACCGGTCAAGAAAGTTGTACCATTCTGATTCAAACAAATTTACTTTACTATTGTTTTTATTCTCCTCAGCTAGTTGTCCTAACAAGGCTTGAGACTATAGTCTACCCAAGTATTTCACTCGTAGCTGGCGTATAGGAAATGGATTTCTACCTTTCCCAAGGGTATTAGTGAAACTGATGCACAAGCTATGATAGAATTTGAAAAAAACAAACACTTTTTTTACTAATCTATTACTACTTATCAAGGCTAATAAAACATTTGAGGATAAGGGTTAATGAGATGGATAGAAGGATTGAAAATCTCCACTTACAAACAGCCAACACAAACAACAGCAATTCTTTCTCCTTTGTCAGAAAGATTGTTCAGGGAATGTGAGGACTAAAGGACGAAATATGGGGGAAGTGCATGTTGTGAGGCTGCCAAAAGTAAACCCAAGGTCAACATCGCCCTTTGACAGCTTTTGTTTTTAGTAAATGTGCCATTAACCCCCCTCCCACCACTCTTTTGGTTCCTGATAACTGAAAGAAAATAAATATGTTTTACCATAACCATCTCGGGGGCATACTGAATCAGAAAATGTAAAATTTGTATGTGTATCTTTGATATTTTCTGAGTTTTAGTATATGCACTATTAACCACTACACCACCGACACTACCCTCGTTTTAGTCAATGATGTGAGTTTGAAACTGGAAATAAAAGTAATGTGAAGTTTAAGTCTCGAAGTGTAAAAATGGGCGAGCAAGTTGCATGTTCTTACAGTGTGTTGAGCACCTGACGTCCCCATAGTCAAGTAACATATTTGTAGTACACAATGCTAACACCAGTTGATCTTCACTGTTTTTTTTTATTAAAGTCACATTGGCTTTAGCAGTGATGAAGGAATATATGTAAATATCCGAAAGAAATCATAATCTGCTTTGACATGAATTTGGCAGGTTTTTTCTGACACAACTTGCTGATATGGTGAGGTACCGCTTGAGCACCTTTAGTTGATGTTCAACCAAAATGAAGAAGCGCGTTTTTGCTTTTTTTTGTTTCCAAGTCAGATATTTTGATCTGTTTTTGTTTGTCTTCAGAGATTTGCTATCCACCATGATTTTTTGTGAATACCTCACAATGGTACATACTGGTATTTGATGGCATGACCAATGTGAAAGTTCGAAGACCTTCTCACAGGTGGATGTGGCACTTACCAACACGAAAATGATCGATTTTGATTTGTTGAAATAAAGGAGAAAACAAGAAACATCTTCAGACATTCGCTATTCAAGGTTGTTGAAAAACGAATTCTTCGTTGTACGATAATTGCCAAAAATGTCAATACAATCAAAGTTATTGATTATCATTAATTTCTCTCTGATTGAAAATTGATCTTGTCAGCATCCCAATTAAGACAAATTTGGCTCCACACCCAAACGATCGATTCCGACTAATGAACGACGCCAACAAACAGAAGTTGAACAAAAAAGCAGAAGTCAAAATTCATCTTTTCAAAGTTTTTAATATCTAGTTGTTTGCACAAAAATCTTTCCATTCAAATTCAGTATTTAAAAAAAAAAAAAACTTTTTGAAAAATATTTTTGTCAAATTCACTTCTATTCGATGCAACAATGCATCTCTGGAAAAGGCTTCGACTGTTGGACAAGCTTCAGTTAAAGAAAGCGATTTCTATGGAGAATTGTACAAACTGAACGGACGCATCTTGTTATTTAGAGATTGTTAACCATCAGTTAGACCCGATTAAATATGATACGGCATTTTCATCGGCTTCTCTTGCTTTAGTTTGAAATGCAATAGGATGAACTAAACTAATAAGTTCTGAAAAAACGAAACGGCAATCTTTGGATTACACACACACGTGTGTGTGTGTGTATATATATACATGTATATATATATATGTATATATATATATATATATATATATGGTCATTTTTATTTATACAGACATGTACAAAATCTGCGACACTGGCATGCCGATGTTATCGATCAACAGCTGTTAGAAACTAAGATCTCATCAGGCAAAATTAAAATCCGATCCTTACCTCAAGTCATATTTGGGAAGAACCAAATATGATCTGAGGTGGATCGGATTTTAACTCTGCCTGATGAGATCTGTTTCTAACAGTTGTTGATCGATAACATCGACATTCCAGTGTCGCAGATTTTGTAAATCTCTGTATGAATAAAAATAATTATATATATAAAAGCTCTATTTGATATTGAGCACTTTTTATAAGCCAGGTTGAAATTCTTTGGATTCCTATCCTGTGGATGTTTACCTTGCGGGATTATATATATATATATATATATATATATATATATATATAATTACTAGAAGAATATCCGTCCCAGCATAGTTTTGCACCACTTTTATGTTACCTTACATAAATTAAAATCAGGATATAATGATTCTAAACATGTCTAGAATCCTTATTCCAATTTTGATCAAAATCCATTACATTATCTTGATTGTAGAAAATGTTTTTTATTAATTGATTTTTAATCTCTGGTGTAAAAATTCCACAAAGATTAGAGGTATCTGAATTTTCCGCCCTCTTTTTATTCCTTTTGCATGAAAGTAAATTATACTAAATATAGCCCACATTGTGACCCTTTACGCCTAGCAGCTGTGTTCCAAAATTTATAATGATTGGTTAATTAGTTTAAGAGTGAATCCTGTACATACAAATGTATAAACATATACACATACCTTACTTTATCGAGATAGATGTATATATATATATATATATATATATATATATATATATATATATATATGTGTGTATATATATATATATGGCTATAATCACTTTGACACACTGATCCCATAAAATCACTGAAGTGAAGCGATGTTGAGCCTGGCCAGTACTAAATGGGTGACATTTTCGGAAGACCAGGGGCTGTATGTAACAAAAACAGCTTAAAAAATTGGTCTACACATCTATTTATCAATTGCATTGTCACTACCGAAATACTTCCATCACGACTTACCTATGTAACCTATTCTATGTTGACTGTTGAATTTCCACTGATGCAACTACTATAGTTTTTATGGCCAGTCAATTACACATCTTCTTCAGTACATAGTAAAAAGGCTGTCCTCTAAAATATTGACGATTGTGTACTTTGTTTTTTTTTTCCAGGTGTTTTCAATTGATAAATGTCTACTAATAAATAATCTGTCGTTAAGCCAATTCACATGAAAATAAAATCTGACAAGAATGAAAAAAAAATTGATTCTTTCGAATCCGAAATCAAATCAAAAAGAAAACAAAGAAATTGTCAATCAAAAATTATTTTAGTAAATTTAGCCAATTCCAAAGAGAATCATATTTTTGCCACGAAATCAGGAATATAAGTGCAAAACTTTTTGTATTTTGGTTTTTCCTTTTTAATTAAAATCAGAAATTGTAATTATTCGTTTTTATAAAGAACGAGATGAATATCCGTCGCAGGAATGATAAAATTAATTCCGCCGAACAGTTTTGCAGCTTTGCACAATTTTATCTCTCCTGACAGATTAAAATCAAGATATAATGATACTAAAGCTTGTGTCTAGAATCCTTATTCCAATTTTGATCAAAGTCCATTCAATAATTTTTATTCTAGAAAGGGATCTTAAGAAGAAATTGAAATTAAAAGAATCTTTTTTAATTTGTGTCTAATGACTGAATCAAATTCAATGCAAATCTGAAATATTTTAATTTTCAAATGGGAAGCTGTGCCCATATTATGCCCTCTAAAAACCCTTTAAAATACTTACAAAACCCCTGAAATTTGAAGAATGTTTATTATTTGATGCTTTATACCTATTTTGAAAATTTTGCAAAATTCTGAGTCATTTGAATTTTCATGACCTTATTTTTTTCCACCCCCTTTTTTACCCTCTATGCATGAAATTAATTAAACTAAATCTAACCTACATTTAAACCCTTTACACAGTTGCATTCCAAAATTCATAATGATCGGTTAATTAGTTTAGGAGTGAACCCTGTATGTGCCAACATATAAACATAGCATTTTATGTAAATAAAAAGAGATTGATTAGCAACTAATCTAAACAAGAAATATTATTTTAACTTTTTTTCTTTTGAATACAGAAAATCTAAAAGATTAAGACAAAGAAATATGAAGCAAAACTTTGTGGAGCGTCGCTTTGCTCAACTTCTGATAAGAACAGAATGATTTCACATCTTCTAAAAGATAGAACCTATCGAAGAACACATATTCTTAATATACATTCATTCAATCTGAGCGTTTGCTGATTAAAATATGATCAAACTGAAAGATAAGCTTCCAACATTTTATAGAGATGCTTGGACACATCTGAAACTGTAACAATATCAAAAGACTGACAAGGTCGATCCATACATAAATATATTGATTCATTTACGACTTGTCTGAACAAACAAAAGTCAGGAGTTAATAAGAGTTCAAAGAGCTGAATAAAAGTGCTGTTTTGTTTGTATGTATGTGTGAGTGAGTTCGTGAGACAGTGAATGTAAGCTTTCGCTAGGTTTATTGGTCCATGAATGTTTCTTGTGTCGTCTGTTGAGCACCTATGAGCTTGTGGCCCCGACTAGATTTAGTTTGTCCGCAAGGAATCTGTGTAGTTATATTGTGACTGACAAGGATTCATGTGGCAAGTTGAATTTCTACTGCTAACTGTGCTTGTGTTCTTGCTTATGTAGCCAATGGTAGCAGGTGCTCGACTCCCAAAGCAAGTCTTTCTGATTGGTTGAAGTCCAGTTTTGGTAACCAATCGACATTGGTCAATTTTATCAAAATACTCAATCAGTATTAAGTATTTTAACTATTAAACATCGAATATTTTACAGAGATCGTTTCTCTGCTGCTGCTGTTGTTGTTGTTGTTACTACTGCTAGAAGAAGGTTTCATGATTAAACTGTTGTTTCAAACTTAAACGTGACAAATAAAAATATTATATCAAACCAACATCATAGAGCAAAAGACAAAAACTCTCCCAGAGGTGATGAGTAACATGAAAACGTCTCAACAAACCGGCTAATTACCTCCCTAGTTTGTGTCCTCAAAATTGGATATTATGAAATGTAAACGAATAAGAATAAAAAAGTCACATTTGTTATAGAGTAGGGCAAACGTACGTAGGGTTCCTATTTATTTGCCACGAGGGCAAAGTTAGACTCAAGGTCGCTTTTTAATGTGGGGAAAATCCAACTCCCCCCCAAAAGGAGCACTCTGGATTGGAACCAAAATAAAAATCTCTGCAGTCTAGAAGGATTTCTCCTTCATTAACTGAGGACAACGGTGTAGCATCAGAACAGATACTACACTTTGTTCGTAGCCAAAAGGGAATCCATTTATGGTGTACATTTCATGAGGAAGTTCTCACATGGTCTGAACGGTGCTATTCTTCCTTGGTCTTTCCATTGTCTCAGACTCTCCACAGCCATTATCTATTACTGATGGAGATTTGGTATCTGTTTGTCTGAAGTCAAAACTATACTATTACTTCTATTAATTGTAATATTGTACTATATTTCAATACTTAATTCAGGGGTATTGTAGTATCTGTTCTGTTGTCAGGATACCACCTCCCAGACATTACCTCCTCCTTTCAGAGCAGTGTAGTATATGTTCATTCGTCCTGATACCATCCTCCCAGGTGAGCAAAATCATGCGACTAGAGGGAGCATATATTTGCTAGTGTGTTATTATTATTATTATTATTATTATTATTTATTATTATTATTATTTTTGCTTACTTTATTGGATGTTTTTAAACTTAAATATTATCTATATTTCTTTTATCTCAATGCAAAGATAAATTCAAATTCCTTTTAACTTCAGCAATGAAAGCTTTTCTTTTCAATTTAACATTTACTCTCAAATTCTTTGTGAATGTCAGTGAGGCATTTCTTTTAAGAAACAGTATTTTTTTTCCTTTTTCTTTGAAAAAGTGCACACCATTTATTTTCAAATAAAACTCTTGATGTTCTTTCTTCCACAGATAAATGTTGTTCACCTTTTTGTGGAAAAGGGGCACCTGTCCTATCAATAATTGATTTTACATTATTCTCATTCCTTTCCTTTTATGTATGATCGTTTCTTTTTCTTCATAAAATACCGTTCTTAAAAATGTTTCAAAACATAAAAGTGTAATGTGTTTGTATCCCTTGTTGACCAACATGGACTGACCCAAACAAAAAGATATGTTAGCTATCTACGTGAACCTGTTCTAAGAATAAATGGTAGTACTAGATCGCCAGTAATCCGGTGAATTAATATTTATATATATTATTAAGTATATAATTTCTCAACTTTGACATCATCTTAAGCACCATCATATTCAGTTTAACATCCATTTTTACATGCTGCCATGCATTGGACGGCTTTAAGAAATTGACTTCCAAACTAACCTATCTCTGGCCAAACCTTTATTTATCCCTCTTTCCCTAGAGCCCATCTTTATTCATTCCTCCCATGTTTTCCTTGGTCTTCCCTTTCTGAACTAAACCTACTACCTCAACTGTTCTACATCTACTATCCCAAGAACCCTCATCCATTCTTTCAACGTAGCCATACCATAAAAATCCTTTTTTTCTGCACACATCTCCCTATACTGTGCAGATTTCCTCTGAGGTCATCAGAACTAAAACTATCTTTAACACTCACATTACATATCCATTGTATCATTCTCAGGTAATTTTTCTCCATGCAACGCATGTCCTCAACCCTCACTGGCCAGATTAAACTTGTATACACCATCACACTGCATACACATACATGATAGATTATTCCCTTTGTCGACAGTGGTAGCACTCTGCTGGTTAATAACGACAGTAACGCAGAAGTTCCCTGAACTTACTCCATCCACTTCTAACTCTTGCAATCCCGATAGCGCCTGCTCCACCCAGTGCTGTAATGGTATTACCAATGTAACAAAACCTCAAAGCTTCTCTGAATTCTCATCCATCTCCATTGTCTTACGCTTCTTGCATATAAACATGTTATCCTCTCTCAACCTACCTGTAATTCCACTGCACTTCTTGTGTACCCAATGCTTACAAGTACCACAAGATTGAATTGCACCTGAGACATTGCTTGATAATCATATTTTTACAATGAGTACTTACTTGGAAATCAATGAATCGATGAATGGTAACTTTTAGCAACATTTTCAAGTAATGATTTTTCTGTCTTGATGATCAGTTGTTTTTATCCTATACCCCCCTCTTTTCCCCCTCTCTTTCCCGCTCTTTTTTTGTCTCTTTCTTTTCCCCCCTCTTTCTCTATCCCCCCTCTTTCTCTATCCCCCCTCTTTCTCTATCCCCCTCTTTCTCTATCCCCCCTCTTTCTCTATCCCCCCTCCCCCTCTTTTTCTTTACCCCCCCTCTATTTCTCTCTAGCCCTTATTATCTTTACCCCTATTTCTCTTCACCACCTCTTTCACTTTTCTCTCTCTTTCTCTTCCATCCCCCTCTTTCTCTTTCATCCCTCCTTTTGTCTCCCCTCCCTCTCTCTTTCCCCTTTTTTACTTCTTTCCATCAGCTTTCTCTTTTAATTATTTATATCATTCACTTCCTTGCAGCATCTAAAACATTCATGTACAGCTGAAGTGTGCATGGTGACAAGCAAGCAAGATCATCAGCGTTTTAGTAGTTCTGACACAAATTACATTATTTATTTTGTTTTCCTTATTCACTGGATCAACGAAGGAATTTGTGGTTGACTTTTTCAAATTTAAGCCAGAAGAACTACTGGCACAAGGAACAAATGCCAACAGAACGCTGACCCGATGAGAGAGCTTCAACTACCGGTGAATTGGCAGACAACCTAAAATGCGAGGCGCCTTTCCATTAAGAGCTCAAAGCGATACAATCGTGCGGGAATAAATAAGTTGCATAATTGGTTTCTCAACTCGCCAGTCTGTCACTGTTATTACCAGCCATTCCTGTGTCCACATCAGCCTCCCCCTCTCCAGCAAACCAGACGTCGTCTCTTTGAACAATGAGGGGGGGGGGGCAGCCTTGTTAAAAGTTCATCCTCACTTTCACTAAAGTCAAGGAACATATTCATTCTTTTAATCCTATTTTGCTTCTCTCTTTTCACCACCAACACTCGGACCCCTGTTTTGCCCCAGTCTAAATGAATTGCTCTCTCACCGAAGAAGACCCTTGTTTGAATAAGCTCTTAAGACTGATCTTCACTCTCTACAATGGAAGACGTATATCCAGTCTGTTGCTAAGGTGACTGGAAAAATGTTTGGATCATTCTACCGCTCCAGAAAGTAGCTGATTCCAAATGCAATCCTCTACCTATATCGGAGTCAGATACGTCCGAAAACAGAGTCCTGCTGCCAAATTTGGGGAGTTGTCACTCAGATCATTTTTTCTTGCCTTGACAGTATACAAAAGCGACTATGAAATCTAGTGGGGATGGTCTCTTCTCTTTCCTACAGTGCCTTTCTCACAAAATAGACGTTGCTAGTCTCTTTCTACTCTGTTTATTTCCATGGCAGGTGATCAACTGAGCTCTAACTTTTGGTTCCTCCTTGTAAGACATTCACAGCAAGAACTCTTCTTTCTACCACCATGGGAAAAGACTTTTCATTTTTGCCCTCAATGTGCCTAGTGTCATGCAGAACTTCCATGGAGAGAGCTTCTTTGCAAGCTTTTTCCACCTGTTAAACACATTACCACAGGACTGCTTCCCTGCTGATTATAACTTGGTCGTCTTCAAATCCACTGTCAACAAATTCTTCTTGTCATTGACATCTCCATAAGTAATCAAGCGCAGTTCATAACATTGATCGACGTTAGTAATCGCATCCCGGAAAATTCCATGCCAAATCATCCGCTTCGGATACTTTGAATTTTCCCACTATTTAAGCTTTACCTTTCAACTGAGAGAAATATGCAATATCAGAACCATTGGACTAGTAGAACCCTATTATCGAGGCCAATGAACATTAGACCAAATCTCGTTATTTGGAGCCAGACAGCACCCAAAATCTGACTACAGTAGTTTACAAAAACTGCAGTTTTGAATCCAAAATTTAATGAATTACTTAGGAAACTTCACCATGTAAGTTATTTTATTCATGTATGGTTTCAAAAATGATTCTTAGAAATGAGTAAAAAGAAAGGGAAAATCACTTTTTTGATAAAAAAATATTAAAAATTAGTAAATTGTCAGCATGATTTTCTTAAGTGTGGCAAATACGTCAAGAACCTTAGATATTTTGAATAGGTCCATCATATGTTGTTCTTTGAATTAAAAAGATTATTCTTTCATGCTATCACAGTTATCTTTTGTTTCAATCTTTAAATCTCTTCTGTGTAACATTTTTTAAAACGTCTGCACAAAACCAACATGAGCCTAAAAGTGATTTTCTCTTCCTTTTAAGACTTTCTAAGTGTGGGAAACTATTGCCTTAAAAACTTACGTGGCAAAGATTTCAAAGTAATGCATTACATTTTGCCTTTAAAACTGCAGTTCTTGTAAACTACCATAGTTAGATCTTGCATTCCGTCCGGCTCCAAAAAACGAGATTTAGTCTAATTTTCATTCACCTAGAAAATAAGTTTCGACTTGTCCGATGGTTCAGATATTGCACATTTCTCTTAGTTGTTGGGTAAAGATGAAATCAAAAAAATCTGAAGTGTGTGATTTCAGGCCTGGATGATTGACATAAAATTTCCCATGGTGTTATTCCTCTTTCAGCTGGCAATCATTTCCATCTCATTAACCCTTATCCTCGAGTGGCTCTTTGCTTTTGTCCCCAATAGTAATAAATATATATATATATATATATACATATGTATGTATTAGATATATGGGTTCTTTGGCTTATATTGACACGTTGAGGTTTTAGTCTTTGTGACTTCCTCTGGGCCACTACCACTACACTGATTTGATGAGCAGTTAATTACTACAATTTCCAGCAATAGTTATGTATTTTAGATGTTTGAGGAGCTAACTTTACTTCATGACAGATTACTCACTTAGCTTGAACAATTTCAGCATTATTGAGCATTTTGCATTCCCTTAGGATCAAATGTAATCTATTCTCTCAGGGGTTGGGGATGCTTTAATTAATTGATACTCTTGTACACTATGGAATCGGCTATGCCAAGTTCACATCGGCGTGGATCAATTTATACTAATACTGTTGGTAAGGGTATCAACCACAATTTCTCCATAACCATCCATCATTGGTTTAACATCCATTTTACATGCTGGCATGTGTTGGACGATATTCGAAAAGGGACTTCCAAACTAACCTATCTCTGGTGAGGTGTTTCTTTATCTTTCTGTCCATAAGATCAATTTTTATTACTTGCTCCCATGTTTTTCTTGGCCTTCCCCTATGAACTGAACCTGTTACTTCAACTGTTCTACATCTGCTATCTCCAAAACTTTGATCCATTCTTTCAATGTTGCCATACCATCAAAGACTACTCTTCTGCACACATCTCCATAAACTGTCCAGATTTAAGCTTCCTCTGAGGTCATCAGAACTAAGCCTGTCTTTAAGACTCCCATTACACATTCATTGTATCATTCTCATACCATTCCTCTCCATGCAACGCAGGTCTTCAACCCTCACTTGCCAGGTCTCTCTTACATACATCACACCGCTACATACAAATGTCATGATAGATTCTTCCCTTTGTCGACAGTGGTAACGCTCTGCTGGTTAGTAATGGTGCACAATAACGTTAAAAAAGACCTGCACATTGATATTTTATTTACTGCTGACTTCTACTATTGGGTTAATCCACCATTTGCCTGGTTTACTGGTTACAAGTTTAAAGTACATTCGTTGGTGTGACCCCAATTTGGGAGCTTTGGGGAGTCACTCCTTAAGTTACCATTCCACTCTGACCCCGGGTCATATCTATGGTTTGAATAAATCTTTTCAATTTCAAACAATTTATTTACAGATACACGCGCGTCTACAAAGCAAATTAATCTACAAACTAGTCATATGTAAAAAAAAATGCATTTACACTATGAATAAATATTTGAAGATATTAAGAACTTGAAGAGTAAAAAGAATCGATTCGACAGTAAATAACCCGAAAAGGGTTGATATGCCATAAAACAAACGGCCTAACCTTTGTCAGGTCTTTTCTTTCTTCTACTGAATGTCTAGCTTCCCTCCTCATTTGGTCGAGGAAGCAGTTTAGCTGCCGATAACCTGATTGCATAGCAGTTCATGCTGACTTGCATTTTATCCGTAGTACACATCGAGTGACGCATGTATACGTCGTAAAATGCTGTCAATTACAAGTTGTTTCAATTGAATTCAGCTTTTATTAATAGTCTAATCCTGAATATGCCATTGGAGACTTCTTGTATCAAATGGTCTCTAATATATTCTCTCTGTAAGAAGAATCAGCAAATCTCCGTTGCTGGTAGAGGATTAAACAATTATTACTTTTGCTATTAAACTAATTAATTATGTATTATAACCGCAGATATCTGTGAGTGTTTTGATATTTCGCTCTTTGACGGAATTTTCTTTTTTTGTACGCGAAAGCGCTTTTTGTTATTTCCAATTGTGTTTCCCAATTTCATTTTTCATTTTTACTTCGGCGGCTTTAATTCATGTCTCTTGTTAAATCCAATCCGCACAACAGAGTAGAGACAACAAGGAGAAGCACAGTGGAATTCTCCTCTTTTATTCCATGTCCTTGGACTTCTGTTTCCCCTACACTAAAATCTGCCATCAACAGAAGCTTTCACATTAATGGAATGTCAGCAACAATTTCTCTTATTACCATTCTGTCTTTCAATTCCATTACATATCCAAAATTATGCTTTTCTCAAATTCTCTTCCGCATATTTACTCAGAGATTCAGCCTCCTCTATCTACAGCGAAATTTAAAGTGAATTATTAATATTCAAACATTTTGTAAAGTTAATATTAATTAAAGTATAAGTGTTTAAATGCATAACCACATTGTACTTTTTATTTTGGGTATCATGGCTGAAATTGCTTTTGTTAGAATCTTGGGAAAGAAGAATTGAGATGTATACACACACACACACACACACACCTATCTATCTATAATATATATATATATAATTATTTTTATTTACACAGACATGTACAACATCTGTGACACTGGCATGTCGATGTTATCGATTAACAGTTATTATAAACTCAGATCTCATCAAGCAGAGTTAGAATCCGATCTTAACCTTAGATCATATTTGGAAAAAACCTTTTGTACATGTCTGTGTAAATAAAAATAATTATATATGAAAGCTCTATTTGATATTGACCATTTTTTATAAACCCGGTTCAAATTCTTTGGATTACTACCCTGTGGATGTTTTACCTGGATTATTATTATTATTATATTATTATTATTATGATGATGATGATGATGAAAAATGTAAATAATATTCCAACGTAATGAAAAAAAGGAAAACCAAAAATATTATTTATGCATTCATCAACGTTTCGTATTTATTTCCAGACTTCCTCAGGATTATTGTACATAGAATATATAGGAATTAATGCTCAATTAATAAAATAAAAGCATGTAATTTACTTATTTCGATATCATACATTATTGAATGATTGGACGTTCCATGCCTCAGGTTGTGTTGCTCAGGCGCAACTAAGAAGCTGCATATATATATATATATATATATATATATATATATATACATATATATATACATATATATATATTATATCTATATATATATATACTAGCTGTATCTTCCTGGCATTGCTCAGGACGCAGTTAAGTCATTTTAGTTTTTAATTTTTATTTCTTTGCACATTTTAAAATTTTTTATGCAGAAAAATAAATACAATTTTAGATTTAAGATAGGCAACTTGGAATAAATTATTCAATGTTTTGGAACCAGCGATGAAAGTGATAGTGAGAATAACAGACAACATCATTAGGCAGCAAGTTGACATCGATGCTATGCAGTTCGGATTTGTACCAGGTCAAGGCACAACAGATACCATCTCTATTATGCATCAAATGCAGGAGAAATACATTCGGATTTTATGTAAACAAATATAAAAAAATTACAAACAATTATTATTTTTGTTTTGTTGAAAAAACAATGATTACAAAAATTCAACATTTACCTAAGCCATGAAGCCCGATTGGGATAGACAGTGGACTATACATGGCATTTGTTAACCTATAAAAAACTTTTGACAGGGTTCCCCAAGAAGTGCTATGGTGCGTAATGCGCAAACCTTAAAATAGAGGAGTGGTATATAAGACTAGTACAATGCATGTACATGAACGCCAGAAACAAGGCACGAGTAGATGACATTTACAGCGATGAGTTCAGTGTAAATGTTGACGTAAATCAAGGATCAGTCCTCAGTCCTTTGTTGTTCATTGTTGTCCTTGAGGTCCTCACCAATTAGTTCTTAACAAGGTGCTCATGGGAACTACTGTATGCCGATGACTTGGTCACGATGGCAGAGACAATGAATGAGCTGGAAGATAGATTGAAAATATGGAAGAAGGGCACGGAAGCAAAAGGTCTGAGGATCAACACTGGAAAGACAAAGGTGATGGTTAGTTGCCCAGAACTCCAGTCTTTGAAGGCCTCTGGTCAATATCCATGAGCTGTATGTAGACAGGGGTTTAGGAGCAATGCGATACAGTGCAACCACTGCACTCTATTGGTGCACAAAAAGTGCAACGGAGTGCATGGTAGGCTCACACCAGAACCAGACCAGATGTAAGAAATGTCTAGGACTTGCATGCCCAATTGTGTTTAAATAGGCGAAGACACTCTGGAGCTGGTAGACTCTTTTTGCTACCTACAAGATATGCTGAATGCTGGAGGTGGCTCCGAACTAACTTAGATCATCAGAGTCAAGACAGCTTGAGGAAAGTTCAGAGCACTTCTTCCAATCCTAATATCTCGAGCCATCCCAATTATTACCAGGGGTAAGGTCTATGATAGCTGCATAAGAAGCGTGATGTTGTATGGCAGCGAGTGTTGGGACCTCACTCAGTCCTCACTTGCCCGACTCCAGAGAAATGGCAGGGCAATGATTAGGTGGATATGTAATGTAAAACCGGATCAAATCCAGAACATTAGGTCAAACACTCTACTTGAAGAATTGGCTATGTCAAAACTTGATGTCCTCATAAGAGCAAACCGTCTTTGCTGGTTCGGGCATGTTGCAAGAAGCAAGAGGTATATCAGCACATACAGAGGCCTAAGGCTGGACAGCAAAAAGAAAGCTGGGCACCCTAGGAAGACATGGAAAAAAACCATCAGCAAGACCGTAAACAGTGGCAAAATGGATACAGTCAATCCCCACAATCATGATCACTGTTGACTTAGCATAAGGACAGCCAGACCAGGTCAAACCTCTTGTCAAAGGGAATATAGACAATTAACCTGGATAGTGAGTGTGTGTGAGTGAATGTAAAATATGTTATTCCCTTTTGGTGATTAAGTGACTATTTAAAAATGTATTGTATCAGTAGTCTGAGTCAGACTAAGTAATTTTAAAAATACATTCTAGCAACCTATGTTATAATATTGCCAATAACATGATACAACAATAACAAATGAAAATTGGTTAGTCAGAAACAAAGTTTGACTTGACAGCTTAAATGCTATTTGGGCCTCACTTTATAGATTTTATAAACATATTGGTGTGATATTTGTTTGTTGCATTCAACCATTTGGGTTATAAGACACATTGTCCAGTGGTTGGTCAGGCTTAAGTTTGAAATCGCATTTTTATTGCCAAATGCATCGATTGAATGAACTATTTTAAGAAAAATTCTTTCTTGTTATTTTTTTTTCTGTATTACAGCAGTTTTCATGTCTTCATTTGTCCTTTGAAATTGGTGAACCTGAACTGCACCATTTCTATTCAATCTAGAAAATATGCAAGACCAAGAGGATTCAAAACTTAGACTGTCAAAAAATGAAAACATACTTCAGCAAATGAGGACAACGGAATGAAAATGGTCGGTCTCCATCAATTGAATGGGGAAGGGGTGCTGCCAAAGAAGGCATGAGCATACAGTAGCTGAAACAGGGTAGAAAAAAAATTAGAGCATTCACTAGTTCAACTATAAAAATGTTAATACGAATTCAATTTTTTTTTTGTCTGTGAAATATAATTATGACCATTCCAAAAGATCCTGTCCTTTGAACCTGGAAAATTGTAATCTTATTTTCCTGCAAGAAGCATTCAAAAACTAATTTTTGTGCTATTTCAATTTCTGAAAACAAGTTCTCTCGGAAATTTCATTCTGGTGAATATAACTTGTTTTCAATTCAAACCTCCATTTTTATACTAGAGAAAAACTAATTATTGCAAATGTCAGATATTTCTTCTCGTTGATGGGTTTAATGGCTTTATATGAATTCCGTGATCGAGAAGCCATTTTGCATTTTCTTTTTTGATTCTGTTGCTAACTGGACCACATGGATTTATTTAAAATGTTCATTTATTCAATTCCACAAATACAAATTTGGTTTGTTGTATGCTTATAGCACTTACTACTTCATCCCTGCTGATGACCAACTTATATAATAATATGATAAGGCAATTTCATGTCCATACGTACGTTATCACCCTCCAACTGTTTTTAAAAGATGGTACTACTTAAGATGCAATGCAAAAAAAATAATTTTAAAAAAATTACATCTGTTGTTGATGTTGTGTCGAACGTGAAACTCTAACTAAAATACATTTCTTTGTTCTTCAGGCCAGGATCAAAGTGTAGTATCTTTTCTGTCCAAAGATGGCACAATAATAGTGTGGGGTCTGCTTTTGTGCCGGACGTACATAGTGAAAATATGTCACAAACTCTTACAAAGATTTGTAGATAGACCCCTCCTCCCTATAAACGGATAGTTTCTAAAACTAGATATTAACCGGAGTAGTTAGGTAAGTATGTTTCAGTTTGAACAAAGGTGGTACAATGATATCGTGGGGTCTCCATTCGTTCCACTCGTCTATAGAATGCAAATATTTTTAAGCACTGCAGCAATATACAAGAGATGAAGGCAACTACTGTGAACTGTCTATGGGTCCCGCTAGTTATTATTATAACTAGTATTCACAGGTAACATGAATTGGAACAAATACATAGAAGACATTGCCAAGGCTGCTGCAAAGAAAGTGGGCTCTCTCTACCGTGCTCGAAAATTTCTCACACCTGACAGTATCCTATATCTCTACAAAGCCACCATCAACCATGCAGGAGTACTGTTGTCACATCTGGGCTGGTGCACCATCCGCCAGTCTCTCTCCCTCCAAGGTCCCAAAAAGAGTATCTACTCTAATAGGTCCCTCACTATCCACCAAGCTCCAGCCCCTTTTTAATCCTTGTGCTTGTTTTACAAGTACTTGAATGGAATGTGCTCTGATGAACTTGCTGCTCTGGTGCTCCCTCGTCTTAAATACACTCGACCAACATGAAAATCAGCTATATCGTATCCATTCCTTGTGGAGGTCTCCAGATGCCGGACAGCCTTCTACTCCAATAACTTCTTTCCTTAAACTGCCGGCCTCTGGAACTCCCTCCCTGCTCCCTGTTTCCCGACTGTACAGACATGCAGAAATTCAAAACTAATGTGAACAAGCATCTCGTTTAGCTTCCAATTTAGGATGACCCCCTAAACTTTCACCCTAATTCTCAGTAGCCCGTCTACAGTGGAAACTTGCCTTCTTTGGCGTTTACTAAGTTAAACAAAAAAAAAAAAATGATTACTATCATCTAACTACCGTTGCCACCCAATATTTTAATATCCTGCTATGACCTTCCACCAGTTTTCTCTTCATTTTAATCTATCCAAGTCTGTCCTGAAAGTATTGTGCTCCCAGATGATGTTGGCAATTGTCTAGTGTGTAGACATGCAACCGAGAGGGCCAGACATTTATGACACACATTTTTATGTTTTTTTTTCACAATGTTATAAACTATTATTAAAAAAGAATTATGGTTATTATTCCCAAAGTGTATTTATTTTTTTATTTTATCTACATCGGTTGGTTGTTGGTTCGGAAAGAATGGAGCGATCGTTAATTGAGTGATTCACTGAATTGTCATATGCTTTTCTGATTAAAAAGCCCAGCTGGAAAAAAGATCTAAAACAAAAAAAAAACTGCCTTTCAACATTTTCTCATGATTAGATTTTTCGTTTATGGAACCTGTCAAAAATCTGTCGAATAATTTCTGCCCATTAAGTCAATTGTGCATCGAATGACGAATGAGAAATCTTTCCTCCGTTCTTAATAGCAACACATTAAACAGTTACATGATCAGTGTCAGATTCAAACACATTGGCAACATAAAAATGATATTCCTTGAAGACTGCATGAAATGCACTTTTCATTAAAGAGTTATAATTCAAGTAAGATAACTGTGTCTCCTTAAATTTGAGGAAAAAATTTGTTTTGTTCTTGTTTTTTTTGTGGAATAAATTTAGATGTTTTTTGTGGAATAAATTTAGATGTTTGTTTTGTTTTGAAGAATAAATTTAGATGTTTTTTTGTGGAATAAATTCTGATGTTTTTTTTTGTGGAATAAATTTAGATGTTTTTGTTTTGAGGAATAAATTTAGATGTTTTTTTGTAGAATAAATTTAGATCTTTGTTTTGTTTTGAGGAATAAATTCTGATGTTTTGTTTTGAGGAATAAATTTAGATGTTTTTTTGTAGAATAAATTTAGATCTTTGTTTTGTTTTGAGGAATAAATTCTGATGTTTTGTTTTTTTTAGAAGTAAATTTAGATGTTTTTTTTTTTGTAGAAATAAATTTAGATAAACATCTAAATTTATTTTTGTGGAATAAATTTAGATGTTTTTTTTTGTGGAATAAATTTAGATGTTTTTTTTGTGGAATAAATTTAGATGTTTTTTTGTTATTCTTTTTGTGGAATAAATTTAGATTTTTTTTTGTGGAATAAATTTAGATGTTTTTTTGTTATTCTTTTTGTGGAATAAATTTAGATTTTTTTTTCTGTGGAATAAATTAAGATGTTAATCGTGTCCAATTATTTTCATGCAACATAATTTTATTGCTTGAGAAGCGCGTTTGTTGTTGTGGGCAAATTAGTCCCAATTGATTCAACTCTTTTGTAAAATGTTTGTCGTTGGTCACCTCAAATACGATTTTCGTTTTATTTCTACAAACGCAGCTGAAAATGAATTGCATTGATATCAAATCCTTCAATCCTGAAGAAAATAAACATTATGAAAACTTTACAAAAAATCAAACAAAAAACCGTAGAGTGAACTGGAAAAATCAAACGAAACTTTCGGAATTTCTTAGATAATTTGGATTATTTGGACTACAATTCTCATCTTGGTTGTTATTTTAACGTTTCGGACGATGAAAGCTCCAACTTTTTGAACATGAAGATCTTTATGTTGAACTCGTGAAGGATGCAGTTAGAATTCCATAGAGATTCCTGAGTTTGAAAAGATACACTTGAAGAAAGTAGATTACATCGGCCGAAACGTTGTGAAAATAAAAAACAAGACAAGAATAGTAATCCGAATAAGATAAAACTGATTTTTTTGATAAAACAATAAAAGACATATGAACAAAATTGACCAAAATGATGTCTATGTATATACAGCAATGTTAGTATCCATTAAATTTTAGTATAAAAATTGAATGGCTTCATACCAGACATGGTGGGTTCTCTAACCTAATCCGGAGATCCTTTCTCAACCTAACAGCAGACACTTTCCACCCATTATACATAACTCTGGTATGGCCCATTCTTGAGTATGCCATCCAAGCAACAAATCCTTATCTACAAATAGATATTGTACACCTTGAGTTTGTTTAACACTCCATGCTTACCTACAAAGAGCGGCTCCAAGTACTTAATCTATTCTCACTCGAGAACGACCAGAGAATGCGAGGAGACTTGATTCTAGCGTATAATATCATAAAGGGAAATGTAAATTTACTTTCCGAGGAGGTTTTCACCCCAGCGGCAAGTCGTGGTCATTTTGGCTCAGTAGAAGAAAGGCAGCATTCTCTGTCCGTGTTTCTGCTCCATGGAACAATCTACCAAAGGAGGTCGTAACGATGACTACCATATCCAGGTTTAAAACGACCTTGAACAATCATTCAAACTGTATTTAGATGTAAATAACTGCCACCTGTTTCTTTACATGGCTTGTTGCACTGTTTGCTTGTTGCACTATACTTTTTATTTTTTCAAATAAATTTGGTTTGATGGCTAATCTGAATGTCTGGTATTTTAGAGGAATTTGAGTGAGTTGAGGAACAAACATCTGATTCTAATGATATGTGATACATCAGGATCCGAGATGTGTCTAACCAGTTTGGATGAATAACACATCAAGAGATATCCAGAATATCTTTAACCGGCTTAAAACTGAAGCCATTTGAATAAAAAATCTTAAGAGTTACAACTTACTTTAACATGTAAATGTGCAAAAATAGCCAATAAAGAAATACGTATATATTTTGATAAAGCTATGTTAAGTTTCTCAGTAGTTACTGAAATACATTATCATGAGTCTGTAATTAAAATTTAGTGAGAACATTTTCAAAGAGAGTTCTTGTGTAGATGAATGTGTAAGTTTGTTGTGGAACTTGAAAGCGGCGGCAAGCTTGGTATGGAAACTTGGGTGTAGAAAGTCTCATTTCTCGGGACATTAAAAGAAAAGATGATTACAAGCTGAATTGACTTTTGCAGTCTTGAGCTGCGGTACAACTTGCCTGTGAGAAAACACGTGTAAAATAAGTTTCACACATGTAAAAAACAAAAAAAAGTCGCTAATCTAATATCGATCAAGCTCCAGCCCCTGTCCCATCGCTGCAATGTTGCATCCTTGTGCCTGTTTTACAAGTACTTCAATGGAATGTGCTCCGATAAATTTGATGCTTTGGCGCCCCCTCGACATAAATTAACTCAACCAACTTGACAATCAGCTAAATCCCATCCATTCACTGTGGAGGTCTCCATATGCCGGAGAGAGCTGCTTTCCTTGTGCTGTCGGCCTTAGGAACTCCCTCCCTGCTCCCTGACTGTACCGACATACAGAAATTTAAAACTAATGTAAACAAGCATCATGCTGCACAGCTCCCAATTTAGGATGACCCCCAAAATTTTCACCCTAATTCTCAGTAGCCCCTTAGATCTAGAGGGCATATATATATATATATATATATAAAGTTATAAAAATGTAATTCAATAAACATTATTTAACTACACATTTACAGACGTTTCGGTCAGATCCATGGATATTCAGACCTTTGGGCCAACACCTTTTTTATACAGCTGCATTTGAGCATAAAGAAAAGGTGTTGGTCTGAAGAGATCTGCCTATCTATGACGCTGACTGAAACATGTCTGCAAATGCGTAACCAAATAATGTTTCAATAAATAAATAAAAAATTATACCTAATAAACATCTCTATTTATTATTGAGCACTTTTATATAAACACAGTAAAGATTCTCTGGATTTTACCCTATGGGTGTGAACTTACCTGGATATGTAAATATATATATATATATATATATATATATTATATAATCATACTTAAAAACTGTGTGGGTTTTCATTGCTTGTTTGGCACCATGCACAGTGGATGACATCACAAAAGGATGACATCATCCGATTAAAAAGGGGGGAGGCACTAAATTCTTGATTTGTATCCATGCACAGTAGATGATATCACAAAAGGCGCCTTGAACTCTAGAAGACATCACAAAATAATGACGTCATCTATGAAAACAGACACAAGAGAAAAAATTGCTTTATAAAGAATTTCTTTATAAAGAAACAAAGTTAAATTTTATTTACATCCAAATTGTAACGAAATAACCCCAACAAATAAACAAGATATCAGAAGTTGAAATTGAATGAAATTTCACTATTTTATTTATCTTCCTCCCACAAGGTAAGATGTGACACAAGATCGGGAAAGTGGGATTTGAAGGTGAGCACTCTGGCCTACAAAAAATGCCTGAGCAGCCCCGTCGGCATTCCTCGGTAGGGTGCCTCAGGCAGTAAGCAATAAACTTACTCCTCCCCAAAGAGGGGAGGCAAAGCCTGGGAGGGTGGACCTCCTAGAACTGCACAGGACAAACCCACAGACCGGCGTCATCAAGACCCGAAGGCCAAGACGGTACCGGTGTAGTATCCATCGGAACAGATACTACACTTTGATCTTGGCCAAAAGACCCGTTTTTCACACTCTAAACTCGGCTGGTTTGTGATAATCTAGATATTGATACGATAGCATGTGTGTTCGTGTGTCACACTTTCATCAAAAGCTCTGTGCATGCACCTAGATTTGAAAAGGCATTCAAGTCATCTAATTTTCATAAAATTTTCAAGTATTTCCGTTTGCTGCAACTGTTAGCAATGTAGGATTTTGACATCGGCCGGACTTGTTTATAGTTCGATCCCAACCAACCTCTAAGATTTTTTTTTCTACATCGAGGGGGGTGGGGGGAAGGGACGATCAGAAAGACATTTTTAAAAAGTAAATATACAAGTCAAATCTTATATTTTATTCAAACAAGATAATTAGTATTGAAAACATCATTTCGTGTAATTTACACAGGTCCCGCTTGTTACTATCAATGTTTGATATCCATGTGCTAAGTGTGAAGTTCTTGTAATCCCTTATAAAAAACGCAGCATTTTTACTGCTTCAAGTTACCTTTATACTCATGCTCTCATTAATCATCACATATTTAAATTGGTTCTTTTTCGAGGAAGTTATCTTGTAATATCCGTGAAAGATTTTGAAGATAGAGCAAAAGTCCGTCACCTGACAAGTCAACTTGACAGGTGCTAGGGTGCTGGTGAAGGTGTGCATTCTACAAGTGCAGGTGTGTGTGTTTTGTTTTTTTACTTATTAACCTCAAACAAGGCACATTGACACTCGGACGTAAGGTGCTACTATTAGGAACCATGCCTACATGAACGCTCTATGTAGGGAGTTGAGCAGCGAGATGTCTGTTTGCATTACATTTGAATTTCTACATGGTAGTACAGTCAGGGACACAGAGAACAGGAAGGGAATTCCAAAGTGTAGCAGTTCGAGGGAAGAAGCTGTTAGAGTAAAAAGCTTTCCGGTATCTGGGGACCTTGACAGTAAAAGGGGTGGGATTTTGCTGCTTGTAAGGTTAGTCAGGGGTATTTACGCTGAGGGGCACAAGTGCTACAAGTTCGTTAGAAACGTATTCCATTAAATTACTTGTCAAACAAGCAGAGGGATGCAACATTGTGGCGATGGGACAGGGGTTTCAGTTGTGGGACCTATTAGATTGAGGACTCTTTTTTGGACCCTGTCTTCTTCTCTTCTTTCATGTGAATCAGATGATTCTGGTGTTGGCATTAGTTTCCCCGATGTTTTTCTAGTTTGAAATCTTTCTGGAAAGACATCAGGTACTTAGGGGAAGGACCACGAGAAGGTTGCCAACATCCCTAAGTGAAAGTGGAACCGACTGGATTTGAACTTGGCACACCCAGGTCTTCAGTCCGTGTCGATATCCACTTAACCACCGTCACCTTCCGGACCCTGTCTAATAGGGAGAGACTAATGGTAGATGTACCAGCCCAGATGTGACAACAATACTCCATGCGTGGGCGAATGGTGGCTTTGTAGAGATATAGGATACTGTCAGGTGTGAGAAGTTTTCTAGCTCGGTAGAGGGAGCCCACCTTCTTTGCAGCAGCCTTGGCAATGTCTTCTATGCATTTTTTTTGTAATTTTTTAATTAACGTGTGTGTTTGTGTGTTTCAGTCACTCCTGAGATTTACCTGCCAACAAAAAGAATCGGACAAGCCTTAGCTAAAGAGACAATTTTAGAATGTAAAATAACGGCGATGCCACAAGGCGTCACAGTGTGGCGTAAGAATGGCACGGAGCTACAAACTGGATGGAAATACCGGGTTGATGCCTATAGTGATGATGATTATACCATCACGTTGAGTTTGCGTATACGTCAGATATCGAAAGAAGATTACGGAGTCTACACGTGTGTGGCTTCCAATCGATTAGGAAAGGATGATGAAACAATGATCTTGTATGGTAAGTAAACAAATTCTCTTTTGTTCTACATTTTGTTTCTTCTTGTAAGATATTGGTTTATGGAACCAAAGTCAAATATTTGGAAGGCAGATTTAACATAAAGAATAAGTATCTGAAATCTTCATGCATTTATATTTATATATATATATATATATATATATATATATATGAATAGATGAAAGGATAAAATGATCTGACTGTATGAATTAAAAAAGGAAACAGCGAAAAATATCCATAGCAGAAACTGAGACTTTTATTCTAAAATGTTAATTTATTTTTATGGTACAATTAAGAAGTGTGTTTTTAATTCATTCATAAAACGAGAGGTTTTAAAAAACTAATTGACCGCCACGAGAGCTGCATTTATAGGAGGTGGTATTTTGCCATCTCTCGTGATCCCATAGTAAGAACTCTTTTTTTAAAATTTTTGTTTTTGGTGGGAATGATGCCAGACATTCATCTGCTATTTCAGAGACTCCAATCTAAAGATCTTTTTAGGATTCTAACCGTCTCTTTAAGTGCAATTGTTTTGATCTCTTTTGCACTTGAGTCCACTGGGTATATTCATCAGGTAATTTTTGAAATTCTTTCCACATAAGTCTGGATAGCTCCTATAATTACTGGAATGATAGAGATCTTCATAAGATTCCAGTTTCTTTTCATAATACATTGGTATTTAGTTATCTTCTTCATCTCATCCCTGTTTAAGCCAGCATCATTATGGAAACTGACTTCAACTAGGATGGTACTCTCACCTTCTTGTCACATGTAACTGTGCCAGGTTTAACAGCTCCGTTTTGTAAGTATGTAGCTTTAAGAATTGCATAGTCATAGTGGATGACGTAGGACTTATTTTTTACAACGGCTGTGATATAATGTGACGCAATGGAGTATGTAAACATCTTCACTGGATCATCTGTAAAAATTGAATGTCCAGTGTAGCAGCAGGTCTTGGGAACAGATACTAGAAATAACTCTATAATGAGATCAGGGGGGAGTGTGTAAGAAATTGCGAAAATATGGGATTACCTGGAAAATGGTCTCGGTGCGCGCTTTGCAGGGTTGGATAGCACAAAAAATGGCAAGATGGCGTCGGTGGCTTAATATTACCAGGTGATCACGTGAAATCTCGTGTTCTCTCGCGCACACGAGAGTCCGGTTTGAAATAAAAGCGGGTCGCTGGAGGCAAGAGGGGCAGAGGGAAAAACGTAGTCAACGGAAGACGACGGCGATGCTTTTAAAGAAGAAGAAGAAGAAGACGTGGAAGAAGAAGACGTGGGAGAAGAAGGCGGTGTGCACTAATCCAGAGTCCCTTGCGAGTGTTGTTCCGGTGTCTACTAAAAAGAGTTTCTTGGGCGTTTTCGACCGTCGTCGAGATTTTTCTGCCACATCATCTGTAAAAATTGAATGTCCAGTGTAGCAGCAGGTCTTAGGAACATATACTAGAAATAACTCTTTTTAGTGCAAGGCCAACATTGGTGGCAATCTGAACTTGTGTCTGTGTTTGTCCACCGATAGTAGATCAACTCGTGAGTAGAATGCAATGTAAAAGAAATTTCAATAAATCAAAAGAAAAAGAACAAACGCTTTTTGTCATCTTCAAAAGAGAAACTAAAAATGAAAGCGAAAAATATTTATAACAGAGAATTATTCTTCTCTCTTTCGATAAAAAAAAAAATGTTTTCTTTTTATCGTCATGAGAAGTGTTACAGAAATACTGTTCATTGAGTTGTTAACTAAAAAAAAATAAACGAGCAATTCTTTTTTTTTGTTAAAATCGAAAAGCAAAGCAAATCTTTTTCTTCACCAAAGGCAACAGATCATACAAAACAAAAACGTAGTTGATCCGTCGCTTTTTTTTTCACTTTTTCTACTGAATTCTGTTAACTATTTAGGAGAGAGAAACAAACAAACACACAAATAAAGAATAAACTAAACTATAAAAAACAAACTTTTTGACAGTAAATATATGTGCACGTCTGTCTCTTCCACGACACGAATATATAAATAATAATAGTCACTAATGAATCAATTTATTCATTTTATTTTTTAATTTTATTTCGACATATAAAAAAAAAAATCTCGCATTAGACAAAGTAGTTCGATATATATATATATGATGGCGTTTATCAAAACTTGGCTTTTTATATATTTATTAGTATTCATTTGCAATAATAATCCTTTTTAGTTGTTTTTTATAATATATTTATTAGTAAGTATTACTGCTGCTAAGGTTGTTGGGAAAAATGGTTGGATCATTCTATCGCTCCAGAAAGTACCTGACTTCTGATGCAACCTTCTACCTCTATAAGAGTCAGATATGTCCTAACATGAAATACTGATGCCACGGTTATTATCACCTTCAACCTCCAAGAGACGATAACTTAGAAACGATTGTTTGTTAACACCGTTGGGACGGAATAATAACGAAGAATAATATGATAATTAATATTTTTACCCAGTCATGGCTGACTGAACGAGAACAATCTACCCTCACTGTTCAACATAAAGATACCCAAGATTGAAAAGATGCATCTGAAGAAGGTCGGAGGTTACATCGGTCAAAAAATTGTACAAATAACAACCAAGATGAGAATAGTAGTCTTGATAATTCAAATAATACAAATTATCAATCGTCATCTAAAAAAAATCTGAAACCTTGCATATCTACCCTGAGCATGATTTAAGTATTGCTTTACATGGTACACATTAGAAAATCAGCTGGGGATTCAGTACTTTCACAGATTAGGACCCATACTAACTGTGACTCTAACGATAACCTTAACCCTAACCCTAACCCCTCCCTACAGGGTCAAAGTTAGCGTGGGTCCTAATCTGCAAAAGCACCGTTTATTCTTTAAATCAGCAGGGTAAAATTGTCTGCTTCCTTTAAAACATCTGATATTGAGACCAGTCTCATCATTCAATATATTACAACAGTCTCTTCCATGGCCAATTGTCAGTGATTGCACAGCCTGAGGTCATTGCAAAGGCAGACAGAAAGAAGGTGTCAGCTCGTAGCAGAGACAAGAGACCAGAGAAGGCATGCTACACAAGTCCTCACAACCTAAGCAACCTGCTTGCTTCATCTGCACTAGTTTCAATAAGGACTACCACTTACTAATCAGCCTGCACAATCACAGTAGACCGTGCAGCAGGTATGTGTCAACTCAAAGATGCAGTCGCCATCTCTCAATGGAAAATTTTATTCTGTATCAGTGAGAACCAAATTGAAATTATTTATCTAAGAAAAGACATAGATTGTACCCACCAAAGTTGCAAAACAAGATTCATAAGCTTTAGCATAAGATAACATTCGTTAACTTATGTACAACTACTCCATACATGGAACAGTTTTTAAACAAGTTATTGAGAGCGACACATTATCTCCATTATATTAAGGTGTGTACAGAGAAAAACTATCTGCATGTTTCAACCTTTTCTCACAAGAACAAACTATCAGTTTACAATCTTTTACAATATTCACTGAGATGAGCTTTTCAAACAGTTATGCTTATGATGATGATGACATCTAATTTGCATAAAAATGTTGACCTTTTCAGAAATGTTTTTTTAGTTTTATTTACCGAAACAGACATTTCTATTGATGATTAATAAGCAATGTAAAATGTTTATATTCAACACAATATCATTCTGATAATAAGCCAAAACATGTGCTAAATTTAATATATAACACGTGTTAACAACAGCAAAAATAGATATCATATAAGAGTTAAAACACTGATGTCATGACAAGCCATTTGATCGGGTCAGGCCTCTCTGACCTCTCGTCTAGCCCAAATAAGGCCCAAAGTAGTGTTGCAAATCAAGTGACTGTTTCGGCAACTAAGACACAAATTGCTCAGCCACCAGTATCCTGTCCTTAGACATCACAGATCACCACCCACGGCCAACAGATGACACCATTGAGAGAGTCAAACCCTTTTGCTGAGGTGCAGTTGGCATATCCAGTAGCCTTTGCTGACAGGAGATGGGAACCATAAATGTGTTGATAAAATAAATTGATTTTTTTTCAGGGAAGATCGTGTATATCTTTTCAATATTAATTTTTCCTTCTGGCATATGCAAAAATCAAAGTAAACTAAGCTCTTCTCTCAGCCCAGTGTTCTCATGACCGGTTCTCAACTATGGTTTTTATAGCATTAACCAGAATGGATAGTCTGATCTGTCATCAGTTATTGGACCAGCAAAGCTGATAAACCGAGTTGGAGTGTTATGATTAAAGCAACTAATATTCCGAAATGGTCACCATTATAAGTAGCACTCAGTATTGCTTATCATCTGGTAGTGGGACACCAATTTAAGAGGGTGAAGTCAGCTCTTAGCACTACTCACAGGTCCACTCTCACCTGGAATGGTAATACCTGCCAGGGCTCAATCTATTGATTATATAGTAACTATCGTTTACACTATTTGTTTATAAAATTTATGCACCGGCTTCCTGACAAAAAATGCATCAAACATTGATGTTATTGTTTTTTTCCCTTCCAGTTCCAAAACTCAATCATGTTCTGCAAAGCTAAAAACTAAAACAACATTTTTTTTCTCTACAAAACAACCAAACCAAACACCATTAATAAATACTTAAAAATATAAAGAACTTGAAGCATAAGAACTTTTACCAAAATGACTGGATTCGGTATTAAATAACCCAAAAATGTTTGGTATGCCGTAAAACAAAACAACAAAACACCATGAATAAATATTTGAAGATATAAAGAATTTGAAGCATAAAAGCTTTTACCAAAAATGACCGGAGTCGGCATTAAATAACCCGAAAAGGGTTGATATGCCATAAAACAAAACAAGCAAGCAACCAAACTAAAATGTATGCCTACAAAGCAAATTAATTTACAAACTAATCATTCACAAAACAGTTGTTCCATGGGTTCAGCATAAAATGACCCAACTATGGTTGATATGCCGTAAACACCCACCAAGCAGCAATATTAATTAACTTTGGTGATCTGAGGTGAATCAGTTTTTCAACATGATTGGGCCGTAAACACACTCTTTACAATTGATCATAAAGTTTCAATTAATTTACTTCTACTTGATAAACTTATTAGAGTTTTTATCAATAAAAATGTTATAAAGTTTTTAAATATATATATATATATATATATATATATATATAATACGTGTAAAAAGTGTTTATTTTGCTTGTAACTCTAATAAAGCCAATTCCACCGTACGCTCTGTGTGCTTGTCGGTCCATGTTTTTGTATAAGTTAAAGTGTAAATGAGCTAATTTTGTCATGAAAAAAGGGTTTTGGTTCACTGACTTAGAACGAAACAAACAGAATCGTACATTGCAGTACAAATATTCGGTTTAGAAATTTGCGTCACGGCTGATTTAACTGGACAAGAAAAGCCCACCCCCTGCTGTGATTTTCCAATCAGTGTATTTTTGTGCAATATCGCTGTGCACGGCATTGTGTGTAGCCGACTGCTTGGTGGGCGGGGACAAAAGGCCATGGAAATTATGTGATCACTCTCCCGTGTCCTTGTTTGGAAAAGCCCAAAAAGATATCGCAAGGTGTCAGCCAAAGTTTTATTAACAGCAAAGTAGGTGGTCCAGGATATTTTCGATTGGAAAAAACCGGAAAAAAAGTGTTTTTCAATACAAAATGGTGCAACTACAACACAGTTTCCTTTTAATATTAAAGGAAAAAACATTATGTGCCACTAAATGTAATATTCTCTGCATATATATATATATATATATATATGTACATGCGTATGTGTGCTCATAAAAAGAGTGATTGTTGAAAAATAAAGAAAAGCAAGCTCGATTTTCTGAAAGGTGTAAATGATGTTTGGCTCCCTCGTGGCTCCCCTACTGTGATGGTATAAATGAAATATTTTTGTGTACTATTGTTCAATACAACAGAACGGCTCATATAAAGGGCAACTTGTATAGAGATTAATGAATCGAGTTTTTTGTTCTTCAAATATATTTAAATCCTGCAGTTTTTGGAGTCATAAAAACAAATCTAATTTCCTTTTTTCGTCCCAAATATTGTTTTTTTTCTTTGTGTGTGTGTGTGTGTTTTTTTTTTATTGAAAAACAATTCTATAAGACATTTTTTTCTTCTTTATAATGTTCGTAATTAAATTCAAGAAAACAAGTTCGGTTCAAAGTTTTTTCTTTTTTTTACTCTCTGGAAAGTTTAGACATAATTATATAAAGTTAATTTAATTTGGTATGAAAACATTTATTTTGAAGAAATGATTAGAAATTTGTTCGGCATTGCACAGGTTAAACGAGTAAATAAACACATCTACTAGGAGACTACTCTTTGTAATCTGTTATTTTAAATCAGAATTACCCTAATTCTAACCCTAACTCTTTGTAATGTTAATTTTTTTAATGACCAAAAATCAGAGAATTATCCAATTTGAATGAAATTTTCTACATTTATTCAATAATTTGGATTATTTGGACTCCTATTCTCATCTTGGTTGTTATTTTCACAACGTTTCGGCCGATGTAACCTCTAACATTTTTACATGTATCTTTTTGAACCTGAGAGTCTTTATGTCAAGAATCTACACATAATTTCAAACTAAACCCTTTACTCAATCCACGGGTATGTTCTCGTTCCATCAGCCATTGCCAGGTAAAATTATTAAGTAATTTTCATTTTATTCTTAATAATTATCACCTGAAGAAGATCAGAGGTTACATCAGACAAAATGTTATGAAAATAATAACCAAGTTGAGAATGCTAGTCTAAATAATAAAATTGACCAATCCTCATTTCAAAAATTTTTGAAATTAACAATTTTAAAGAATACAAGTTTATGAATTTAACGATTTTGAAAAGAATGAAAGTTTGATGGGAATTTAAGTTAGGTCGTCTAAATTAACGCCCATGCTCAGTAAGGTTGTTTTTAATATGTTGTTACTATTATGAGTAAACCTAATGTTTTCTAATAACAATTTAAGCATGGGGAAAAAATAAACAAACAAGGCCTCCAGAGCTCTGCTGAACCCATTCCTTACTTTGGAGGGAGGTAGCTTTGACTCTGGCATTTCTTTATAAAATGCAATCTTTATTGAATTGTAAGTTTTCTTTCTTCTGATCTGAATAAACGAAAAAATTAGCAAAACCAAAAAAAGAAAACGAGTTGAAATATTTTCTGTCTTGTTTGTATTATTCGGACTACTATCTTCATCTTGGTTGTTATTTTCACAACGTTTTGGCCGATGTAACCTCCAAGCTTTTTCAGGTGTATCTTTCCGAGCTTTGAATCTTTCTGTGGAACTCGGGAATCTATACAGAATGGACCCGTAGTACAACAGTTAAAGGTGTTGATTAACAATCAGCTTTAAGTGACAGTCTTCTGGGGGTTGAAGGGTCAATTGTTACTACGATTGACAATAACTGAGAATATCCTACTGATTAATTAACACTTTTACCGAGTCATCACTGATAGAGCAAGAACAATTTATCGATTAAATAAAGTGTTCAGGTCAAAATTCGGTATAGGTTCCCAAGTTGGACAGAAAGATTCCCAAGTTTGAAAGAATTCACCTGATGAAATTCACTAATCTTCTGTTTTCTCCTTATAAGACATTCACAGCAAGAACTTGTCTCACTATTCTACAGTAAAGAAATTTCCATTTTTCCTCCTTGCGCTTAGCATCACACAGAATTTCCATGAACAGAGCTTCTTACAAAAATGTCTCATCTGTGGAACATATTATCACGGGATTAGTTCCCTGCAGACTATAACATGATCTTCGAATCCGATGTCATCAAATACTTGGCATAAACCCTCGCCATAGATGTTCAACCTTTTGTCCATTCCATTCGTCATTTACAATACTCATATAATATTCTTCACTATTCAATTGACGATCCATCCATCTCATTGACCCCCATCATCAAGTAGCTTTAGGCCTTGGAAACTGGTGGCTCATTAGTAAAAGAATAAAAAAACCTTTCCAAAAATATATTCTGTAAACTTAATGTTACGACACTTAATGTTACGAAACTTAATGTTACAAAACTTAATGCTACGAAACTTAATGTTACGAAACTTAATGTTACGAAACTTAATGTTACGAAACTTTATGTTACGAAACTTTATGTTACGAAACTTAATGTTACGAAACTTAATGCTACAACACTTAATGCTACGAAACTTAATGCTACAACACTTAATGCTACGAAACTTAATGTTACGAAACTTAATGCTACAAAACTTAATGCTACGAAACTTAATGTTACGAAACTTAATGCTACCAAACTTAATGTTACGAAACTTAATGTTACGAAACTTAATGCTACGAAACTTAATGCTACAACACTTAATGCTACAAAACTTAATGCTACAACACTTAATTTCCAATTCCTGAATTTTTAACCAAATTGATTTTGTTTTTATTTTCTTCTGCCATTTTTGCATCAATTTATTAATCCTCATTTTGTTTTGTTGCAGAAATCGGAGTGTCGAGTAAAACACCGAGTACTGTTAGTTCTGTGAAGCCCGGCGTATATGGTCCCGATATAAATGGCAATGGGCAGGTCATTATAAGTTCTAACAATGGTAAAAAAAGACCAAATTTTTCAATTGTACCAGATAATCCTCATCACACTAAGACTACGCCATATGGAAGTGGAAGTGCTCAAATTGAACGTAAGTAATTGAATTTCAATTTTACTCTCACAGTCTTTTAATATTTGTAAATGCAGCTGACAATTTCTGTTTTACTACGGTTCCTGACTTTTCTGGGAAGGTACCACACTACTCTACACTACTCTACCGTTATTTCCATGGAAAGTGCTCACCGAGCTCCAGTCTTTAGTTCCTCATTGTAAGACATTTACAGCAAGAACCCATCTTCCTACCACAATGAAAAATACTTTCCTTTTTCCCTCCATGTGCCTAAAATTTTCATGGACAGACTTTCCCACCTGTAGAACACGTTGCCCCAGGAGTGCTTCCGTGCTGATTACGACTTTGGCGTCTTCAATTCATAGACTCTAAAATTCTAGCGGTCGATTTACTAAAATGAGCTTTATTAGCTTTATTAGCTATTATGGTTTTGCAAATCGTATATTCAATTTAACATCCGTTTTACATACTGACATGTCTTGGCTGTCTTTTAAAAATTGACTTCCAAACTCATCTTTCTAATATTTTTAAGTTTTCATAAATTGCATAACCTTGTTGTGTAATTGTTTAAAAGAAATAATTTCTAGTAAATAAGCGTTTTTGAATGATTAAAAAAATCCAATGTAAATTCAAATAAAACTTGATTTCTTCAAGTTCATTATTTCCCTAATGTTTTTTAGTCTCCATCTTTATACATTGTAATTTATGCATTGTAATTATGCACAAATTTATGCATTGTAATTATGCACAAATTTATGCATTGTAATTATGCACAAATTTATGCATTGTATTTATGCACAAATTTATGCATTGTAATTATGCACAAATTTATGCATTGTAATTATGCACAAATTTATGCATTGTAATTATGCACAAATTTATGCATTGTAATTATGCACAAATTTATGCATTGTAATTATGCACAAATTTATGCATTGTAATTATGCACAAATTTATGCATTGTAATTATGCACAAATTTATGCATTGTAATTATGCACAAATTTATGCATTGTAATTATGCACAAATGTATGTATTGTAATCGCACCAAAATTATGTATTGTAATCAAACCAAATTTATATATTGTAATCACACCAAATTTATTTATTGTAATCACGCAAAATTGTATATATTGTAATCACGCAAAAATTTATACATTGTAATTATGCAAAAATTTATGTATTGTAATCGCACCAAAATAATATATTGTAATCACACAAAATATACACTAAAAAGTTTTTCTTGATGGATTTTAGAGCATCATTTACAATTTCCTGTGCCACAGAATTAGGAAATTTCTTTTGTTAGAGATTCAGAATTAAATTGATTTGAAACTGATTAGTGTACATCAGTGCAGAGGTCTGGTAGTGCTCAGGGCCAACTCCTTGATTGTTTGCTCATAAGTCCTAATACTGAGAAATATTATGAGAAAGGGAGATAATTTCAAAGACTAAATCTGTCCTCACTTGAGCAGCGAAGGATGTGAGAGGACCTAATGGGAAGGAAAATCTACCTTTAGGTGTTTTCCTCCTGAACACTTCGTTGCGATCACTCATAGACGAGGTACCATCGTCGTGTTTTTCTCAACAAAACGAAAGGCAACATTCTCTGTCTGTGTTTTTGTTCCATGGAACAGCCTACCAGATGAGATCGTGATGATGCCTACCAAATCTAGGTTTAAAGTCGCGTTGGACAAACATTCAGATGTAATATCTACGGTCTTTTTACATTTTAGCTGCTGCATTTTGCTATTTTTTTTGCACATTAAAATTGGTTGATTGATGATTAAATGCCCCCACCCCCCTCCAATTTGGATTCCCTGGGCTACCCCCCCCCCCATCCCGTGCATGCCGCTGGTGTACATCTTTGATCGAATTAATTCCAATTATGCCTTCTTTTCTTTCCAGAAGGTTTATACACGGATAAAGCGGCCGACTCATGTTTCACAGTGTCATCGTCCATTTTGACTCTGCTTGCCATCTTGTCCACATTTGAAGTCCTTTCTGTCGCGTGATATTTTCAATTGGCTGAGAAAATGCTTTTCGGCCTCGTCTTAACCATCACTGCTGCTGTTGCCGCTGCAAACCGTGAAAAGGAAAACTTAACAACAAAACACACCAAATTGTGCTGTGTCAAAGGTTAACACTTGCTGTTCATGCATGGCTGCCCTCTGAACTTTGGGGAAAGAAAAACAAACCAAAAAAATTTAAAAAAAAAACACTTTTTTTTCTCTTTTCCTTTTTTTTTTCTTTTTTTTCTAAATGCTGCTGCTTCAGATTTATTATTGCGAAAAGCATTCGGATGATTTTCTGCCTATGATAATCGGAGGTCATGAAGAAAATCAGAGGTCATGAAGAAAAGTTAAGAAATTGTTAACCAGTGACCAACGACATTAACAAAAATATGAAAACAAAAAATAAAAAGGAAAATTAATAATTAAATTAAAAATGAACAACCCCACCACAAAAAAGGAAAAGAAAAGAACCAAAGACATTTGAAAAAAACAGATGTTTTTTGTTTTTATTCAATCTGAGAAAAAAATTAATTTCAAAAGAAGTTCTTAAAATACATAACTCTTCCTGGAAAATTTAAAAGACAGAAACAGAAACATTGCAAACGAAAAAGTAACAAGTAAATCATTCTTGTACATAAAAATGGTTTCACTTCTTCAAAGAGTTTAACCATTAAAAGCCGTTCCTTCTATTCTGTGTGTTTGGTGCAAGAGGAGATTCTTGCTTTGCAGAAACTACGAAAAAATACGAATCTTTGATTGTTTCTCTGTAGAAGGTCAAGATTCCAGATAAATATTTCAGTTTTATTTTTTTGTTTCCTTTGGGGGGTTCTAAAAAAAAAACGAAAAACAGTTTTAAAAAATGAGAGAGAGAAAAAAATAGAAAAAAAACTGAACGTTGTTAAATGAAATCAATATTTCGTTAAGGTTTGCTCGCAATTTTTGCTTAAAAAAAAACAACCAAACAACTGCATGCCAAAAAAAAAACTAAATTAAAATGTATTAAAATTATCTATTGCTTTAATAGCTACAGAAAAAATAAACAACGCTCTCTCTCCCTCTCTCTCTCTTACCCACACACAAAGAAATACATTTTTAAACAAATTTAATAACGATACAAAATACTGTTACAAAATATGGTTACAAAATATGGTAACAAAATATGGTAACAAAATATGGTGCAAGATAAGGTTTCTAAAAGAGCTGCAAAATTCTACGATTTCTTTCCCTCCTGAAAATGTTTTTCTCCCTCTTTATGTCCTCCCTTCTTTCCTTCCTCTCTCTCTATCTCTCTCTCTCCTTCTCTCTTCTATCTCGCTCTCTTGCTTCTTCTGGTTTTTCTCTTAGTGCTCCGAAAAGCAGGAATTGCTAGTTGTCTGCGACTATACCATATGCATGAATAGAAATAGTTATGTGGAATTTTTCAATTTCAAAAAAAGAAATTTTAAAAATGAAAATAATTCAAATTGAAGTGACCAATCAAGAGTGACCACACACAAAAAAAGGAAGCAAAAAAAATCATCGGAAACAAAATCAAAAATATCGAAAATAACTTCAGAATGAAGAGAGGGAAAGCATCTCTTTTTATTTCGTTTTTAAATCAAAGAAGAAAAAACTTTATAAAGAAAAAAAAAATTGCTTTTTTTTTTACTCACTCAAAGAAAGCAGTTGGATATAAATAGATCTTTATCTTGATATTCAGATACACACACACATATATACATACATATATACATATATATATATACATACATATATATATAAGAGAAAGCAAATAAATGAAAGACTCAATTGGTTCTACACAATTCACAAACTCCCCCTTTTCTATAATTATTTTTAAATTTTTTGTAAGATAATTTTATCAATAAACAAAACAAAACATAAACATAATATATCTATGGTAATCATTACTATTACAAACATTAATTATTTTAAGGGAAATACAGTTGAGAAATTAGTCAAAAACAATTTACTTTGGTTTACTGACTCATTTGAGAACTATTTGTATTAAAAATTAGTATTTAATAGAAGTTATACGCATTAAAAGTTCGCATACATACCGATTCTGAGCAAAGTAGCCTTCTTTGTTTACGTTACTGACTAAACAAAGATAGCTACTTAGTTCAGAATCGGTATTTATGCAAACATTAGAGGCTTATAACTTCTATTACATATTAATTTATAATGCAAATAGTTCAGAAATGAGTCAGTAAACAAAATAAAATTGATTTTGACTAATTTTCCAACTGTATTTCCTTAAAAATAATTAATGCTCATAATAATAATGATTACCACATATATATATATATGCATAGCCTCGACCCTGATATATCACTGTAACAAAAGATACAAATTAAAGTTGAGCTGTTTTCTATATGGTTAATTTTAGCCATTTTGTAAGATACTTATATCAATAAATAAAATAACAAAATACACACTTTTATACTCCTGTGCATATGGTACATATATATATAATATGTACGTATATATAGTATGTACGTATATATAGTATGTCCCAATGAAAATGTATACACATTCATTAATTTATCATTTATAAATTTATCTTTCTTTTCAGACTTATCGTTTGAAATGAAGATGGCAGCCAGACTAAGCTTCTGATCAAAGCAAAGTATGGAAATTGGAAAATGTAGTTAAACTGAAAATAAAGTTGAGGAGAGGGTTTCAAACAGATCCTCCACGTGTGACTCGTGCCATATGATTCTCTCGGTCCGTTCTGATTTCTGGGACTCGTCAATGTTTGTTGTTATCTTAAACGTTTCTTAGCGACATTTGGGGCAGTTCCATCTGCCTCACACTTATAAAAATTAGAATGATGGTAAATTCTGTAGATGGATCATGTTGAAACTCTCTCTTCAACAACATTTCGAACTTGAAGCAACAATTTAGAGTTACATTTACTTTTTTTTTCATGTCTGACTGTCCTCATCATTCCAAATTATTTAAGTCTGAAAAGAAGTGGGAATTTAATAAAAGTATGTGTACATTTTCTTTAGTAGAAGAATATTTCTTCTTCTTCGAGGATATTTCTTTAGCAGAAGAATATTTCTTCTTCTTCGAGGATATTTCTTTAGCAGAAGAATATTTCTTCTTCTTCAAGGATATTTCTTTAGCAGAAGAATATTTCTTCTTCGAGGATATTTCTTTAGCAGAAGAATATTTCTTCTTCTTCGAGGATATTTCTTTAGCAGAAGAATATTTCTTCTTCTTCGAGGATATTTCTTTAGCAGAAGAATATTTCTTCTTCTTCGAGGATATTTCTTTAGCAGAAGAATATTTCTTCTTCTTCGAGGACATTTCTTTAGCAGAAGAATATTTCTTCTTCTTCGAGGACATTTCTTTAGCAGAAGAATATTTCTTCTTCTTCGAGGACATTTCTTTAGCAGAAGAATATTTCTTCTTCTTCGAGGATATTTCTTTAGCAGAAGAAATAGAAACTAAAAGCTTCTTCATAGTTACTTACAAAATTTCTAACTTTCCCAAATTAAATTTTTATCCCCAAACTCATTTTTTGTAACATTTTTATAATTGTTTCGATCATTTAATACAATAGATTTACATATGAGAAAAAGGTTAACATGCAAGATGCATTTTTGGAATAAGCAAAATTGTCTACCCGACCAAAAAAAAAAAAAGAAAAACAGCTATCCCCTTTGATTTCTGAAGTTCTGCGATCCAAATGTTTCATTATTTTTCCAACAGTTATCTCTATTTTTATTGTTTCGGTTGGTATCTTGGTTGGCCGTTTTCATTCGTATCTTACATCTGGTGATCTTAAAAACGCTAAGTAAAGTAATTAGTAACGTCGAAAGATCACCAGATGTGATATGCTCTTGGAGAATACTGTACGCACAACGTTGTGTTTAGAACAATAACATAGAGATCAGAGTGCGGAAAATATGGAACCATTTCTTTGTTTGGGGTGATCTCTAGTCAATGTGAAAGAGTTGAATAATAGTAAAGTTATTAACATTGCAATAATGACTGTCACTCACTCCCTCTCTCTCTTTCACCCTCTCTCTACAAGTCCTGTGTCTCATTTATTCCATCTGTCTCTATCTCTCTCTCTCTCTATCTATATATAATTGTGATCAGGATATGACACTTAATAAAAATGCCCAGCCTTTTGACATTCTTTGACATTTTTCTTTCCTGATGACTGATTTCTTGGAGAAAAAATTTCAAACTTAAAAAAATGAACAATGAAAAATGAAATGCTTCTTTGGGTCTAATCTGATGCCCACGAAAAAACGAAATGTCTTTTTTTTAATGAAGAAGAAAGATAAAGAATTAAAAAAAACTGATAATAATATTCTTCTGAGAATAAAAAAAATAATCAAGATATTCTCAGTTTAATAAGTAAGGATCTGTATCAAGCATGTGTGTTGGGGAAACTATTCTTTTGAAAATACATTGTTTTGCTGTCTAAGATGCGTGTTCATTTATTTATTAAATTATACTGTTTCGCTTTTTTGCCTACATATTTTACATATATATATATATATATATATATATACACATATATATATATATATGAAAACACTAAAAGTGCTTTCTTGACTTTATGGAGTGGTCTTCCGTGGATTCTAAACTGCTTTTAGTCAACACTAAATTATTTTAGTACAAATAAAGTGTAAGGCCAATTGGTTTTATCCATAAAGGACATTACGAAAATCGATGATAACATTCTAAGAAAATTTTAAGAGGACAAAATTTCAAAAACAAAGCAGAAATAAAGATAGAATATTTATTTGTTTTTATTTTTCATTAGAAGATATTAATGTTTTTATGTTCTATAATATTAGTATCGTTAACATGAAGAGATTTTATCATCTGCATTCTTATCGTTAATTTCTGGATGTTCCCATGAAGCAGTTTACGGAAAAAGAGCTGATCGAGCATGGGGCCTCTCATTTTCAACAATTTTCTTCCATTTTTCTTATCGTATATATTTTCTCAGGATTATATATATATATTTTTTTTTCAAGCCGTAGATTGAAATGCATCAACTTATTTCCTGAGTTCAATAGTTTCCTTAAGTTTCTCATCTGAAATGAAACCTAACTCACATCTGTGATAAAATTGCTTTTTGCTCAGTTGTAGAATATGGGCCACTGAAACATCTCACCTATTTAACTTGGTTATCACACAGATTTTTGAGAAAATTGATTGTTTGTTTTAAATTGTATTTCGAGTCCTCAAATAAAATTTGAACTTTTAGTAAGTGTTTGACACGCTGGCACACATGTTTAAACATGTTTACACATGTTTAAACATGTTTAAATGGCGATTATTATTATTAAATCATGTCTTAACTGTTATCTTTTAAATTTACAGAATATATAAAATTAAAAGAAAAAGTGAAGAAAGTTAATACCTAACTAGCTAAAAATGTAATAATATTCAGTAAGGCTGTAGTCATAACAGAAAAAAGAGAAACAAATAATTGAAGACAATATATGCAATATTTTTCTTTAAAAACTTATCTATTCATTTTTCAGTAAATCTTTAACTTACTTAGAATAGAAAACAAACGTTCTTTCTATTTTTTTTGAAAAGAGGGTCTACCCCGAAATATCAATATTTTCCACCATCCTGCATTTTATTAACAGTAAGTTAAAAATTTACATAAAAATATATAGATAAGTTTTCGAAGAAAAATATCGCATATATTATCTTCAATTGTTTTTGTTCATCTCTTTCACTGTACTATGTTTTCCACATTGCATACAGTCTTATGAAATAGCTGTGTCCTTATTAACCAATAATGCTTCAAGCTAACTACCATACCCCTTTGTAATAATATTTTTCCAAAGACATGTTTGACAGTAATTAACTTTTAATTTGACTTAAAATTTAAATACGTTAAAAAGTAAATTTCAATTTTATTTCAGAAGTAAAATACAATTTAAGTTCAAGAATCAATTTTATCCAAAATCTGCACATTTACCGGGCGAAGTGGGTGAGATTTTTTCAGTGATGCCTCTGTTCAACAAGTGCACCTTGCTTTTATATTTTAACCGTCTAACTTTTTAAGTTCTGACTTCTTGTAATTAACTCATGAAGAATTTTCTTGTAAAAGAATTTGATTTTGAAAAAGAAAATATTTAATGTTTGCTCCCTCTTCCCAAAGTGCGATGCAAGTTGCTGTAAATATGTTACGCATGGAATCGGTCAAAGATTTCAGTCTAAATTTGTTAATATTTTTGTTGATGATTATCAAGAAACATCCAAATAATTTTAAATAAAAAATACACTGTAATTAATAATTAAATGCAAATAATTTTGTCGCAGCAGTAATACAAAGAACAGCACAAAAATTAAATTTTTGAAAGAATCGACTCAAGAAAAAATAAAAATAAAACACAAATTACTTTCAGACGTTTTTTTTTTTTTCAAATCCGATGCCTAAACACTTTCTTGCAATAATTGAGGAATACAATCAAACTAAATCCGTTTTGGTGAGTATAACAATTGTAATTCTCTCTTTTTTTCTTTTAATGATCAAATCAAACCTAAAAAAAAAATAGATCCACCGAATTCAGACTAAAAGATTTGAGAAAAAGAAAAAGTGCTTATTTAATGAAATTGTTTAAATCTATTTTGTGTAAAACCTTTTTTGGTTCTTTTATATAACAGGAGCATGATCGAAAATTAAAGTTTCTTTGGTTGGTCGCAAATTAACCATATTTTACTTATTTTTTAAACTTTAATTCAAGACAGAAATGACTCCCTATTTGTTAGTTTAAACGCTTCAAAATCACTTTAGAAATTGGCACGATAGTATATGCAATTAGCCATTTTGAATCCATTCTGGATAAAAAATAACGGCTGAAATATGTTTACATTGCGGTCTTGAAATTTCGAAAATGATTTTGAAGACTTTAAACTATCGAATAGCAAGTAATTTCTGGCTTAAATTTAAGTTTAAAGGCAAAAGTCAAGTATTAGAGTTTATTTGTTCTAAACCAATAGAAAACCTGAATTTCCAACCACACCCCTGTCGTATGAAATTACCATTTTTTTTGTCCTTTTAAATGAGGTTTTCTTTTAAAATTATTTTAAATATCAAATCAGGCTATTTTTACTCTTCGATAAAAGTTTGTTTGATTATTATGGTAAATGGATAAAAATAGAACGAAGGAACCGCTTTTGTGTTAGTGACAATCAAATGGCGGGCGACTTTTTAACTTAAACAATCTAAGTTGACGTGTCAATTAATTTTTAACTTTACTGTTTTCATATTCATCCCCTTGTTTACCTTTACGTATTAAAAAAGCAAAAAGTTTTTAACTTTTATTTTTACATAATTTAGTAAATAGTTGCCTTGACTTTTGCTAAGAACAAAATTTGGATACAAGATATAAGTAATTCTGGTTTTATCAACTCTTCAATCCAGAAGTGGATTGTTCTGTTCAATCAGTTGGGGTGTTTTCAGTTTCAGTCACTTATAATCGGCTTATAATCAGATTAGCCTAACAATACTCATAGATTATTGAATATCGTATGTGCCATTTAGCAACCTACTGACCTATTCACGTGTGTATATTTTTATCCTTTTAAAGGTTTCTTATAAAAAAGTTGTTACTTTTTATTTAAAATTATAAGGAAATAATATAAAGTACATAAGTATAAAAAAAATTTTCTCTGCTAGGATGAAAGTGTAGTATCTGTTCCGATGAATGCTACACTCCTTAGACTGGTACTGTATTGGCCTTCGGCCCTTGATTCTGCCGGTCTTAGGGATTGTTCTGTGCAGTTCTAGGAGGTACACCCTCCCAGGCTTTGCCTTCTAACCCTTTGAGAAGGGTTTAGTTTATTGCTAATCATCTTAGGCACCTATACCGGGGAATGCCGATGGGGCTGCACAGGCATTTTTTGTAGGCCAGAGTGCTCATCTTCTGGGGCGCTTGCTTTTCAATCCCACTTCCCGACCTTGTGTTACATCTTACCACTGTGGGAGGTAGATAAAAAATTAAAAAAAACAAAAAAAAAACAATTCACAGTGTTTAATGTGGCATCAAAAAAGTCGTTATAATTCGTTAAATTCAAACATTTTCTCTGTGGCTTTGATTGTCTAACACTCAACTGGATGGACGCTTTTTGTCAGAACCATAGCCAATATCGTTTGACCAATTTTGAAAGGTTTACTTGGTCTGTTTTGAGCTCAAAATATTAATGTAGCATCGAAGAGATAAAATATATCTTTAAAAATTCATAGTATGATCCAAACGATATAAACTTGCCTGTAAAAAACATCAGCCCTAGCGCTGGCACTAGCGGGCCTTGCCTTCCCTCACCCAATATACGATACATCCCACTAATCAATTTTTTGTAATCGTCAAAAGATAATAAAATTATCGAATTTTAATGAAATTTTCGATAAATTATATATTTAATAAGGAATACATTTTTTAAAACTTAACATCAGTAATTTTCAAAACTGTAAATTTGACAGGATTTAAATTTGGGACAGATTAAGCCAAATTTGCAGTGAGATTTAAAAAAGAAAAATATGTTGTTACTGTTAAAAGCGACTCTATCATTTTTCCGTCAACATTTAAGTAAAACATAAAATAAAAAATTGCCTCTACAGTGCTGTTGAAACCATGCATATACCCAGGGGCCCTCCAGTAGGGGCTTAGTGGCTGTACATGTGCAATAAGCAAAGAAAGTAAACCCAAGTTAGTCATCTTCTACTCTTTTTTATAGAAAACTTGCAAATGTCATTATGCCTTTGTTTTTTCCCCCGTTTCTAATTAGACCATGTCCAATTGAAAACAGTTTTTGTTTTGTTAAAAATGTAAATGACACATTTAGCCTCTCAAAAACTGTAATCGATCTGCCTTTTTCTATAAACTAATAAACGCGGGTCGTTGCATCTTTCTGGTGTCTAGACCATCCTTCTAGTTCGTATCGGGAATTTAGGGTAATCATGGTAATTTCATGCGACGTTGGTCCACAGTTCTTACAGCTAACAAAATGTGAATTAAGAATTCTAACAATGAAAGTAGAAGTATAGCAGATAACCAAGGGAGATAATGATTGAAGGATTATAATTCAATTGATTCACGAGTTCAATGAAAAAATAGTGAAAGCTTTTTTTTCTTGTTTTTTTTTTACTCCTTTAACATTTACATAACAAAATTTATTTATGAAAATAAAGAATTATTGATGTTATATCTCATGTCTTCTTTTTTATATATAAGTTTTATTTTTGTTATTGCTTAACAATCCTCTGTAGGAGCTTCGCTAAAAATGAGGACAGTTTTTTTTTTGTTTTTGTTTTTGTTTTTTTGCTTGTTTTTAACTACCTCTTAACATAACTTGTGTTAATCAATGTTTTATGTTTGTGTCTTTCAAATGTGTAAAATTCTTGTTTGTTTTTCTGCTACTTTGTAATGTCTGCTATTAATCTTCTCTTTGTTGCTTTATTTCACATTCTATAAAAATATTTGGTTTTACTTTTTGTCTTGCATGAGTTTTTATTTATTTATTAAAAAAAAAATTCCACTCATTATGTATCGCTCGTTACCAAAAACAATGATAGACATTTGACGACACCAAAGTTCTAGACATTCATTTAAGTAATAAATAACAAATTAAAATGTGAAACAAGACAGCAATAATGAAAGGCCGAGAGGTTCGGTAGATTTTATATATATATATATATATATATGAAAGGTATGTATGTATACGATTTTTAAATGTGTGAAAATGTACTCAAAATATTAATATATATTATTTTTAAAATTTGGCAAAAAAAAAAATATATATATATTTTTGGATTTGGTCAAACATAAAAACAAATATAATTTAATCTTAAAAAATGGAAAGGATGAAAAGTTATGTGATTTCTTGAGATTACCGGTTTGGGTTTGTGGAAACCCTGACTTCTTCTTCCGGGAGTCCAAGAGATAGTTCAGGCGCCAAAGAAGGAGCATGTCCGAGATATTAACAAAAAAATTCAAATCTATAATTGTGAGGTAGACAATTGATTTCTAGAGACGAATCGCTCACATATTTAAGAATAAATTAAATTATAGTACAATTCGATTTAAACAATTACTTTATCAATAACTATAATTTCCTAGTTTTAGTTTACACATTTTTATTTGTTTACACATTTGTTAAACTTATACAGAGAAAGAAATACAATTTAGTTGTAAAGGAGACAACTCTTTTTATATTGATTCTCCTTGCTGATTTTTCAGTCATCATTAAAAAATGTTGTCCGTGGGGGTTTACATAATTTTTATTTGTTTGCACATTCTTAAACTAAAGGTAGACAACTTGTATCATATTCTTCAATTTAAAATGAGTTATCCCCTCGCTGATTTTTATTTTTAGGTGATTATTTAAAAAAAATCATATTAGCAATCGCCTGTGCAGGAGTAAGTAATTTTTAAAATCAAGTGTAGCTAAGTACATTCTTTCATTTTTCATCTTGTCTCATGCTTGAAGTTAAACGCTTCATGAATGACTTCCAACTTTTCCCGTCTGTTGGCATTTCGCTTGTGCTGCCCGCCAGGATCAGGTTATCAACTGATTCCCGCTATGTCTTAAGCGGCATACCACGTGGCTTTAGGCCATCGACGTCAATGTGGGACACACTTTGGAGCATTTCAGATGACTGAGGAAGGGCGACGTAGCCATACCAGTTGAGACGTTATTGTGCAACATACTTTCTCAAGGAGGCCGGTAGAGTGAGACCGACAATTTTCTCCATCTGCAGTCAGGATCGTGTTAGATACATTTTGTGCAATAAATATGTTTTTTTAATGCAATTATTTTTGTAGTTTGTTTTATAAAGCAATTACAAAGAAATAACAGATCAAAAATCATTTGGACAAATATCTGTTTGGCCATTGTTCAAGAAGTTGTAAAATGACATTTCGTTTTGTTCAATTACAAAATAGTTCCATTATTTAATATAAAGTTATTTTCAACGTAAGGCCATTATAGCAATCCGTCTGACGTGTCGATACTTGATTCGGAGTAGCCTATTTTTTTCAGTTTTTCTTTCCACCATGATATTTTATTTTGCATCAGTTCTGATCTGACAATGCTTATTCTAGCTAAGGAAACTGTTGGAGTGCTAACATTTTCCCTTACTCACCAAATATTCGTAAACATTAATGGGGAATAATCATGTAATGAGTTATTTCCCTTGACTTCTGCAAGAATAAATATCTGAAAACGCTATATTTTTCAACATTACCACAAAGTTTCCACATCAATTGCACGTATACTTTACCATTAATCGATTGACGGAAAATACTAAAACAAATTTATCTTTTAATTCCTGTTTCACAAGATAATTTGATTATAAAATTTAAATTACAAAAATTTATTTCAGTTGCTTCGCAAACAAGTCAGTCATTTTTTTTCTTTAACGCCCGGGCAACGTCGGGTAGGGACCGCTAGTTTGAAATATTATATAATCAGAAAAAGAATTTATAATTCCAACTCATTCCATGATATATAATCATTCATTAAAATCGATTTTTAGAACTGTTATCGAACTTACTTGCTATGGAATATATGGCAACATTTTTACAACCATCAAATCTTTCCTCTCTGATAATTTAGGAAAATAGTTGTTAATGTGCAGAAGTTTGAACGCCAGCATGCCTTAAGGATCTGCCCTGTCGTATCTTCAAAATCATATTCTGATAGCATTTGTTGACATCTACACAGACGACACAACTGTCAGCTCCTCGAAGAGCATTGATGATTAAGAGCTTGTTGATTCTCTCTCTTCTGATCTGGTGTAAGGGGGGGGGGGGAAGTGGCTTGTTATTTTTAACAGTTCTAGAACCAAACCTCTCCTTTCACCACCAATGCTCGGATCTTTGTTTTGCCCCAGCATATTGATAAGCTCTGAGGACTGACTTTCAATCCAGATTTTAAATGGATAGGCAGAAAAAAAGTTGAATGGGCTGGGAAAGCTGGATTTACACCTTGACTATGATAAATTCTATTGAATCCATGGATGGGACCCTGGCAGGTACTAGAGTAGACAACCTGGGCATAATGGTATCGAAGGGGTAACTCACACTCTCCAAAGTTCTCAGGTCGGGGCTTCACCACCGAATGCACTTAAAGATCTCACTACAATTTTGAAAGTCAGCAGGAAAAGAGCTCAATTACTAACTAGCAGAGCGTTACCAAAGTGAAAAGTCTATCAAACATGTGTACGAAGTGTGATGAGGTATAGAAGTGAAACATGGCCAGTGAGGGCTGAGGACATGCATTGCATGAAGAGAAATATATGAGAATCACACAATGGATGTGTAATGTGAGTCTTAAAATCAGATTTAGTTCTGATGACCTCAGAGCAAAATTAAATCTTGACAGTATAGAAAAATGTTTGCAGAACAGGAGACCTCGTTGGTATGGCCACATTGAAAGAATTTTTGGGTTTGTAGATGTAGAATAGTTGAGGTAACAGGATCAGCTCACAGGAAAAAACCGAGGAAATAGTAAAAATGTACTTGAAGTGAAGAGGGATAAATAATGACCTGGCCAGATAAAGGTTAGTTTGGAATGCATGCCAGTAAGTAAAACAGACATCAAACTGAATATGATGATGACTGAACCGTGGTTTATCTATGAAACATTAAGACAAATATATTTTTTGAAAATATGATCTTTGAGAATTAAGACCTAGTTAATCCACCAGATATGTTCATGATCAAACTTCATGTTTTTTAAAATTTAATTTAAAGGTTTGAATCTGAAAAGTTCCACTGTTCAGTTTGTAGAAAGGCAGTTGGATGCAAATCAATGTTTTGTTGTACTTGTATGCATTGGGTACAAAAGAAGTTCAGTGGAATTACAGTTAGATTGAGAGATAAGCAATTTGTGTGCAAAAAGTGTAAAACAAATGGAGAAGTCAAATGTGGAAAAAATATATTTTGATGGAGAGGTTATTGAGGTTGTTCAGAAGTTTTTCATCTTGGTGATACGATTGGAACACAGACAGGAGCTGGTGCTAGTATCATTGCAAGTATTAGGAGTGGATAGAATAAGTTTGTGGAACTAACAGTGTTACCACTGTTGACAAATGGAAGAGTCTCTTAGGCACGTGTATGAAGTATGATGTTGTATGGAAGTGAAACCTCGCTAGTGAGGGTCGAGGACATGCGTTGCATGGAGAGAAATGACACGAAAATTATACAATGTATGTGTAATGTTAATCTAAAAGACAGGCTTAGATCTGAGGAGCTTAGAGGAAACAGTATAGGGAAATGTGTGTAGAACAGAAGACTTCGTTGGTATGATCACATTGAAAGAATGGATAAGAGAGTTCTTGGGATTAGTAAATGTAGAACAGTTTAGGTAGCAGCGTCTGGTCAAGGAAAACATGGAAGGAAGAGTGATTAGGATTGAAAAAGAGGGATAAAGAAAGAGCTGGCCATTTATAGGTTAGTTTGGATGTCAATTTCTAAAAGTAGTTCAACATATGCCAGCATGTAAAACGGACGTTAAACCGAATATGATGATGATGATGATGATGGAAATAAATAAGTTGTCATCTGTTATTTACATATGCAATGAAAACTACAATTAATACTACAAGGTCAAGTTTGGATTAATTGCATATTGCTAATAGAAATTAAAAAAAAAATAATCACCTAAAAATAAAAATCATTTTGGAAATAACTCATTTTAAATTGAAGAATATGAGTTTTCTACATTAAGTTTAAGAATGTGGTTCCACACTGACTAACTAAGGGAAGTTATTAGATAAATGTTCTTTTGTAGAAAACTCCTTGAACTCTCCTATGTCTAATTACCATCCGGGTGTTTCTTTATCTTTTTAATTCAAGATGACTTAGAGATACGGAAAAGTGTAACAGACAACAGTATATCAACTGGAGGAGGTTAGGTTTTTGTCATGCTAGTTTTACCCTAACTACATCAGAAATTGGAAGCGAAGTAGGTGAGGGGTATACAGGGGGTCAGAGTTGTTATGGTGCTGGTCAAGACTTTAAGATAAAAAAGTAAATTTTGCACTAACTTTCAAAATCAATTTAGAATGATCAGAAAATACAAGGGTAGTAACATTATAGCCTATAGTAATCTGTGGTGACGTACAGAGAACCGACTGTTCACCCTACTACCTCCAAATAAAAAGTGTAAAATGCTGTTTTTTATGCATATTGATTCAAGCAGAACATCATATAGAAGTAATAAATATACAATTGTTGTATTTCTGGACCAATCAAAAGCATCCATACTGAGGTGCGAATTTACATTTTTGGATCCGATTTCAAGGCTATAAAATTAATTAAAATCTAAATCCATCAGTAAGGATTATGACGTCAGCCACCTTAGTCTGCCTGGCACTCCAGCTGTACCTACTCAACCTTCAATCCTGTCATACCTTTCAATGGACTCTCCCTTTCATTTGTGTCAGAGTTGTATTATTTTTTAACCAAATTATGCATACTTTTGTCTACTGTGAACCTGACTATATTTTACACAAATTTTTCTCTTCCAATTTAAAATTTGTTCATAATGTCTGAGGTTTCTAAAATGTACAAATATTAGATTTGAAAATAAACTGAACAGGAAAACTTACTTTACTGACATCAGACATTATTCTTTGCATAATAACAACTGATAGCTTTGTTGTTCCTACATTAGTACAACTATTATTATTATGATGATATAAATAAATGTTCTTGAGACTCTTTTCACAAAATTAAGCAAACAATGTGAAAGCGTGTCTTTCATTTAATCTATTATTATAACTATTTTATAAGAAATAGAATTTATTCTCAACTAGCATACATGTTTCGTCAAAAATTGCGAAAAAAATTTTGCTTCGCCAGTGTTCACACTAATATTCCTATAAAATCATAGAACTTCATCACTAATTTAATTTTTCATATTAAATGATCATTTCTGATGACTTAAAGAAAAAATAAACACACTAACCGTTCGCTTTTTATTTAGAGTGAGGATTTCTTTCTGAATTAATTTCAGGCGATAGGGGTTGTCTAACTTGCTATTTGCTTTCTAGCTTCCCTTCACTACTTGAATACTTAAACAACATGCCGGACAAACCATTTTTACTCATTACCGTTTATGTCATGGGACGGATTTATATTTAATTATTTATATACATTTTAATACACATTGATATTTATTATAGAGCAGAGGATCCAGACTTAGTTGTTTTCAAATATGTATTTGCACAGTGATACGTTCCAGGATATTCTATTCTTTTTTGTTAGTATAAAAAAATTATTTTATAAATTTAATAGAATGTTTTGATAAAAAGAAAACGTTCAATTTATCTGAGATTATAAGACGATTTCAAGTTTTATTTTTAATTGATTTTCAAATGAAGCCGAATTAATTTGTTGTTGTTGAGATGATGTAAAAGATTCTAAATGATTTTTATATGGACAAAAGTTTAAAAAAATTAAATGAAACCAAATAAAATTAACACAATAACATACACAGAGGAATGAATATTTCACCTAGATTATTTATTCAGGCTTTCTCAAGATAAAATGCATGCTACAAGACAAAAACGAATTATTTATACATACATACACGGGTTGTAGAAGGAAACAGTTTCAATAGTGCAAGTTGAGTGTATATAAGAGTAAGAGATAAGCATATATGCAGAGGGGCAATCGTAGGAGCTTGGCCTTTTGGTTAAGATCAAAGTGTAGTATCTGTTCCGATGGATACTGCACCCCATAGACCGGTATTGTCTTGGTCTTCGAGGCTTGATTTACACCGGTCTATGGGATTGTCCTGTGCAGTTCTAGGAGGTCCACCCTCCCAGGCTTTGCCTCCCCTCTTTGGGGAGGAGTAAGTTAATTGCTTACTGCTTGAGGCGCCCCTACCGGGGAATGCCGACGGGGCTGCCCAGTCAATTTTTGATGGTCAGAGTGCTCACCTCTCGGGCGCTGGCTTTTCAACCCCCACTTTCCGATCCGACCTTGGGTCACATCTTACTTGTGGGAATAGGATAAAACTGGCCTTGTGCCTAACTCCTGGAGAGAGGTAAATAATACTCGGTCTTGGCCTTTTGGCTAAGATCAAAGTGTAGTATCTGTTCCGATGGATACTGCACCCCATACTGGTGTTGTCTTGGCCTTCGGGTCTTGATTTACACCGGTCAATGGGTCTGTCCTGTGCAGTTCTGGGAGGTCCACCTTCCCAGGCTTTGCCTCCCCTCTTTGGGGAGGAGTAAGTTTATTGCTTACTGCCTGAGGCGCCCCTACCGGGGAATGCCGACGGGGCTGCCCAGGCAATTTTTAAACCCCACTTTCCCGACCCGAACTTGGGTCACATCTTACTTGTGGGAGTAAGATAAAAACTGGCCTTGTGCCTAACTCCTGGAGAGGAGTAAATCAATACTCGGTCATCCGGTTAAGTAGTAAAGGAATGAAGAGTAGGTATGTGCAAGGGTAGGAGGTAAGCATATGAGTAGACAAAAGCTAACACGGTAGAGGAGTGCAACTCTGTGTTCTCTTAGCAAAAGAATCTATGACCATATCATAGCCATTAAGCCGGCGATGTCAAAAAACGCACTTTTTAAGATATGCTTGAATTTAGCCATAGTTTTAATTTTGCTATTTGTGATAGCCAAACATGCACAATACATAAACACAAGCACCTAATGGATACAACTTTGAGTACACCTTCTAGCAATAATATAAAGCAGCATCCTGGTATCTTTCAAATTGTTTTTAAAAACATAACTGTGGAAAACAATATCTTTATAGACAAAGGTTAAGTTGCTCTTTTCGTTATGTTTTCCTACTTAACTTCTACATACAATTTAAACATATCAATACACGTCCCTGCCTTCCATCTGACATAGTTTTTCATACTAAATTCATCATAGGACCTCTACCTACCTTGTTAGTCTTTTTCTGCTAATATGATTACCTCCTACTGTCATTCCCACCATACCTACTCTTCTTTAGCTTACTATTTATATATCCGACCGGACAACCATCAACTTGAACCGCTTTGTGTATATGCTTATCTCCTACTATTCCCCTAAATGCATACTTCGTTTTATCTGCTCGTGTGGGTTCATACAGAGTTGTACTGTTTCTATATATTGCAATGCGATGAGAGATATTAATGTGTGTCTCATATTAAGAAATTCCATGAATTATTTTGACGGTCTAGATTAAGTTATCCTTTATTCTTCTTTCTAGTAAAGCAGCTAAACCTAAGGATTCACACCTTATGATATCTTTTAATTTGATCATTAGTTTAGTCCCTTTTTGTACACTTTTTATACATATATTACCGATAGGTCACCACTTATCAAGGCCTGTGAGCCACTCGAGGACAAGGGATAAAAAGATCCTCATTTAGACGATGATCGTCTACATGAGTAGATTGGAAACAATGGCTGGAATGGTCAGAAGATTACTTAAGAGGAATTCAACTTCCAAGGGGACAGCCGAACAAGTATCTGTTAATATTAGATTTGAAGACGACCATGTTGTAGACGACCATGAAGCAGATTCATGGTATCTTGTTCAACAGGATGTTCTAGGAAAGAAACTTTGTTCATGGAAGATTCGTTTGGTTTTTAGTAGATTATAAGCATTGTTCAAAGTTGTATTATGATATTTGAAATTTTAATAAATATGTCTAAAATCTTATTATCTACCCAATTAACATATACGTTAAAACTCGTTGGGATTCCAATACCGAACTTTGAGGGGCATCAATGAGTAATTACATATCATGTCATTCAGAGTAATCGTTACAAATTTTTGTTCTCATTATTCTAACAAAATGTTTTTCACAATATTTATACTTGAAATACATATTTTGTCTTCATTTTTATCAAACGGTAATGAGATGTTATCAAGTTTTGCTGAAGTCAAAGTGTCAAAATATCTGCAATCTCTTTAATATATATTCCTTTATAACCTCATTATTTTCGAGTAGATTTGATAAGGTTGACAAATCCATTTTTCGAAAGCGTTACATAATCCATGTCAGAGAAACTGGTTTATAGTTATCTGTAAATGTGGTGTACCAATTTTCTGCAGTGATGCATATATATATATATATATATATATATATATATGCATACGTAAACACATACTAGAAGAATACCTGTCCCAGGATAGCTAAAATTATTTCCCAGAACAGTTTTGTACAACCTTTATATCTACTTACGAAGATTAAAATCAAGATATAATGATACTAAACCTTATGTATAGAATCCTTATTCTAATTTTGATCACTATCAAACATGATTTTGATTCATTATACAATTTAAGGCTACAGCTTAAGGTCTTAAAAAGAAATTGAAATTCAGGAAAACTGGCTTAATTACTATGGATCAACTTCAATACAAATCTGATGCGTTTGAATTTTCAAATGGGAAGCTGTGTCTATATTTTAAAATACTCCAAAGAAATTTGGAGAATATTTATTAAATGATGTATAATACTTATTGGTAAAATTTCGCAAAAAAAAACCCCCGAAGGAATCTAAATTTTCACAAAGGGATTCCACCCCTTTTTACACCCTTGGCATAAAACTAAGTATAGCACACATTTAAACACTTTACTTCTAGTAGCTGTGTTCTACAATTCATAATGATCGGTTTATTAGTTTAAGAGTCTATCCTGTACTTAAAAATATCTAAACATACCTAAATTTAAAAAGATATATATAATTATTAAATACTATTATTTAATTTATTTATAGACAAGCTTGTTTCGTCTTATGAAAACAACTGGCCTACCTACCGACAGGTTCGAATTTACAACCCTGGGTATTGTAACCAAACGCTGTTAACCTCTCGGCTAGCATATCAGCTGTGTGATTGAGACGTGTAAATACGATTTTAAAACAAACTTGTACTGGGAATTATGTTACATGCTCGTTTCTTAAAACATGTTCTCTTTAATTCAATCAATCGTCGCTTACTTCAAAATGTTCTCAGTATACTCTCGCGCCACCGCTGTTATCATCGTCGTGAGCGAGCTGCATTTCGTCATCATCATCATCGTAGTATATCTGAAATCAAGTACTTCTTCATGCACAGAGAAGCGACAGAGAGTTTAAACTAGGTCTTTATTTTGGAGTGATTTTCTCATCATACGAATGAAAGGCACGGATTAGCATTAAATTGAGAGTGGCCAAAATTGTTCTTAACTTAATTACTTTGCGACAGGTCTGCCTTTTCCTCTATCAACTCTTTTAGTAATTAAATTCCCATTTTCCTTTTTTCGAATTACATCTCGAATTCACATCTACTCGTCACGGCTTCCAAAAAAACAAACTAACTAAAACGTTTTTCTTTCACACAATATCGTGACGTCACTGCTCAAGGGGACAGAATTTGTCATAACACATTTATATTTGACTTTTCCTTGAATCCCAAACCTGAGTTCATGCTTGTTGATTTTTTTATTCCGAGAGCGAAGTTTTTTTTTCAGATTTTCGTGTCAAGTTTACTTGCAATGGTTCATCTAGATACTAAATCCATACTAGCTGATGTAATCCTTCTTCACATGCGTCCATCCATTATGCAACAATTACATCTAAAGTGTTCAACCAAGAGGAGGGAACTATAGCATTGCCGCCAAGGCGATATAATTATTTTGTCCCAATCAAACTGCCCTTCCTTTATTAAGGGGCCTTACAATAATAATTAAATATTATTTTTGTTTTTCTATAAGCAAGCTTGTTTAGTCTTTTGAAGGCTCATCAGTATAGATTAAAATAACCGGTCTATAGAATATTTTTATGAATACATTTTAAAATATTTTTAATCAACTGATAAAACATTAATTTTCTGACAAAAACTTCTAATATTTTTGTATTTTATCTGATCTAATACTTTAACTAACACACAAGAATATTCTTTGATTTTTGTTGACTTCACTCATACTGCTGCTATTTACATTCTATATAATTCCATATAATAGTGATGGGATGATTCCAATATTTTTTCCGGTTCCAATACAATTACGTATTCCATTTTAAATTCAAGATTCCAATACAATTACCGATTCCGATTTCGATTCTTTAAAATCTAAATCTTTAGCTAAGATTTATTTTATTTTTTATTTTTAAATTTGGATTATTTTTTAAGGTAATCCAAATTTTTCGGGATTAAATGAGAAATTTTATGGTATTTTGTGTCCAGCCCATACCATTTTTCTTACTTTTTTTATTCTTTTACATTTCATAATGTTTAATTATTTTTTTTTTTTGGGGGGGGGGGCGAAGGATGCATTGATTAGGTGGGAGATGTAAGTGTAGTGAGATGGTGTAAGTGTAATATGTACATATATTTTCGCAAATGTAAAAATACACTTGTGGAGATGATTTAGTTTAACTAGTAGTTTATAATCAGTAAATATTTATCATTTTATTATTAGTACGAGCAATGGAAGATTTTGTTTTAAACAAAAACAAAGAAAATAAATTAAAAGAATCGTTGTTGGCATCGGAAAATAGGCACCATTTTTTTTTTCAATTTCTGATTCGCATTAATCGTCCCAACACTAGTCACAACCCAAATTCCTCCAAGATAAGGACAGATCAGAAAAAAAAAATCCTGTTTCAGCTGATGAGACTATTAATTAACACTAACCCTAACCCTATTAATTAACCTTTCTAATCCGTTTTTTAATGCACTAACGAGGTCACATATTTAAATTGGAGTTTACAATTGTGTTTTTTGTTCCTAACAATTTCATTTTACTGATTCAATCTTGATTAAATTCCACTTTTCCCATAATCCATTTGTTTTTTTAACACTAATTGAAAGTTTTCCACACGTTTTGATCCGAACGAAATGGTTTTCTTTTCATTATTAATCCATGATTGTCCCTAGGCGACTTTTTTCTAATGGATCACCTTGTCACGGGAATATCACTATCAATTTTATTTCAATATTTAATTAGTCCCACCCATTATTCATGTTTAGAGTCTGAGAACTAAAAGACAAATCGATATTAGTGCACTTGTCTAGAATTAGCACTTTAGTCATTTATCAGCTTCCTCTTTATATAATCAACATCCGGTTTCAATTTTTTCTTTTATTTGTAAACACACATTAGTTTTGTTAAATCTGAGTTGTCATCTGTTATATTTTCATTCAGAACTAAATGAGAAATCTTATGGTATTTTGTGCACAGCCTATACCATTTTTCTTACTTTTTATATTCTTTTACATTTCATAATATTTATTTATTTATTTTTTTTTTTTGGGGGGGGGGGTAGGGTGCAAATGATGCATTGATTAGGTGGACCATGTTGTAAGTGTAGTGAGATTGTATAAATGTAAGCGTAGTAAGATGGCGTAAGGATAGTGAGATGGTGTAAGCGTAGCGAGAATTGGAATTTCCCGAGAATCAATAAGCATCCTTGTGCCATCTTGCTCCAACTCTTGAAACCCTTCATCTCATATTAAATTTCTATAATTTTAAAGCTATGAATAAAAAAAATGTTTTATTTCCTTTTCATGGATGTCAAGCACAAATGCAATAGCCCCCCCCCCCCAAGATAATATTCTGCCCCCTTCTTATCAAAATAAAATATACTTATCCAAGTCTCCTGGGTAATGAGGATTCCAAGGGACAGAGCTTCTTAGTGTCAAGCATCTCGAGAAGATGCACTCATTTAACCGCATGGAAATACTATTTAACTTTAAGTGTAACAATCTAAACAGCAAAGCATATGTTTTCATTCTACTTAAGTTCTCAGAAATCAAGGGGAGGGGCCCCTTTTCTGTGGATAACACTCGATTTCTATATGAGATACATAGATATCCGCATGTTAAATCAAGATTCTCCTCTACCTCTCATACCTTGAGTTAGTAAAGAAGTGAAGAACATTAATTTTCCTCTCTCAAATGACCAGTTTAATATATATAGTATATATATTTATATTGGTACAGAAAAATTAGTACAACATTCGTACCGTCGGTTTCAAACACGTAAGGACTTTGCCATCCAGCTCTCTTCAGCTTCTGTTGTCATCTGTTTCGGAAATGTGAAGTCACGTGTCACTGTCGTTTGGACACGTTATTTTCTTAGAGTGTTGTGTATGTTTGTTTAAATTTAGTGTAAGGAAGGTTTAATAAGGTTTGAAAAAAAAGTGGGGTGTGTGTGTGAAAAGTGACAGTTGAGATTTAAACCGGAGGAGATTAAAAAAAGATATATAAAAAAAATATATATTAAAAAAAATAAATTTCTATATAATTCCCGTGAGTCAATATTATGAGTTTCGTATATTTGGCCGTTACTGTTACTTGTCAAGTGGAATTTCTATGAACAGAGTTTTTTTCAAAAAACCTTTCATCTGTGGGACACATTTCCACAGGACTGCTTCCTTGCAGACTACAACATTGCCATCATTAAATCCAATGTCAACAAATACTTGTAAAGAGCCTCCATAAGTAATCAAACTTTACTCATTCATTCCTCATTTTCAATCCTCTCATAATATTTGTCATCATTCAACTGACCATCTATCCAGCTCATTAGCCCTTATCCTCGAGTTACTTTTGGTCTTGATAATCGGCGAATTATTGGGGGGGGGGAATTTTTAAATTATTATCCATTGCAGGTTTGAGAATTGCGTGCCATGATATTAGTTTGCACTGCCTCAATTGTTGAGAAAGCAAAATTGTACAAATTCATTTCCCTCCGATGTTATATACGTTAATATTCTTCATCCGCAATAGGTGAACAAAAAACAAACTAAAAACTGTACTCATCAAAATATAACAGGATTTATTTGTGCTTACGAGTAATACACTGCAATATGCAACACATATCATAATGTTATAATACGTGGAGATATGAAAAAGGCGAAGGACCACATGTCAAAGAATATGTCTGGACGAAATAGGAGCTTCGTTTTCAGTCAGGATTGACAACAAAACAAAGAAGCAAATTTCGGAATGACGTCTTCTTGACTTTTCATTTAATCTTCGACGGATACTATATATCTCATCTTCATCATGAAAAAAATATCAGCATGATAAAGAATGAATATATCTGCATATCTACAAAACTTTGTATAAAACACAGACTAAATATAACCCACCTTACCACCCCTTACACCTATCAACTGTGTTCCAAAATTAATAATGATCGGTTAATTAGCTAAAGAGAGAATCTTGTACATACAAATATATAAACATACTTATATAATGTTAAAAATGAACACAAAAATATTTAGTTATGTATTAGCAAAACAATCCTTACAAAATAGTTATAGTCCCAACCAATGTCATGATTACCATCATGTTCATAATGACCACTATATTGGTAAAAACCATATTATCAGTGGCTATCACCTTGACCATTGAAACAAAAATAACTCTTATAATAATATCTAGTTGGACTCTGCCCCGGCATTGTCTGGTAAAATTTTGGAACCCAAGAAACCCCTGCTCCAATCCCTTACCCCATGTAAATATTATTATGCAAACGTCGAAATGTAAATTGCATAAATACTATAGTATTTATTTTAAGTTTATAGTAGTATAAAGCTTATTAAAGTATAAAGCTTATTAAAGTAAATGTTGTGTGTGTGTGTGATTTGACAAAATCAGAGCAACAAATGTTTTGTTGTATGCTAGCGGTGCAAACTTATAAGTCGTGTCCCTACAAAAAATGAGTTAAGAAATTGACTTTTATCTCTAATTTGAATTTAAGTATGAAAGGTTAATCTGCTGTGACGGCATGAGTGACCTAATTGAAGTAATCGTCGAAACTGGTTCCCTATTTCTATTTTTAAGTGTGTGTGTCTCTCTCTCGCACATGCATTCTACTAAATCGACAAGTATTATGTGCACTCAGAATATTTGAAACAGTCTGTGTTATTATAAAAACTAAGACACCATTGGTCTTGATCTGCTGTGAACTGGTACAAAGCGAAAGTTTATCCTGTGAAATTTTTTGAAACTACACAAGATACCACCACAAAACGTTATATATTATTTTTCAGCATTGCCTCGGACAGAATATAGACATATTCAGTCTTTTGGAGATCACTGAGAACAGAATTAGTCATGGGTGGTCGAATTTAGAGAGAAAAGTTTTAAATGAAAGATGTTACGCACACTTTTGATCTCTTCTTTTTGTTTGTCCCTGCCCTCGGACAACGTCTGGTAGGCATGCTACTAAATAATAAATTAATGAAAGAATTTCACAAATTTCAAATTTCAAAAAATTATAAACAAACGAGTCAATAATTTAAGAATAACAAATTATGTAAAAAAAAACTGGTCGCAATATGTAAAAGATTAATAGATAAAAATATGGCTAAATTTTGTAAGATTAGCATAATTCTGTTTCTTTTAACATTGGTTGAAATATAAAAAATATAAAATTTACTATATAACAGAATTTAATTAATTTAATATGAAGAGGTTAAAATATACTAATCAATAATTTAAGCTTAACAAATGATATTAAAAAAAATTGTTGCCATACATAACAGAAATTGACATAAGAACTTCCCCTACATTTGAGGTTGTGAACACGTGTTGAACACGTGCACATATAAATGTACATACTAGTTTGATGCATCCATTTTGTCGCATATTAATGACTAGTCCCATATTTAAAAATCCCCCCCCCCAAAAAAAAACAGACCAGTTACAAAATGTATTTCCTGTTTGAAAAAGAATTCTATTGGTGACTACAGACAAGAACTTTCTCCAACAAGTTTTACAAAAAAAAAAGATTCTTTAATTAGATGTTATATTACTGCTAATCATTTCAAGAGAAAAAGTAATTACTCGAAAAATATTCAGTCTATTGAAGTCGCCATATTTTTAAGTGCCCTCATTTGCATATTGAATTGTGTGAAGAATTTTGAAAAAGGATTTTATGTTAATTCTGTTTATTAATTGACATTTCAGATGATATCCACGTTTATTGAAATGTAAATTGGTAACTGCTTTCGTATGTAACACATTTTCGTCTCCAGCTGAGAATTTACTGGCCCCAAAATGATATTTTTTATGGTCTGTAAGATTCTCATCAAAAACACTTAAATATGGATTTTTGATAGTTTTCGTCTAATTATACTATATAATTTCTATGCTGTAAAGCTGAAAGCAAAATATGTTTCCTATATCTAACGTTAATTTAGTTTTCTTATTCAAATTATTTTAGAGTTAAACTATTTAAATTTGTAACCTGAGTACTTTGTCAAATGTAATGAAATAAAATAAATTCAAATTATTTTAGAGTTAAACTATTTAAATTTGTAACCTGAGTACTTTGTCAAATGTAATGAAATAAAATAAAACTACAAAACTATATTCTGAATCAGACATTTCTTTAAACTGTATCTGTTTCAATTACTCGAAGATGTGTGTATTCAATTATAATGGCGGGAACTATTATATGGGAAGCTCATAGAACTATATACAAACCATGGCCATTGTTTTGACTTCGAGAGAATAAAATGCAATTTGATATTTTATGAAAAAATACGATCAAAATCGTTCTATACCAAAATGTTTTGAATTTTTGAAAATAATTTCGTACTGAATTTGCTTTAAGGAGTTTCATTAATGTCGGAGAATTCCGTGATTTCTAAAACAGCGTATTATCATTTATTTATACTTAAAATTGTGATGGTTGTAAAATGTAAACATCATAGAAATGTTGGGATCTAATAACGTATTAATTAATTCTTATTTTATTAATTCATTATAGTTTGCCTCCATCTTTTTCCTTCTAAATTTTTATTTGTGATTTCAAACCGATGAGAGTTAAATTTCAGTTATCGCATAAAAGATGGAAACACTAAACATTAAAAGAGAACTCCCTTTTTAGATTATGTTGTTTAGCAGAAACACTCGGCGTTTCACGGTAGCAATAACTTGTATATTTCAAGTTTCAGCCATTTTTCTATCTATTAAGCAGTTGACAATGAACTAAAACCGACTGTTCCATTGAACGGTAATTTATCGATTGCACATTTATTTTAATTTTGCTTTTGTTCATCATTTGTAAAAGAAACATGCAAGCAACACATTTTTCAGAAAAAGTCTGGTAAACAGCTAGTTATATATACAGTAAATTGAGATTTCTCCCATTTCATTGAGCGGAATAGCTTAATAAACTAAAACTACATAAGAAACCGTTTGGTCCTTCATTTTCACCCATAATCGATCCATGTACTAAAAGAAAAAGAAAACTTTCAATTATAGATATTATTTTATTATGCATCTCTTGGAACAACTAGTATTGGATTAAAGCATTATATCACAGAACCGGTAAACAGTAATTTATATCCATGTCTCATATGTTACACTTTATGAATTTCTAGGGAGAGAGCCCCACGTGCGTTCGCACGGGGTTACAACAACCGAGTTGAAATATTTAATAGGATACTAGTTTTATTAGCACTCTTTACTCCAGTAAGATAATATCAAATACCTTTTTTTTAAATTTTCATCGGTAACAAATAATATATATTTTTTTAAAAATCGTAATTTATTTTATATGTA
>OY744530.1:16840576-16850576 GCA_963556195.1 Sepiola atlantica | reverse complement strand
TGTATAATTATATATATATAATTATACAAATGTATAATTATATATATATAATTATACAAATGTATAATATAGTGTATATATATATACTCAATCATAATATATACTATGATTGAGGCTTTAGGGTTATGAAAACTATGGTAACTAAAAAAAAACCTTATATTTTGTGAATAAAAATTGGAAGTTGCATTGGAATGCACTCGAGAAGAAAGTTTAATTATGTGGTATTATTGGTTTTAAGGGCAACCTGGGTGGAGACAACAAAGCACAAATGTTCTTTTCACAAATTTACTTACTGATATTTATAAAACAAGCAGAGTAATGCAGGACTGCGTCAATGTGACAGGGGAAACAGTGTTGAATGTATCAGGTTAAAAATGCAGATGTGGCGATAATACTCTTTATGGAGATGTAGGACTATTGGTGGAATGGGACTATTTTTCTGAGAGTTTCCAGGTTATATACTGAATGTCGAGTATTCAACAATTTTACATGATTTTTTTTAAAGACCAGCTGTCTAGAAGAGTGAGAAGGTCATATTAACAAAACGTGTGAACAGAAAAAAAAGAAAAGCCGAATAAAATGAGGAATGTCGTAATCAGTGAATGGAGAAGAAAATTACTTGATCAGTTAGCAACTAGTGAAGGAGTCGAAATATGTTATGATGTCCTCTTAAACCTGAATAAGTAATAAAAGATTCTCATTTTCTCCCCTCAGTGTTGGCTGTATGAAACCCAAAGTAAAGGGCCAATTATCAGCGACGATTCATCTTCGACTTAACTGCACTTCGAAATGAATAAGACCGAGTTTGATTTAGCCAGAAAAGGCCTTCTTCCAATGATTTTGATATTTCAGCTTCTCACGTGGTACAGCTCACAGTTTTTCAAGAACTCCCTCGACGACCAGGTTACGACCATTATCAATAGTATAACGTCTTCGATCGACCACAGCCATACTCACTATATAATGGCCACGGATAAGAATCAAAAGGTATAAGATTCAAGCTATGTCTATAGAACCTTTAATAAGGAGAAAGATTTGTTCATTGTTGTACCCATCCCCAGCTCAAGGAGAAGCACACATTAAACCCTAACCCTAATCCTTTTGAAACAACATTTTGCTCTCGAAGGGAGAGAAATGAACAGCCATCTCTGGAGCTCTTATTGATGAGATGGATTAGCTTAAATGGTTAGTCTTTGATGCTTTAAGCACTTCTAACAGGAAGACAGTTAAGAGTTTTTTTTTGGGTGGTACCTTTGCTTAGCCCGCCATAGTATGACACTAGTAAGAACCCAAGCTATTCTTAAATTATTTTCTCACTAATGAGTCACCAATTATCCTCGGGTTGCTTTTGGTCTGTATAAGGTTTAATGAGATGGATGAAGAGTCAGTTGAATGATGATGAATATTATAAGAGGATTAGAAATGATGACTAGAGTAAAGAAAGTTTGAATACTCATGAGGACAGGTCATGACAAGTATTTCTTGGCATTGGATCTGAAGATGACCATGTCATAGTCTGCAGGTAAGCAATTCCATAGTTATGTGTTCCACAGACGGGGAATTCTTGGAGAAAAAAAAACTTCATTTGGTGCTAGGCAAAAGGGAAGAAAAGTTTTTTGCAGTTGTAGTAGGAGATGAGTTATTTCTAAGAATGTCTTACAAAGAGGAACCAGAGATTGGAGCTCAGTCGAGCACCTCCCATAGAAATAACGATAGAGTAGAAAAAAAAGAGCAAAATTTCTTTTGTAAAAAAGGGGCCGTGGAGAACCAAAGATCATCTGCAAGTAGATTGTGAAGTTGATTTTACACTTTGTCAAAGCAAGAAAGAGTTCTGTGAGCGGCACCTCCAAAGATGTGACAACAGTACTCCTTCTTTGCACGTATGTGACTCGTAAGATATCATACCTATATACAGTTGTCAATACTTATATATACCGACCGATGTCTGACTTCTTTTAGGATTTGATCGTCTAACCGCGACACTTGAAGTGAAAACTCTCGCAATATTAGACAAACTCAGAGAAAGAGAACATCTATAAATAAACCTTAGGTTTTCATTTTATCAAGACCAAAAACCACGCGAGGATAAAGATTAATGAGATATATAGTATTCATTATCATTCAACTGTCAATCTATGAGAAGATTAAAAATCTCTATGTAACATCTACTCAAAACAGCAACCGACCGAGAAAATAGCAGTTCTCCCCCCTTTGTCAGAAACATCGGCCATGGAATGTGAAAACTAAAGGAAAAAATAGAGAGGAAGCAAAAGTTACGAGAATGGCCGCTTATTTTGTCCTTCAGGGATCACATTCACTGAGCAATGCCGTTGAGAAGCTGGTTGCGAATGCAAGCACAACATTGAATTCAAAATTCCAAACGAGATCCCACACGTTTATATCATCAATTCTTTGCAAGAATCACACGTGTGATTCTTGCAATCTTAATTCTGCAGAAGAGATGTAATGAGTTTTACGATTATAATTACAGATTTTAGTTGTTTAAACCTACTTACACAACCTGTTATATTTTCCCCGAATACTGCTCGTCAAAACTATAAGTATCAACGTTTTTTGATTCCGTTTCTTTTTAAAATGAGATTTTGTAACATTCAATATATTCTCATTATGACGTTTTATTATGTATATTCTAAGAACGTTATGGGAGAGACGATTGTGGATATTAGTTTATTATTCTTATCTGGAAACGTAACTTTGAAAGTCTTGTATTGAGATGTGTATAATAGTATGAATAAATAATGAAAAGTTGGCCTCTCTTGCTCGAAATCAGCTAAGCTCCAAGTGGGAAGCTGAATTCATTTATTCCGAAGGCCGTATGAGGGTTGGCTGCCAAAAAAGACCACGGTCTCATTGACCTCTCATAATGTTTCACGAATGAATTACAAAGGAGAGCAGACATCATAATTAAATTTAGCTTTGTTGGCGATCAAAGAAGGGGGAAGGGGGTGGAACAAATAAAATTAAGAGACAGAAAAAGAGCAAAAAATAAAAATAAACTTACCAAATCTTTGTTGGTTCCGGAGAAACAAAACGGTACGTTAAGCAATTTTGTATGATCGGAAACATGAGAACTAAAAAAAGCAAAAAAAACAAAAAAAAACAAGCCGCGCGTGCGTGGTACCCCTCTGTATGTGACTCGATGTGCCGAGTGTAAAATGCAATACATTTGGGAAATTTGGGGCATCCCCCCCCCCCTTTGCCCCCATGGGGGCGCGAACCAGAATTTTTCCAAGGTCAGCGATACTTATTTTCTATTAGGAACAATTGGCTCCATATTTTGGCCAAGTTTCAGAGAAATTGAATGGATGGATGAAAAGTTATGGGGCAAAACATGTCATTTTTTAACATTTCGGGGCCTTTTGACCGCCTGGGGGGGGGGGGGGCTAACCAGATTTTTTTCAAAAATCGGAGAATGTCACTTTTTAACCTGACCAAAGTTACAACTTCATGCAAAATTTCAGAGAAATTCAATGGATGGTTGCGGAGAAAAATCCGGACGGACGGACATGCCTCAAAACATAAGTCCCCCGATTTTATAAATCGGGGGACCAATAAAACAATCTTAAGGTAGAAAATAAAAATGTATGATGTACTGATTACAAACATGGGAAGGTTTACAGAGTACACTTCTTGTTGAGAAAGCTGCGCCCACTACCATGATGATCATCGGTTTAATGTCTGTTTTACATGCTGGCATGTGTTGGACGGCTTTTAGAAATGTTATCTCTAACCAAGTCTTTATTTATTCCACTTCATCTCAGCCCAATCTTTATCGCTTCTTCCCATGATTTCCTTGACACTCCCCTGCTAACTGACCATACTACCTTAACTGTTCTACACCCTAATAACCAAGTACTCTCATCCATGATTTCAATTTAACCAAAGCCAGGAAGTCCTCTTATTCTGCAGAAGTGCCTATACTGTTCAGATGATCTTTTTTAACTATCATTTGTGGGGGAAAACTGTAGAATAGATTCTCTTAACTATTTAGAAAAAGAAATACAAATTTGATTTCAAAATATAAAAATACCAATAAAATATGTAAAAAGTTAAGATGATTGAATTCAAAGAAAAAATATGTACGCAACGAAAGTACGAAATTATTATGCCAATAATGTGAATTTCAGATGTTAACGTTGATAGGGATCGACATTGTTACAGGTTTTTCCCCAGAGTTATCTTGGTTTTAACACGGAAGGGCGCTACTGGTGCGGAATTCTGTACGCTTGTTCCCCACATAGTGGAAACCTGTAAAACGAGACTCTTTATTCTCGGCACAACTTTCAAAGTAATCTATGTTCGACCTGTTCCCATTCTAAATAAACTTTTAAACCATAACGAGGTTATCTTTCTTATGGAGTCAACCGACCCTCAGCCTATGACCAAAGAAACATACAACTTTGTCGTATATTATTCCCTGAATGGAGTGTCGCCACTGGTTAGATAAGTAAATTTAAAGATTTCGTTTTTGCCTCTAACACCAATGTGCCATTTTCGTATTATCATGAAACAATTGTAAGCTTTCAATTCTTAGTTACTTTTGTTTACTTTCATGTAAATTACATGTCTCTTTTATCTAATTTTATATTTGTCCTTGACAAACTGTAAATAAACAAATGTTATTGTTAATGGTTGTTTCCCCTCTATATTTTCCATCCGGCATGGTGTAATATTTGTTAATACCGCAATAAAAGGCACTCGCATACTATAAACGACAAAATACATAAACAATAGCTACCACGTGTGCAGAGAATAACATTACAAACACATGGTCAGCTAAAATGATAAAGTTTTATTGCTGTAAAATGAGAAAATTGAATATCAAATCTTCCTAGTATATACAATGAATAGAACACAATTCAATTGCAATCATACACATTGAAGAAACGTGTAAAACAAAAATAAGTCAAATAACAAAAGAAGTCAACAAATGATTTAAATTATCAATAAATATGTTAGCAGAAAAGATCACCCCTTTTTAAATACAGATTAAGTTGTAATAAATTATCATAAAGCCACGAACTGCTCTGGTAAACGTTAATATATTTAAAAAGTAACCTGCCTCATATGCCGTTGGGGGTGGAGGTGTGCATATGTGTACGTTTCAACCGGAAGTGTGTCATTATTTATACAATGAGTTCAAATTAAAGGTTAGCGGTGGTAATTAAATATCGACGTGGACTGGTAACTTTAGCGTGCCATGTTTCAATTCTGTTTCATAGTACCACTTTCATTTAAAGACGTTGGTAACCTTTAAGTGGTCCCTGTCGTAAATACCCGATTTTAAAAAGAAATAGGCAAATCAATGCCCCAAAACAGACTGGAGTCGATCAAAAAAGTCGTATTGTGCTGATTCATACGGATGTTTGTTTTTAGTTAAGACTTCTACACAATAAATGATTTGATGGGAGAAAAAGTATAAAATCTTTATCTTAGAGAAATAACATTTTAAAAAGAAACGCTTATATTAAAAGTACTACAAAATAAATTATAACATTAAAAACAGTATTATGGACGGGATGATGTACAACTTCTGTAAGTTAATATGGAGACAAGTTTAAAATATTTATACAAAATCTTATTTATAATATTAAACTGTTTTGGAAAAAAAAGATATTTATGAATTTTCAATGTTAGCAATTTGCTATGGAGGTGACATTTATATACTTATGGACAAGAATACATCTATCGAATAAAAAAATTCTCAGAATGGTAATTTGGCAAAAAGTTCCTAAGGAAGGTAAGAAGGTACATTGCTAATATATTAATCAAAACAAGTCTGAGAGTCTATATAACTTGCAAAACAAATGCTTTTTAAGAAGTTATTCACTAGCCTATACATTGGGGAAATTACATTTATTGGGATTTGCAAATAAATAAACGTGGCTTCCATTTTTGAACACAGGCTAGATCAGTAAAATTCCAGCTCATAGCTGCTTCTATTGTGTTCATATTGTAAACATATAACATTATATATTTATAAAATACATAATATAAAGTGAAACAATAATTAATAACGATAAAGTAATAAATATATAAGGTAGGAAATGAAAACAATATGAAAACAGACAATAATAAAAAATAACATTTCTGAGATGATATTTACGTGCGTCAGATTAAATCAAGGCTTCAGTTTAAAATTCACAGATGATTATTGACTATGAAAACATGTGAACTTGGTAACAACCAAGATGAGAACAGACCAAAACATTTAAATTTAATATATAAAGAAAATTCAGTTGGATTCTCTAAATAGCATAACATCTGTCAAATCGATATTTGATTTTACCTAGCCAGTGATAACAACATAAATGTGGACAACAAGCCAAAGACAGTAATAAAACATTAAAAAAAAATAGAGAGACAAATGCAAATCTTCATAATTGCTCCATTTCATTTCTATCTTCTAATAAGAAGGCAAACATCTATTAATTCCGGATATTGGTTTAGCAGATGTTTAATTTTCTTAGTCAAAACTTTTGCAAATAAATCGCGACAATTTGGACAAAAGCCAATGCGTCATATTGATGCAGCAGATTTTAAAGTCGTACTAAAAGGAAAAAGTTAAGATTTATATTTATATCTACCGTCGGGAGAATTAAAGAAATCTGATTTTTGATGGGCATAAAATAAACATAAAAGATAATTAGAACAATGAAAAACGGCATTCATTTTATTGCAATCAAATGATGTGTAAGATAATGAAGAGTGACAAAAATGAATCGTGGACGAGTCCATTGTAGATGAGACGTCGATAAAGAAAAAAAAGGAGAAGGTTCCGCAGTACAAAGAGACTTGAATGACGGCGGTTTCAAAAACGCGAAGAGCTGAAGCGCTTGGTGATCGGAGTATCGAAGTACCGGAAGAATGTGAGTTTACCGATGTTTATGGCACCGATGAAGCTTTATTGGCTATGGTACCCAAGCCCGTCCTGCTGTTAGGCTTTCGTGTCCGCTAACTAAAAAGGCGGCTGATAAGCAAGTTGGTACAGTAAAGGAATCCCCTGACTTGTACTTCACCAAAGTGCTTGTGGAACAATTGCTTCAGTTCACGCTCGGATAGACAATGCAGAGCAAATTGCTTTCCAATCGGATGTATATACAAACGAGTCTCTAGCGGAAACCAAGTCTGTGACCTCAGCAAGAAAAAGACTTTCCCGAGACAAAAGTATGTAAAAAGATTTTTATATATGTGTGCGTAGCCGGCGTAAACCATCCGGTGATGGTAAATAAAGAAAACCAAATTTGTTCCATATACGTTCTATTCTTGGTCATTCTTGTTGGATCTTACCGTGTACCCTGAAAGAACGGGTAATGCAACAGATGTATCCGTATCCCTAAAATAAACAAAAAACAACTACAAAAATAAAATCATAACAAAATGAAGTACAATAAACGAAATAAATCATTTAAACTTTACAATTCTTGCTAGCAAGACGAAATGTGATTCTCTGACGACATTGTTACCTCATGGATATGGAAGTGGCACCTGGACTTTTACTAAACGATAAAAAAAAAAATCACCCGAAGGCTAAGCGTTTCTCATAACATTTCTTTGAGGCAGCAACCCATGAGAGAGCCACTCTATACACACACACACACACAAACAATAAAGAGAAGAAAAAGAGAAAGAGAGAGAGAGAAAATAGAGAGAGTTTACTAGTCACTGTTTGAGGGCTACGGATGAAATGGTCAGCGATGTTTTTTTATGGATGCGAAATAGGGATGTAGATCAGTGGAGAGACCGCACAGAATGTACATCAAGCTATTGGCAGAGGAAAAACAATGCATCTATGAAGATCTGCCTGGTGCGATGGAGGATAGAACGAGATGAGATGACGCGAGAGAGTCAAGAAGATCCGTAGTACTAGCACGACACGATGGTGCTGATACAATACATAATATAAGAGCCGGCCGAGGACTGGTTCATAATACTGAAAGAGTTGGAACTCTAAAATATACCTGAAACCGATAAATAAAATATTGCTCTATAGAGAATTGTGTGAAAAACGAACTTATTGAATTTCCGGGCTTGGGAAAATGTTACGTTTTAGACTCAATAGTTTGTAATTTAGCTATTGTCTTAATATCCTGAACATTGGAGAAAATCCATTTTAGTCGGGTTCATGGCCCCTTGGAGTGAGCTCAGTATGATGATTTCCTACCATCAGCCGCATACGTAAAGTCCAACTTTGTGTTTAATTGTCTACACATAGTTACATGCCACACCCACAAATATATGACACACACACACATCACATATGCCACATAAATGACACACATATATTATATATATATGATATATCTATATATTCCATATATACATATGTATGATATATCTATATATTCCATATATACATATGTATGATATATCTATATATTCCATATAATTATCTTCATAATGTATGATATATCTATATATTCCATATATACATATGTATGATATATCTATATATTCCATATATACATATGTATGATATATCTATATATTCCATATATACATATGTATGATATATCTAGATATTCCATATATACATATGTATGATATATCTAGATATTACATATACATATGTATGATATATCTAGATATTAACATATACATATGTATGATATATCTAGATATTAACATATACATATGTATGATATATCTAGATATTAACATATACATATGTATGATATATCTAGATATTAACATATACATATGTATGATATATCTAGATATTAACATATACATATGTATGATATATCTAGATATTAACATATACATATGTATGATATATCTAGATATTAACATATACATATGTATGATATATCTAGATATTAACATATACATATGTATGATATATCTAGATATTAACATATACATATGTATGATATATCTAGATATTAACATATACATATGTATGATATATCTAGATATTAACATATACATATGTATGATATATCTAGATATTAACATATACATATGTATGATATATCTAGATATTAACATATACATATGTATGATATATCTAGATATTAACATATACATATGTATGATATATCTAGATATTAACATATACATATGTATGATATATCTAGATATTAACATATACATATGTATGATATATCTAGATATTAACATATACATATGTATGATATATCTAGATATTAACATATACATATGTATGATATATCTAGATATTAACATATACATATGTATGATATATCTAGATATTAACATATACATATGTATGATATATCTAGATATTAACATATACATATGTATGATATATCTAGATATTAACATATACATATGTATGATATATCTAGATATTAACATATACATATGTATGATATATCTAGATATTAACATATACATATGTATGATATATCTAGATATTAACATATACATATGTATGATATATCTAGATATTAACATATACATATGTATGATATATCTAGATATTAACATATACATATGTATGATATATCTAGATATTAACATATACATATGTATGATATATCTAGATATTAACATATACATATGTATGATATATCTAGATATTAACATATACATATGTATGATATATCTAGATATTAACATATACATATGTATGATATATCTAGATATTAACATATACATATGTATGATATATCTAGATATTAACATATACATATGTATGATATATCTAGATATTAACATATACATATGTATGATATATCTAGATATTAACATATACATATGTATGATATATCTAGATATTAACATATACATATGTATGATATATCTAGATATTAACATATACATATGTATGATATATCTAGATATTAACATATACATATGTATGATATATCTAGATATTAACATATACATATGTATGATATATCTAGATATTAACATATACATATGTATGATATATCTAGATATTAACATATACATATGTATGATATATCTAGATATTAACATATACATATGTATGATATATCTAGATATTAAC
>OY744530.1:16803076-16828076 GCA_963556195.1 Sepiola atlantica | reverse complement strand
TAAATTGTGGCTACGTACGTTATTTTATTGTCAGTAACATCGTACAGCAATAAATGAAAATTCGCTAGTCAGAATCAAAGTTTCATTTGTCAGTTTAAATGCTATGTAGGTCCAAATTTTATAATTCGATCGAAATAATTGTATATGGATTGGATTTTCTTAAGTATTATATCACATACACCCAAAAATGTTCTTATAAATTATTTCTTACCGTTATTCCTGAATCCATCCATTTTATTCTTAAAACGAGGGCCCGCGCTAAAAGTCTATCGGTGTCGGTTAGTCAATGAACCTGCGAGAAAATAAATAACTGATTGAAATGAATAAGCAGACGACATCTAAACTTGATAACTGAATTTTTGACGTCTGCAAACAAGCCTGCTCAAACCCTAACTCTAATTCCTAACCTTGCCCAACCCCTAACCCCGCTCTAACCCTAATTCCAAACCTTAACCCTAATTCCAAACCTTTACCCTGCCTTAAACTTAACCCAAAACCCTAACGAAAACAACAATAATAATCAGAAGAAAAAAAATAATTTTCGTAAAATTCAAAAAAAACACTTACTTGATTAACTTTTAAATTTAAACACTTATTTGAATCGCTTGTTTACTCGTTCAAAAAATAAATATTTATTTCATACAAATTTTTTGCTGTAATTTTTTGCTTTTTTTCCCCCTGCTTAGAAATTCAACCTCATTTATGCTTTTTTGGACGCAGGTAAGTCAACGGACTTTTCTTTCGGCACTGTCCGACCTTTTACGTAAACATCCGGTAAGTACCGACACCGAGGCACTTTTACTGTGGGTCCTAATTAAAAAAAACACCAAAACGAGTGTACACCATCTGTCAATCATGACGAAAAGAAATTATGCTTCGTCAATGTTCGCACTAATATTCCTATTCCTATAAAATAACTTCTCAATCGGTCAAGTTAAAAAAGAAAGAAGAAAACATCTCAAACTGGAAATTTAAAAAAATACGAAAAAAAAACGAACAACATCTGTAGAGAAAGAAGAAAGAAAGAAAACGTATCATTATGGGAATAGAGTTAAAGGACTTCTTTCCGAAGAGACGATTTATATTTACTTATATACAAATTAACACACATTGGTCTCAATTATAAAGTTGGCAACGTGTTACACTAGTAATGACTATTTTAAAAATAATTAAGTAATTTCTTCTAAACGTATTTTACTCGTCACCAAATTATATAATTCTGCGATAAATTTTTAAAAAAACATTTTTCGCTAATAAATTATCAGTGTGTGAAGAAAAGATGTTAAAAATGTCCGCTATCTTTAGAAATGAAGGTCTCAACTGATTCACCTCTCATTCTTCTTTCTAGTAAATTAATTACACCTAAGGTTTTCAACCTTTGACATTACGAAATAAAAACGAAAAACAAAAAACAAAAAACGATGTTGAGTTTAGTTTTTTCTAAATCCTTTTGATTTTTGGTCAAACCGAATTCCGTGATGTCCTAGTTAAAACGTGTAAAATACGTTTTCATCTATTAGTTTGGCTCCCCCCCCCCTTTGAGTTTTGAATAATACTTAGCGACCGATGCATATCCAAGCCATTCTACTGCTTTTCATGATATATACTAGCCCATTCACGCGTGTGGCACGAAAAGCGCTGATATCGCCTTTTATCTCACTAATATTGCCCCCAAACAAATTAAAGGGTCATGATACAATGCTTCTAGGTCCCTTGAAAACATCGGCTTTTTTTAAAAACATATTTCGCCCCTAACAAGGCAGGCCGCCACTGTAGACGTAAGGGGCTACAAAGAATTAGGATGACACCTAAAACCTACACCCTAATTTAGGAGCTGTGCAGCAAGATGTCTGTTTACATTAGTTTTTAATTTCTGCATGTCGGTACAGTCGCGGAAACATATAGCAGGAAGGGAGTTCCAGCAGCCGGCAGCACGAGAAAAGAAGCTATTGGAGTAGAAGGCTCTCCGGCATCTGGGGACCTCCACAGTGAATGGATGAATTGTAGTTGTTTGTCGAGTTGGTCTAGTGTATTTACGTCGATGAGGCACGAGAGCAGCAAGTTCATTGGAGCACAACCCATTGAAATACTTGTAACACAGGCACAAGGATGCTACATTGCGGCGATGGGACAGGGGCTGGAGGTTGGTGGATAGTAAGGGACCTATTAAGTTGGCGACTCTTTTTTGGACATTGTCTAAGAGGGAGAGACTAGTGGATGATGCACCAGCCCAGATGTGGCAATAATACTCCATGTATGGGCGGATGGTGGCTTTGTAGAGATATAGCATACTGTCAGGTGTGAGGAGTTTACTAGTACGGTAGAGGGAGCCCACCTTATTTGCTGCAGCTTTGGCAATGTCTTCAATGTATTTGTTCCAATTCATATTAGCTGTGAATGTTATGCCGATGAGTTTGAATGTTGAACTCTCAGGTAGGGTGTTATTTGCCATGACAATCGGTGGTTGAAGAAGTTTCTTGTATTTATTGAAAGGAGTTTTGTTTTGGCAGCATTAAATGTTACCAACCATTTATGACCCCAATCCACTACAGCCCGGAGGTCATTTTCTAATGATCCAGCCATTGCCTCGGATATGTACGCGTCCATTTTGCTTACATGACGAGAGAAAAGCGTGGTGTCGTCAGCAAATAAACCAATCTCAGACTCAATGTCATCAGGGAAGTCGTTTATGAAGATCAGGAACAATAAAAGTCCAACGATAGATCCCTGGCATTTATGTCATGTTGCTTAGATTAACGACCATTGACGACAACCTAGATCTTTCTTTTGGTTAGGAAGGATCTAATTGTATTAAATATTTGCCCAGTAATACCATATGAGCATATTTTTAGGAGAAGACCTTTATGTCATACCTTGTCAAAGGCCTTGGATATATTAAACGCTACTTCCCTAGCTTCACCTGCCTTGTCCAGTGTACGATATATTCGTATAAAGATGACCGTTAAGATATCCGCAGTAAATTGTGCTTTTCTAAATCCATACTGGCGGTCAGAAATAAGTTTAGCATTAACTAAGTGCCGAACTATCGCTAAATTAATTAAGGATTCAAAGATTATAGCAAAGATCGGGAGTAGACTGATTAGGCAGTAGTTCTGAGGATCAGTTACATCCTCAAAATTCTTGAAGACCGGTACCACAGAGGCGATTTTCCAGCTATCAGGGAAGCAAGATTCAGCTAGGCATTTGTTGTAGAGTTTGGAGAAGGCAGGGGCCAGTTCCGCAGAGCATTTCCTTATTACTATTGCAGGTATAAGATCAGACCCACAAGCTTTGCAGGTGTCAAGGTTTTTTTTATGATGTCGCTGACCAGGTCATCAAGTGTGGCTTCGATCCGCAATAGGTGGGGTGATTTTCTGAGTCCAAAGTGAGGTTTAAGGCGAAACGTTGGACACGTAGTTCAGCCTTATCAGTTGCCGTGCAAGCGACATCATTGTGGTTTGATAGTGGTGGAATTGTTGATTGACCATTGTTGACCACACTATTGTAGATTTTCCAGAAATCGCGAATACCTAGTTTCTGTGACTGAATCGTTTTTTGATTATCTCTGTATACCTTCTCTTTGCTTAACTTATCACAGCCTTACAATTATTTCTGGACTCAATAAATTTCTGTGTAGCTGACTTATGGCGGCCGAATTTACGTAATGCTTGCTGCCTCTCAGCAATGGCATCTGCACATTTCGAGGTAAACCACTGAGGAGAGTAGGGATTGCTGAAGAATTTTCGCATGGGGACATAGGCTTCAATGCCTGCTTTGACCCATTCGGTTAACTTATTTGCACACTGATCAGCAGGGAGTGTTCAGCATTTCCGAGCGGGCTATGGGCTTTCGTCACACAAGCCTCGGCATTGAGGTCAGGAACAGGTCGAGAAATGAGGCTTGCTGGTCTACTCGATCGGGGATGTGGGTTGGGAAATCGACAGTCTGAGAGAGGGAGTGAGCTAAGGAGAAATTATACGTAGATTTACCGGCTGCGTCAGTAAAGCTGGAGAATCCCAAACAGTCACGGTGGTGTGCATTAAAATCCCCAAATACATGTATCTGGGCATTCGAGTCGAGTGAGAGTGCTCTATCTATGCTATCGGTGACAGAGTTTAGCAGGGAACAGTTATGGGTCGAAGGTGAATGGTATAAGAAATATAAGTATCTAACGCTGTGATGTAAAGCCAATCTAAAGCACGTGTAGTATTGGTCATATGGATCTAACCTATGTTCTCTTGTCAGGGGGAGGGTATTCCGAACATAAAGTCCTTGCTCGTGCATATGTTTGTCAGAGTAGTTACGGTAGAGTGGGAGGTAGTTTGGCTCAACTTAGCGTGCACATCGACCCCGAGATTTGAAACCCGAACCAATCGTCCGATTCTCTACCCTCTGAGCTAACAGATAGCTGTTTCACGACTTTGTAACTATCTGTGGATAACTTTATGTACATAATACAACTCTGTGGATCGTATCTATAGTTTGTTTGTCTCCATGCCCAATGCGTGACATCACAAAAGCATAATATCTTCCACTAGAACAAGTTGACGACATTTGGAAGATATCCTTCATGGCGTTATAAATGATGCCATCATCCCTTAAAACAGAAAACATAGATGGCACGTGACCTGAAGGATCATAGACTATGTTAGCAGTGACCACACACACACATATATATATATATATATATATATATGAGAGGGGGGAGAGAGAGAAAGCGACGGTACGAATGTTGTACTAATTTTTCTGTACCAAAATTAATATATATATATATATATATATATATATATATATATATATATATATATATATATATTAGACGGACCATTCAGACCCGGAGGTCGCAATTCCTGTCTGTTTAGTCTGGCTTGTTCACGAAATCCTCGGCTTTTAGAAATATAACCCAACAACAATATATATTCCGGAGCTACATTACTCAGAGTACTTGGATAAGTATATTTCATTTTGATCAAATGGGTTATAACATTATCTTGGGGTCGTCGTTACACTCGATATCAATAAAAAGAAACTGGTTTTATTTTATTTATAATTTGAAAATTACAGAAATGTAAAAATAAGAATATAAATATTAATAAATGGTTCAGGGTTTGGAGCATGCGTCCTTATTGTTTATAGAGAAACGCCGGGTGTGCCTCGAGAGATTAAAGACTATACATTTAGGAATGTTTATTTCAATTAATGTTACTTTACTTATGTAGTGTTACTGGACCGACGATTCACCGGTGAAGGGACGAGTTACAGCCCCTAGCGATGACTCGGTTAGAATGTATTTTGACCGCCAATAAACCTTGTTACTTGTCCTATACGTCACCCTGTCTTACTACTTACTTAACCCAGCGATAACATTACATGGTGTCAGATAAAGGATACAATTTGTGGAGACCAAAAAAAAAAAAGTAAAAGATCGGATATCGTAATAAGAAAAACAAAGGATTTCTAAGAGAAAGAAAATTCTACTATCGATAAACAAACGACTTACGGAAAACGGTCCCACAAAAACAAAAAAAAAGTAAGAAAAGAGAGAACAGCGAGTACAGAAATTTGTTTTTCTCATATATATCGTATACTTTTGAAAAATGCCTCACACGGACATAAAGCAATATTTCTTCTAATATACCACCCCCCGAACGAATGACTCTCGTTGGAAATGTTGCTAATAACTGGCGAAAATTTAAACGAAATTTTATCGATTATTCGATCGCTAGTAGATTGTCTAAAGAAGCAGATACTTCATATCAGACATCGTTATTTTTAGCAACTATCGGGGAGGATAGTTACGATATATATGAAGGGTTGAACTCTGAGGAAGAAAAGACGGACCTAGAGAAGGTGATGAAGAACTTTGAAGATTTTTTCGTGAGCGAAACACACGAAGCTTACGAATCCTATACATTCCATCTTCGCAAGCAAGAAGTATCGGAAGGTATCGAGACCTATATAGCTGCTCTTCGACAACTTGCAAATAACTGCAATTCTAGACAGCAACAGGATAGGCTTATTCGAGACCAAGTCGTTGTCGGAGTTCGAAGCGATACCGTCAGAGAAAAGTTACTGTCTGATAAACAGCTTACTCTAGACAAGTGCCTACAAATAGGTAGAGCCTACGAAACTTCGAAACAACAGACGCAGACCATTTTCTCCGGTGCCGATGCAGCGGATCCTCAAATCAACCGGGTTACGAAGCGAACCTACAAGACAAACTTCCCCAAACAACCACATCCGAAATCGAAAATGCCTAGCAAATGCACACGCTGCGGGAAATTTCCATTCCACAATAGAAATGACTGCCCAGCAAAAGATGCACGCTGCAGAATTTTTCGCAGAAAGGGCATTATGCAAAATTTTGCAGAACCGATAAGGCGAAGGTTAGAGAAATAAGAGAGGAAGAAGAAAATCATTTTTTAGGGTCTGTCACTCTCGAAAATATAGGTACAATTACCACTGAGGATAATACAAATTGGCAGGCTAAAATTAAGGTCACCACTAAGACCCGTACCAAAATTATAAATTTTAGGCTGGATACAGGTGCAGATGTGACCGTAATCCCGGACCGGTTCTTCAGGAAAAATTCCCCACTCATCCAACCCACAAACAAAAGACTGTACGGACCGGGTCATCATGAGATAAACCTCATAGGATGTGTTAAGGCCAAACTGGTCACAGAAAAAGTAAGCTTGCAACAAGACCTTTATGTTATAGAGAGTCTGCAAGAACCTCTACTAGGAGGACCAGCAATCAAAGCCCTCAACCTGCTGAAAGCAGTTAATAGAGTGACAAGCGAATGGCACCAGTATAAGAAAGAGTTCCCAGAACTGTTCACAGGCCTAGGGAAACTGGAACATGTGTACCAGATACGTTTGGAGGCAGGAGCTCAGCCCTTTTCCATTGCTACCCCTAGAAGATTGCCGTTGCCTATGAAACAGAAGGTTCAGGAAGAACTTAAACGTCTGGAGAACGAGGACATAATATGTCCAGTCAAATCACCAACTGATTAGTGTGTCCCAATAGTCGCCGTCCAAAAAGCTAACGGTAAAGTTAGGTTATGCGTCAACTTTACCAAGCTAAACGAGAGCGTGAAACGGGAAAAATTTCCTTCACCCACCACAGACCAATTACTGGCCGATCTCGATGGAGCCACAGTGTTTAGCAAGCTCGACTGCAACAACGGTTTCTACCAAATCGTCCTACACGAAAAATTGCAGGTCCTTACCACATTTATAACACCTTATGGGAGGTACTGTTTCAAACGACTTCCATTCGGGATAAGTTCTGGGCCAGAAATCTTTCATAGGGAGATGACACACATTTTGTCCGGAATACCAGGAGTCATCTGTGATATAGATGACGTCCTAATAAGTGGAAGAAACCAGCAGGAGCACGACCAGCGACTAAAAGCAGTACTGCAGAAAATGAAGGCTGCAGGAGCTACACTCAACGATAAATGTGTATTTTCTGTCAGAAACAAAGTTTCTGGGTCACATTATATCAAAAGAGGGAATACAAATAGATCCCGAAAAAGTAGCAGCAATTATGGACTTGCCCAGACCTGAGAATGTGTCCGAATTACGACGCTTACTGGGCATGGCAAACCAGGTTGGAAAATTTGCTAGGAATCTAGCCAAAACCACCAAACCACTCCGAGAGCTTCTTAGGAAAGAGTCAGAATGGATCTGGGATGAGCCTCAGAAAGCAGCATTCCAGACCCTGAAGAAGCAACCGAGTTCTGCACCAGTACTGACTCATTACAATTCCAACAAGCCGACAAGGTTATCAGCAGATTCATCTAGCTATGGCCTAGGCAGTGTACTACTGCAGAAGCAAGAAAATGACTGGAGACCGGTATTTTATGCTTCACGATCTCTGACAGAAACAGAGCAGAGATATGCACAGGTTGAGAAGGAGGCACTAGCAGTCACTTGGTGTTGTGAAAAATTTGCGGACTACTTGGTCGGAATGCCAAAATTCACAGTCGAAACAGACCACAAACCACTGTTGGCACTGTTGAAGTCGAAGCGACTCGACGAATTGACTCCAAGAATTCAACGTTTCCGCATGAGGTTAATGAGATTCTCCTATGATATCATATACACAGCGGGAAAAGACCTCACAACAGCAGACGCTTTGTCCCGAGCACCTGGGAGTAGTCCTGTTATACAGGATATCCAGCAGGAGACAGAGACCGACTCATTTATCCGCTCAGTCATAGGAAATATCTCGGCGAGCGATAAACGATTGGAGGATATCCGACTAAAACAAAATACTGACCAGGTCTGCAGTCAGGTAATCAAATATTATGAGATGGACCACTGGCCCGAAAGAGCAAGGCGGGACCCTGAACTAAAACAGTACTGGTTTGTCAACCAGGACCTAACAGTTTACCAGGGACTTCTAATGTACCAGAGCCGACTTGCCATTCCTAATATACTTCAAAAAGACATTCTAGAGCGTCTACATGAGGGACACCAAGGTATTGTTAAATGCCGAGCACTAGCTCGCGAAAGTGTGTGGTGGCCTGGCATCTCTAAACAAATTGCAGACAAAGTTGGCGAAATGTGGTATCTGTGAAAAAGAACGAAAATATCCACCAGAACCACTACAACCCACCAAATTACCTGCATATCCATGGCAGAAAATAGGAATGGATCTGTTCGAATTCATGAGACACCGATATCTTCTGATTGTCGATTATTTTTCCAGGTGGATTGAAATAGCCCATTTACGGACAACCACCTCAGCCAGCATAATAGAGCATTGCAAATCAATATTCGCTAGGCATGGGATCCCAGAGACACTCATATCTGACAACGGTCCCCAATTCAGTTCTAGTGAATTCAGGAACTTTTCAAATGTTTTTGACTTCCTGCACCTCACAAGTAGCCCCCATCATCTGCAAGGAAACGGAGAAGCTGAACATGCAGTCCAGACAATAAAAAACTTATTGAAGAAAGCAAGTGACCCATACATAGCACTGCTAAATTATCGCAGCACTCCTCTGCAACACGGCAAGAGTCCTGCAGAGCTGTTAATGAATAGAAAACTAAGAACACGGATCCCTACCATTCCTCAAAGAAATTCATTTGATCAGCAAAACATCGAGGAACATAGAAGGGCAGACACCCGGCTCAAAGCCAGACAAAAGCAAAACTATGACAAACGTCATCGGGCTAAAGATCGTCCTGCCTTTGAAAAAGGACAACCAGTCTGGGTCAAGATACTACAGCTGTACTGGTCTTAGGTAAGTAAAACTGTCATGCAAAAATACTATGTAAACACATAAAATGTATGCAAAATACTATGTAAACACATGAAATGTATGCAAAATACTATGTTAACACATGAAATGTATGCAAAATACTATGTTAACACATGAAATGTATGCAAAATACTATGTTAACACATGAAATGTATGCAAAATACTATGTTAACACATGAAATGTATGCAAAATACTATGTTAACACATGAAATGTATGCAAAATACTATGTTAACACATAGTATTTTGCATACATTTCATGTGTTTTCATAGACCTTCTGTTTGAGAATGTATTTTATGTTAGTCAACGAAACCCATCAATAGTTACCCAGTAAAAGCAAGGGCTGTGTAATCTCGGACTACACCTCTCTGGAACCAGCGGTACTCGATTCCAGTGGTAAGGAGAAGTCCCGGACAACTGGAATCAATGCCGGAATAAGCAGAGAGAGAAAGAAAGAGACAGAGAGAAAGGGAGGGGGCGTGTGTTATTTCAGTTTTTTCTTCTCCTAGACTAGTTGCACAACCCTACTATTTAATCCATAACTTGAGGGAGGATATCTCTTTCCAAAGATTATTAGTAAAAGTGATGCAGTAGCCCCAAACAGAACTCGAACTCTGAATGCCGAGTCCACGTCTATAACCACTGCACCAAGCAACACACACATTATATATATATATATATATATATATATATGTATGTGTGTGTGTGTGTGTGTGACAAATAAAAGTATTAAAAAAATCCGACGTTGTGAATTAAAATGGAAAAGCTGAAGACCTACAACTTACCGTTTCTCTTAGCTGTTGTGTGAGCTTTATCAAGAGAGAGAAAAGCTAAAACTGGCAAAAATAAGTCTTTCATATTAGCAGTCGTCTGGGCTTGATTCAATAATTGGTTAGCTTAAATAATGTTAATTATTGGGCGAGTATACCTACTAATATATCAAAATATTCAATTGAGAATAGCAAGAAATGAAAAGTCAGCCAGAGGCAACTTGTTGAACTCGAGGTGAGGATTTCTAGACTGTGCAAATTACCTCACATGGCTCAAAGAGAAGGTAGGAGAGAGACGACATTAGTCCGTTTGGGATCACACAGATGAGATGGGCTGACAAAATATGATAAACACTGATTATATATATCTGTCTCTTTCTGGTCAGTGATTTGGAACGAAGATAAAGTTGAATAAATCCCCTCTGTTTTCCATAAGTTTTCTCGATTTAGTCCTTTAAGTATAAATAAGGAGCTTTGAATTCAGTATGTCAAGTCCTCAGTGCAGGGAGAACAAAAAACTACGAAAGTAACGATTACGGCAACTTAGTTTAACAATTACGGCAACAATGGTTGAAACGCAACAATAATATTTTGATCTGAAGCTGAAAATCCGACAAGATGAATGTGTGTGGGATATAAGCTTTTGAGAAATTAAAAACAATTAAATTTTAAAAAAAACTGCATCTCACTGCTTTAATTTTCAGTCTTTACCTAGTATTTCATCCAGAATCCTCTTTGGGTATGATAATTTTTCGGACGACCTTCATAAGTCAGTTACGAAATGCAAAAACCGGTAGAAATTCTTATATTAGTTTCAAGCGCATACATCTGTTAAAACAATTATACAAGTCGCAACTATTTTTTGTCTGTCCAGGTAAAGTTCAAGATACATTAATACTTTATTATACAATGTATATTACATTCATATAATATAATCAATGAGTTAAAAAGGAAAAGCGGAAGACCTAAAACTCAATGTTTTGCCCTGCTGTTGCGTGGGCTTTATCAAGAGAGAGAAAAGCTAAAAGTGGCAAAAAACAAAATATAAATGTATGGTACATACATTGGCTAATTTGTGTTCAGTAATGAAAAATCATAAGAGATGATCTGTTAAAATATGTTCAACCCTAAAGATTGTGCATCAAAGAATAAAAACACGGTCAGCCTATTAAATATTTTTACAAAATAAAATTGAACTTGACGTGTAAAATTTAAACTTCAAATTAAAAAAACAAACACAAAGCTTATTTCCTTCAACAACTACAAGAAACCCCTTCAACCACCGATTGGCATGGCAAATAACACCCTACCTGAAAGTCCAACGTTCAAACTCCTCGGTCTAACATTGACAGGTAACATGAATTGGAACAAATACATAGAAGACATTGCCAAGGCTGTTTCCCTTTGCCGTGCTAGAAAACTTCTAACACCTGACAGTATCCTATACCTCTACAAAACCACCATTCGCTAATGCATCGACTATTGTTGTCACATCTGAGCTGGTGCACCATACACTAGTTTCTCCTTCTTAGACAAGTTTTAAAAAAAGAGTCGCTAATTTAATTTTTTTTTAACATAGTTCGCCCCAAACAAGACAGGACGCCACTGTAGACGTAAGGGACTACTGAGAAAAAAGGGAGAAAGTTTGGGGGGTGCAACCTAAATTGGAAGCTGCACAGCGAGATGTCTGTTTACATTAGTTTTGAATTTCTGCATGTCAGTATCGTCGGAGAAACAGGGGGCAGGGAGGGAGTTCCAGAGGCCAGCAGCACGAAGAAAGAAACTATTGGGGTAGAAAGCTCTCCAGCATCTGGGGACCTCCATAGTGAATGGATGGGATTTAGCTGATTGTCGAGTTGGTCTAGTGAATTTACATCGAGGGTGCACCAGAGTAGCCAGTTCATCAGAGCATAATCCATTGAAGTATTTGTAAAACAAGCACAAGGATGCTACATTGCGGCGATGGGACAGGGATTGGAGCTTGGTTGACAGTGAGGGACCTATTAGGTTGTCGACTCTTTTTTGGACCTTGTCAAGGAGGGAGAGAGTAGTAGATGATGCACCAGCCCAGATGTGGCAACAGTACTCCATGCATTGGCAGATGGTGGCTTTGTAGAGATATAGGATAATGTCATGTGTGAGAAGTTTACTTTGCTGCAGACTTGGCAATGTCTTCAATGTATTTGTTCCAATAGGTCCTTCACTATCCACCAAGCTCCAGCCCCTGCCACAATGTTGCATTCTTGTGCTTGCTTTACAAGTACTTCCATAGAATGTGCTCCGATGAACTTGCTGCTGTGATGCTCTGTCGACGTAAATACACTCGACCAACCCGTCAATCAGCTAAATTGCATCCATTCACTGTGGAAGTCCCCAGATGCCGGAGAGCCTTCTATTTCAATAGATTCTTTCCTCGAGCTTCTGGCATTTGGAACTCTCTCCCTGCTCCCTGTTTCCCGACTGTATCGACATCTAGCTGCACAGCTCCCAATTCAGAATGATCTCCTAAATTTTACCTTAATTCTCAATAGCCCCTTCAGTCTACAGTGGCAACTTTCCTTGTTTGGGGTGAACTCAGTTAAAAAGAAAACACAAAATAAAACAAAACAACAACAAAAAAAAACTCTTTATTTGTATAGAATTCAGTTTTCGAGAAATACTTGCGTGAAACACGAGTTGTGAAGCAGAAGCCCGAAAGTGCATTTGTTGATTAGATGATATAACCAAAACAATAGCCGTGCAATGACTGGTAAAATTAATTCCACTAAACGTTTGCACCACTTGTATGTTCGCTTACGAAAATTAAAATCAAGATATGATTTAGTGAAACATTAAAATCAAGATATGACACTAAACATTAAAATCAAGATATGACACTAAACATTAAAATCAAGATATGACACTAAACATTAAAATCAAGATATGACACTAAACATTAAAATCAAGATATGACACTAAACATTAAAATCAAGATATGACACTAAACATTAAAATCAAGATATGACACTAAACATTAAAATCAAGATATGACACTAAACATTAAAATCAAGATATGACACTAAACATTAAAATCAAGATATGACACTAAACATTAAAATCAAGATATGACACTAAACATTAAAATCAAGATATGACACTAAACATTAAAATCAAGATATGACACTAAACATTAAAATCAAGATATGACACTAAACATTAAAATCAAGATATGACACTAAACATTAAAATCAAGATATGACACTAAACATTAAAATCAAGATATGACACTAAACATTAAAATCAAGATATGACACTAAACATTAAAATCAAGATATGACACTAAACATTAAAATCAAGATATGACACTAAACATTAAAATCAAGATATGACACTAAACATTAAAATCAAGATATGACACTAAACATTAAAATCAAGATATGACACTAAACATTAAAATCAAGATATGACACTAAACATTAAAATCAAGATATGACACTAAACATTAAAATCAAGATATGACACTAAACATTAAAATCAAGATATGACACTAAACATTAAAATCAAGATATGACACTAAACATTAAAATCAAGATATGACACTAAACATTAAAATCAAGATATGACACTAAACATTAAAATCAAGATATGACACTAAACATTATTCCAATTCTAATCAAAATCCATTACCTGATTCTATAAAATGTCAAAAATCAAACACGTTTTAAAAAAAAATGGAAATTCAGAGAATCTTGCTTAATTGGGGCCGAATAACAATGGATCAAATTCAATGTAAATCTGAAATTTTTAAATTTTCAAATGAGAGATTGTGCCCAGATTATGCGCTGTTCTAAACCCTTTAAAATACCCCAAATTAATTAACATTTCGGGAATTAATTAATGTCTAATACCTATTGTTAAAATTTCCGAAGAATCGAAGGTATCTAAATTTTTATGAAGGGATTCCGGCAAAGTTTTAACCCCTTTGCATCAAACTAAATTAAACTAAATATATCCCACATCACAATTTCTTCTTAAGACCCTTTAAGCTTAATTCTTACCTCACGACATTTTCTATAATCAAAATCATGTATGGATTTTGATCAAAATTGAAATAAGAAACACCAGGTTTCGTACCATTATATCTTTATTTAAATATTCGTAATGTTTCATAAAAGTAGTGCAAAACTATTCAGTTTGGCCATTAATTTTACCCATCCAAGGACGGGTATTCTTATAGTATATATATATCTCACTACTCTAACTAATTAATACTACGAAAACTTTAAAAATATTTTTGTATACTTTGATATTTGTTATTTTTCCCCCTTTTTAACAACTTTTGTAATCAATTTAGTTTTATGTTGTGTCTATGTCTACATTGTTTTGTGTTTTACAAAGATCTTGGCAAAATTGTTTTTTCTCTATGCTATTATACATATTTTGTTTCTTCAGCTCCCATTATAGTTGGATTGTTGTTTCATTAACATATATTTATATCATTAGTCCACCCACATCTCCAATCCAACAACCCCACCATTTACTACTATGTGCTCTCCAGAATTATTAAATTAAATGTAAAAAAAAAAATCTAAAATGTAAAATAAAAAAAATATTCGCCAAAAATATAACATTTTTTTCTGTCCTACATGACAGATAGTACTATATTCACTAATATATATATATATATATATATATATATATATGAAGCAAAAGCAATCCAACAAAAGATATAAGCGTCAACTAATATCTTATAATTAGTGAAACATCCGGATAAACACTGAAGCTCAATATACTGGATAGAGCATTAATATTATAATATAAAATGAAGTAATAAAATAAGGTGTCAATCAAATTTTATTAGAATTCAAAGTTCAAGCAAAGTATCCCTAAGTCCTTAGCTCATGAGTTTTCAAAGATAATTCTTCTCTTCAGAGGACCATTACCGCAGTTATATTATAATTATATATATATATATATATATATATATATATATATTATGAGAGAGAGTGAGAAGTAGTATAAATTTGTAAAATAATTAATGTAAAACTAGTTTAGAAAAATCTCGCTTGAAACTATCTATACGAATTTTATTCAACTTGCTAAGAAGAGTAGAAGCTCGATATTTCTTTATATGATAAAATAGAGCTGAATATGTCTTTGTAAATTTAAAATATGAACTTAAATCAAGTTTCTGAAGCGGTTGTATTTGGATTTCAATGTGTCGGTTTTGTTACCGAAATCCTCTTTAAGGAAAGACTGTACTTGGTTGGATTCATTTGACTCTTTTTTTCTGCTTATCTTTATTGGCCATGCAGGTTTCATTGCATGTCTTTATGGGTTTTGTTTTCCTGAAAAAAAACAATCTTTATCTCTTAACGGTATAGGACATACTGAATACATTGATTTTATGGTTTGCTATATTCCAGTCTATCTAATAATAAACCATGCTTATAGGAATTTATTCTTCTGAAACTCGATTTAAATGCCATTTTAAATCTATAACCACACACATATATATATATATATATATATATATATATATATTTATATATATAATTACTTATTTGTGATTATCGATACTTTCTAAATAATACTAGGAAAAAAATGAACAACTATTCTGATGCAAATCTACTAAAACAAATACACCAAAAAAGTCAAACTATTTGGAATCGTGAATATATATTTTTAGTCTCCGTAAACAAACGAAGAAAAAAACAAGATATTTTTCTCGTAAACAAATGGTATTGTCTTTCCTCAGTGGGCACAAACTTTTTAAAGGCTTACATGACAAACAAACAAAAAGTAATCAATCGATGGAAGAAAAAAAATCTATCGATCAGAGATTGTTGGTAAGAACTGATCAATAGCGAAGGATCAATAATTTTGGATATATTCGACAACTAAATAACCAGTCGGTGATATTTGCGAGTTTTCTCCCAGGCTTACCTCCTGTCAGTCTCTTCGATCAGGTTTCTTTAAAAACAAACCAAAAAAAAAAAATTTTTTTTTAAAGAAAAAAAAAATGGATAAAAAACTCAACTTTCTGACATTGTTGTTGTTGAATATTTTTATCAGCTACTTAAGATGGTGAACAAGAAAATAAATAATGGATATTAAGAAGAGGCGTCCATTCGTTATGCGCATCAGACTGAAGCGTGACAGACCAAAAATGCCGTTTCAAACTTAAGTATGACAGACCGACCAATCGACTGAAGCTCTTAAAGAGACGTCAATTCAATCTGAGTTTAGCGATCAAAATACTATTTCTAACTGAAGCGTGATAGACCTACCGACAGAGCTTCTCATAAAAATGCACAGACGCATCTAAAATAAGATGCGTTTATTTTAATCTCTTGATGTTTCGATGAAATGCTTTTTCAAATTTAAGCGTGACAAAACCTATTGACAGACATAACCTCTTATACAGATGCGGAGTCGAGTATAAAAATACTATTTGAAACGCGAGTGGCACATACCTACTGACAGATAGAGCATCTTATACGAGATGCTGGACACATTGAAAAAGTGGGCATTCAAACTACGCGTTTCGGTACGGAAATGCTACTTCAACCGGAAGTTTGTCGGTCAAACCGACTAAGTGTCTTTGTTAGATGCGCTGACACATCTAAAACAGAGGGAGAGGGAGAGGGAGATAAGAGAGGGAGAGAGAGAAAGAGGGAGATAAGAGAGGGAGAGAGAGAAAGAGGGAGATAAGAGAGGGAGAGAGAGAGAAAGAGAGAGAGAGAGAGAGCGAGAAAGAGAGAGAGCGAGAAAGAGAGAGAGAGCGAGAAAGAGAGAGCGAGAGAGAGAGCGAGAGAGAGAGCGAGAGAGCGAGAGAGAGAGCGAGAGAGAGCGAGAGAGAGCGAGAGAGAGCGAGAGAGAGAGCGAGAGAGAGAGCGAGAGAGAGGGCGAGAGAGAGGGCGAGAGAGAGGGTGAGAGAGCGAGAGAGAGGGTGAGAGAGCGAGAGAGAGGGTGAGAGAGAGCGAGAGAGAGGGTGAGAGAGAGCGAGAGAGAGGGTGAGAAAGAGGGTGAAAGAGAGAGGATGAGAAAGAGGGTGAAAGAGAGAGGGTGAGAGAGAGAGGGTGAGAAAGAGGGTGAGAGAGAGTGAGAAAGAGGGTGAGAGAGAGACGGGGAGAGAGAGAGAGAGGGGGGAGGGAAGAGAAGGAGAGAGAGGGAACAAGGTCGAGAGAGAAAGAGAAATGAAACGGAATATAGTCTACATTTTCTTTCTTTTTTTCCCCGATCAATGCAAACTGATTAGATTCATAAAAACATGAATATATTAAAAACAACGCAATTGAAAAGAGAAAAATTTCGCCAGACACGAGTGAGATTTGACTGACACTTTAAGGTTTCCCGTTTCGTCTTCTTAACTTTCTTTTACGAAAAGCTTCAACCATTATTTTGCATATTTTAAACAAATAAATAAATAAGAATGAGCAAAAGAAGCTGAAAACAGCTGCACATGAATTGATACTCAAGTGATTGGCAGAACATTTTTACCGTTTTAATTTATTCAAACATTTTCGTTTCGAAGATCTTAATCACCAAAATAGAGACATCTATTTCATTTATTCAAGAGAAAATAAATGTATTTACCATCTTACCCCCTCCTCCCCAACCACGCTTCCTGCAAACAATCAATTTAGTCTTTATTTCTCTTTGTATCCCCCTTTTGTACTAAAATGACCAAAATGTAATTTCTAGTCACTTTGATAGTTTCTGTTATTAAAGCTAACTATATTTTGTGGCGGTTTCACTTTATTCTATTTATTATAAAGTTATGTATGTTGTTTATATTTAAATCTACACGATTCACTCAAACTAATTAACAAATCATTATGAACTTTTGAGCACAGATACTACAGTAATGTGGACTATATTTAGGTTTGGGTAAAAAGGGTGTAAGCTGGTTCAGATTGTGTGGAATTTTAACAACTATTAGAGATCAATTAATAAATATTACCACATTTCAGTTTCTTAGAAGTATTTCAACGGGGGTTTTAGGGGGTCATAAACTCCAATTTGAAAATTCAAATATTTCAGATTTGCATTGAATTTGATCCATACTCATTTGACACGAATAAAACAAGATTCGCATAATTTAAATTTTTTCTAAACACTCCTTAAGCTTGGGCCTTTCATTTTCTGAATCAAAATTATGTAACTGATTTTGACGAAAATTTTAATAAGGATTCTAGACATAAGGTTAAGTATCACTATATCTTGACTTTAATCCCCATAAGACATAAAAGTGGTGCAACTCTTTTGTTCGGAGTATTAATTTTACCCGTTTTGTTGGGATGAATACTCTATATGGAAAATGAAAAAACCGAAAATTGTTTAAATATTCATCAACGTTTCGTCTTTTTAAAAGATGTTCTCAAGATGGCAGATTTGAAAGAACAAATAAATGTTTGAAAATTCGTGGTGTGTCTATGACATAAACGGAAAGTTTCCGTTGAGCATTCATTAAGTGGATGAATTTGTTTGTTTTTTTACATAATTATCCTACACACATAATTTCTCTCTCTCATTATATATATATATATATATATATATATATATATATATATATATATATATATAAAGTCAGTTCATATTATATTCCAATAACCATGGTTTTATTTTTTCACATTTCCCAAAAACATAACATTTCTGTGAGATATATTTTTTACGGTCCGTTTCATTTGTCTTGTGCCAAACAACGTTTTTATGTCAATATCGTCCCTGCAACATTACAAAATCAGAAAAAAATCACAAAGAGTAAAAAGTTCTCGGATTAAAGTGTCTTGAAAAAACCTACACTATACAGTGGTTCATTTTTGGGTGAAAGCAAACAAAAAAACAAAAGAAAAAGAGCAAACTCACACGTGGAGGAACCCACTAAAACGCCATTTTGAATTTTTCGTTTAAAGCTAGTACATCCTAAAAATTGTGCGGACATTTAAACATTTTTAATTCAGTAATATTTCTTAAAATAGTTAATAAGTTCTATAATTTATTTATAAAAATTCTAATTCAATTGAGGGTAATTTTTTTCTTTTACTTACTAAAGTTACATCAATTAGCCTTCAGATGTCTATTTAGGTCATTTAGATACGAAACTCTTTTAATTTCAACAGTTTAGAGCTCGTTTCATAGACTCAGCCATCCATTCAAGCAACTATTAAAATTGTTATACTTCCGTGTTATTGTGGAAGATATTTAGTACTTATTTATAAATCGTTTCAGTCAATACTAAGATATGCTTAATTACCCAGAATTCTTCACTTAAGTAGTAAGTTTCTATTAAATGCGAAACTAAGGGGGGGGGGGGGATTTGTCACTCACAACGAAAATATTTTACAGCTACCTAGACATGATTCAAAATACCCAAGGGAGCTATTAAATATTTATTTATTTTATTTTATTTTTAATAAAATGATGTTTAAATACCTCATTTTAAAGTATTGTGAGGATTCAAAAGTACTTTTAAAGACATTTATACTTAAAGTAATTGTGATTACGTTTTATATTTAACTCGTATTTTCAGGTGAATACCGACCAGCACCAATGTCAATATCAGGTCCCACTTTAATTGTATGCCTATATTTAATATTAGGCTGTGTGCATTCTTTTATTTATTGACATGTTTATTAATATATATATACGAAAAGATCCGAACGCAAAACGCGACAAACGCCATTTACAAAATCACGAATCTGTCCCTACAAAAAGAGTTGTATTTCAACACTCGACGACACCCTAAAATCATGTGTTACATAATATGATACCAAAAAGTTTATTTCGATTTCCATTAAAATCAGCTTTCATTCGAAGTCTACATTTAATATATTCGTGTTTTTATTGTTTAAAGTCTCAATTTAAACGAATTGGATCTATCGTGCTCCGTGTCCGACCCCCCCCCCACACACAATACATTATATATATATATATATATATATATATATATATATATATATGATATGATGATGGACTCTCCCGTCGATTGCGACGTATGAGGTTCCAACAACTTTCATTTGTGTCTAGATCGTTCATGACACCTGAGTCCGGCAATAGACCTGCAAGGAAAGCCGCAGACAGTGCAAGAGTGTGAGTAATCGGATGCCAGGTGTGGAGCACTCTCTCTAGCTTTTCACTTAACTCTGGCAGTTCTCATATTATCCACACAGGTCTCGTTGAATCTTTCCAGTCCAATGCAACAAGCTGCTCGCCATGTCTTCCTGTCTTTTGTACAGTCTTCAAAGTTTTTTGGGGGTACTCCAATTGCCGCCAGCGCATCTTTCAATTTATCTTTGTACCTCAGCAAGTGCCGACCAACATTCCTGTTACCACAAGCTAACTGACTGTACATCAGTGCTTTTGGTATTCTCCCTTCGTCCATTCTTGCTACATGACCAGCCCATCGCAATTGAGACTGCAACAGGAAACTTTCAATTCCACCAATATGGCATCTGTTGTAAAGATCGGTGTTAGCGACTTTGTCCTTCAAACTAAGTCCGCATATGGTCCTAAGGCAGCTCCTGTGGAACACATCCAATTGGCGAATGTGATGCCGGTAAGGCGTCCACGCCTCACATCCATAGAGAAGACCTGTCAATATTACAGCCCTATACACATTGATTTTTGTCTTCAACTTAATGCCTCTGCTACTCCAAAGACGATGTTTCAGCTTTCCGAAGGCATTTGCCGCTTTTGCAATTCGGTTTACGATTTCATCATCAAGTGAAGCAGCAGAATTAACTTTGCTACCTAGGTAGGTAAAGCTTTTGACATAGTTCATTGGTCTGCCATCCACTTTGAGTTTTTCTAATGGAAATTCATGGACAGGCTGATTTTGTTACACTCCTTGAACTTGTTTAGGGGTAGGGCATGGTTGATGGACCACCTCAGTCTTCTTTAAACTGATTGTTAAACCAAAAGCCCTACATGCACCTGAAAATTTTGTCAAAAGATTCTCAGCTTCTTCAAAAGAAGTCGCGACCAGGGCAGCATCATCTGAAAAGAGAAGGTCCCGAATGATGGCCTCTCGAACCAAGGTTTTGGCTTTAAAACGCTGATGGTTAAAAAGCCCACCTGTGGTTCGGAATTGAAACTTAACACCTGTGCTTTCATCAGCGAATGCGTGCCGAAGCATCACCGAGAAGAACAATGCAAACAGCACAGGTGCCATCACACAACCCTGTTTCGTACCGTTGGTTACTTCAAAAGGCTCTGAGGTTTCCCCATTGGAAACGACCTGTGCTTTCATCCCTTCATGAAAGGAGATTATGACATCAAGCATGTTGTTGGGGATTCCAAGCTTATGAAGAACTTTCCAAAGTGCTACGCGGCTGACCGTATCGAATGCTTTTGTCAAATCAATAAAAACCATGTACAGTTCCCGATTTTTTTCACGAACTTTTTCAGCAACTTGACGAAGGGCACATACCATGTCGATTGTACCTCGACCAGAGCGAAAACCACATTGGGACTCTGGGTAAATCTCATCAATAAGATGTCTGATGATCCTGTTCAGAATCAACCTTGCAAGAATTTTACCTGCAACAGAAAGCAGAGATATCCCGCGATGATTATCGCAAGAATTCCTGCTTCCTTTGCTCTTATAAAGATGCTTGACATTACTATCCTTAAAGTCCTGTGGGACTCCGCCAACTTTCCATATCTCCACAAACAAGATGGTCAGTTTTTCCTCGAGTGCTCTTCCGCCATGTTTGTACACCTCAATGGGGATGCAATCTATGCCCGGTGCCCCTGACGATAGCTGTTTTTTAGCTCGAGATACTTCCTGAACTGTAGGTGCAAAAGACAGTTCCGGAATTTTCGGGATGCTGCGGAAGAGAGGAAATTATGTTTTCGTCAGTCACCGATACAGAGTTAAGGACAGTTTCAAAGTGCTGCTTCCAGCGCTTAAGGATAGCAGATTTGTCAGTTAGCAGTGTTTCTCCATCCTCAGCAAAAACTGGGGCAGAACCATTCATTTGAGGACCAAACACCTCTTTCAGGCCAGAGTAAAATGACTTAGAATCCTTCCTGTCGGCTGCGTCCTGAAGTTCCGCAGCCTTGGATGATCACCAAGCCTCTTTCAATGCCCTAAGTGCATTCTGAACTTGTGCTTTGTGAGCTCTATACGCCTTCTTTTTCACTGTGGAATTTTTGTCCTCGAGCCATGTTTTGTGGCAAACATGCATTTGGTCGATAAACTTCTGCACTTCAGTGTTGTTTTCATCAAACCAGTCTTGATGTTTCCGCAAAGGGAAGCCCAAAACCTCAGCAGACGAGCCATAAACAGCATTGCGCAATGAATCCTAAGAACTTGAAACGTCACTATTTACCTCTACAGAAGCTATAGCGGCCGTAACTTTTTCCTCCAGCTCATTTTGTGTATCTGCCTGTTTTAGAGGCAGAACATTTAGGCGTTTTTGAACAGAAGACTTTTTCACTCTCCTCTTGTCTAAATGGAAGATGGTCTTGCCGACTATAAGCGCATGATCTGATAAACAACAGCTACTATGGAAAGAGCGTGTTATCTTAAAATCTTTGAGGTCGCGCTTTCTGGTAATTATGTAGTCAATGAGATGCCAATTTTTTGATCGGGGGTGCATCCATGATGTTTTTCGACAATGCTTTTGTTGGAAGTACGTGTTTGTCACACTGAAGTTAAATTCTTTGCATAACGTCAGGAGTCGCAATCCATTTGAATTCATTTTTCCAACACAATGGTGACCCAGAACACCAGCCCATGTTTGAAAGTTGAGCCCCACTCGAGCATTGAAGTCTCCCATCAAAGCAACCTTATCCTTATGCTGAATTTTTTAGATTAAGCTACGCAAATCATTGTAAAGATCAGCTTTGCATTGATCTGAACTATTCATAGTAGGGGCATAACAGCTGATAAGTGTTGCGAATGTGTTGTTTTTTAGTGGAAGTCTTAGGGTCATAATACGATCTGAATGACTTACTGGGAGTGTTGGAAGTGATCTAGCAATTTCCGTCTTCACTGCAAACCCTACGCCAGATTGACGTGGTTCGTTTTCTGGTTTGCCAGCCCAGAAAAACGTGTATCCACCTTTTACCTCACACAGCTGTGAGTGACCAGGCAGACGCGTCTCACTAAGGGCAGCAATATCTACATCATGTTTCCTTAATTCCATTGATACGAGGGCCGTTTTCCTTTCTAGTGACGCATCACTATCCTGCAATGTGCGCACATTCCAAGATCCAATGTTTAGCTTCATAAATTTCTTTGTTTTCTGACTGCTGTATTGGATAACTAGACAGCTGCAGTAGGCTGACAAGTCAAAGAAGGGCATGCAATGTTTATGGCTCTTATTATCGCCCCTCCCTGAAATAGGGAAAGCAGTGCTGATCCTAGATAGGCCTGCTTTGTCACTGGTGGAGGACACGAACGGCACAATTGCCCAAAGGTTTGTGCCAAACGGCCATCACCCACCAGCCGCCACTGTGTAGAGCGCCAGCTAGAGACTTCCAGCAATATCCTTTGCCTGTCCCCGTCGCCTTTACTCTCTCGCCAGTGGACCCAGAAATACTCATGTCGATTTTAGAAAAGCTGCTAGAAAACCAACACGAATGATTTGATTTGAGTGGTGAAGGCTTGTGTAGGACCATCCACACTTTTTGGAATTGTTGATTACACAAGATCGGTGCAAATGAGTGCCACAGAAAAAGTCAGCAACAACCCTCAGGTTATACATCAGAGTTTTCTATCTCCTAGACACCTGCCTTAACGAAGGCTTAGGGGGCATCTTTCTCCTAGTGGGTTAAACGCGCCCCCAGATACCAAACTGGAAATTTCCCTGATCCGGCGCCATATACATATACATATATACACACATATATATACAGAGAGAGAGAGAGAGAGAGAGAGAGAGAGAGAGAGAGAGAGAGAGAGAGAGAGAGAGAGAGAGAGAGAGAGAGGTTGATACAGACCACTACCCAGTGGCAGGGGGTTAGATTGGTGAGGGCCGGGACGTATCTGCATGCCAGAAGGACCTGCACACTGCACCTCTGGGGTTCTAACCTACTCCGAGATCTCTAGTCTGTTAGCCTGGGGCCGCAAAGCACCTAGTTACCATAGTGTACCACGAGGAGGTCAGACTAGAGTCTTGTCTGGGGATAGGCTATATACCAGCAGGGGAAACTTACTGACTCGGCTCCCTTTTCGCACAACTAGTGGGCTATCTGGCGGCTAAGCAAATAGCAAGAGTAGGAAGCCTATGCAACTACAAGTACGCTCCGCTGTAGCACTAGACGCATCACACAGACCTGTGGATAACAACTCCACCACACCATATATATACATACACACACACATATATATACATTTTATTTATTTATTTATATTTTATTTATTTTATTTTAATTAATTTTTTTTCCTATTGAACATTTATTTGGCATTATATTTTAAATGATTATTGCATTATTAGTTCTTACTCCTTCCAAAAAATATCTTATTTACTAGTTACCATTTCTTCACTAATTAGTACAGATGAAAACTAAAATGAAAACAAATTTCTGCTGATGTTCTCATGATTTGGCCCTCTTACCATTTCATTATAGGCTAGGTTTAAGCTTAGATTTGTTAGGTCTATATGTCCTTGCTCTACCTAGTATAGACCATTTTAGGCTGTACTGTATATTTTTACTGTTTAGTTCTCTTACATGTTTAGCTAAAGTCGTAGGGACCTTCTTTGAATTTGTATTAGGTTTTTTGAAAGAGTGTATATGGTTTCTAAATCTGTCATTGAAACTACAGCCCGTCGATCCAATGTATGTTCTAATTCTGTTTTCCTCTATGACGTTACACTTATACACTATATCTAAAGTTAAGCATCTCCCCTTAAAGGGCACTCATTGACATTTCTACAGTTACATTGGGAGCTGTTATTCTGGTTCTGGACTGTACTGGTATCTAAGTTACTATTCTTTTTGAGTTTTGTGTTATTTGAACTTA
>OY744530.1:16728076-16793076 GCA_963556195.1 Sepiola atlantica | reverse complement strand
ATTCGCCAGCCGAAGACAGACAAGTGTTTTGTTTCCACTCTTATAGAACATGGCATTTTCAACGAAGATATTCGCAGCTTAACACTTAACTCAGGAGCCAATACGTTACTTATGCAATTTGGTGCCGTCTGGCGAGCAGATTACCGAATAGGGTGAATGGAAAGATCCGGGATGAACATAAAACTATGTTCAAGAAATCATCAAAATCTGACCAAAGAACACCGAAAAAATATCAACGGAGAAGAAATGACTGCCTTAGACAGCCAGATTAAGACGAAGAAGGAACAGAAAGAAAAACTATGCTTTTCATTTGACAAATTAAACTAAAACTTTTGTGTTGCTTATATCTGCTTTTCGCTTTCCCTTGTATATTTTATTACCATTGAACTTCAATATATCTACAATAGTATCGAGCCGAACTACATCACTCGTTATTTATGAATCAATCTAGCTTACTCTTAACAATATCTATATATGTACCAGCATTAACTTGATTAAGTAATTTGCTCCCGAAATATATTACTCTATTAGAAAAGAAAATTTAAGTAGCTTACTGTGATAGTTAATAATGCTAACAATTCACCTACGTTTAAGTTGGTTAATTTTTATTATTTAATATTAATTGTCAGCAATTATTATTCTCGTATACAACATTTTATCAATTAAAAAATGCCATAATTATTTTTTTAAATATATCTTTAAAAATCATACGCATGTAAGAGAGGGCAGTATATGTCTACTTACCGCTAACAGACTATTAGACCTAGAAACATAAAATCGGTAATATCATAATGATCGATCGGACATTATTTACAGTGAAATTACCCATTAAAACAAAGTTTGGCATTTTTTAATTTAAAAATTAAAAAAAAATTTTTAATTTTTTTTTTTAATGTAAAATCTTTTAGTAAAGGACAAAGTTAGCAAGTTGTAATAATCCACTAGTATAATAATACAACACATTATTTTACCAATCAAAATAAAATTAATGTTTAATGTTATTCTTTTCTTTTTACTAAAACATTATTAGGGTTAGTATTAAGTAAGAAAAAGAACTTATTTGGGAGCAATGAAACCTTGCCGAAGCCCGTTTCATTGTAAATAATTTTCGACCAATCATTAAGACATTACCCATAAAACTTGGTAGAAATGGTGCAATACTTATGCACATTGTACTTAAATAGAGTTAGAGTTAGGGTTATTGTTTTTTAAATTTAATTATAAAGGTTAATAAGGGACTATGACCCTGCCATTTTTTTATATTCAATGTTAGTGTGATTGATGCCATCGGTAAATGACAAAAAGATATACAGATTTCTTTTAATTATGATCAAATTTCCATCATTTAAAACACACGAATGGGAACTTCACTTCATAATAAAGATAACAATAATAATAAAAATAAAACGTATTTATTAGTTTTCCAAATACAAAAAAATATACAAATGTTCGTGGGAGAGAAGAGTTACCTATCAGATTCCGCCCAACCCATGTATTCATAATAATAAGTAAGGAAAAAAATATTAGGAAAAATATAAAAAAAAAACATAAATTAGTAATCAATATACTACAACATGAGGAAATTGTGCACTTCTCACTAAATACAAAAATACACACTAAGCGGACACACGCATACACACATGTACATACATATACACATGTACATACATATCCAAGTTGAAAAAAGATTCCACCAGAAACAAATACAATTATGATCAATAGGTACTCCCACATAAAAAAGAAAACCCTTACATAATATAAAAAGTAATCAAAATAAACTGATAGTGAATTGACACCGATCAGTCAAGAATATAAATTTACTGTAAATACAGTAAATATTTTCTATTGTATTAAAAAGTACGTATTTAAAAATACGCACAAAATAAACAATTTCAATATTCACAACTGTTGAAATTTAACTGAACTTCTTAGATAGCAAGACAGCAAAAAAAAGGCTTAATTTAGTTTCGACCGAAGAGGGGTTCATTAATCTTCTATTTCAAGTGAAATCCGTCAATTCAAAACCTTCCTGACTGACATTTTTAACAGTAGCAAACTATTTGATTTTGAAGAATGTTGCGATCTGACGATTTTTGCTCCTATTCGAAGTTTCCGGTAGGTATACGGTTGATTCCAGCTAACGGGTTGAATTAAAACATGTCTTTAAATTGGTCCTGAGAACAATCGGTCTATTCAAAGATAATATTCATATTTTGGGCATTGGAAAAAGCACATTGAAAGATTTTATATGCTTTTAAAGTTGTTTTTTTTTTAACTATAACTTGGAATTAGTAATGTGTGTGTGTTGGCCAAATGGATCCAGTCGTAGATTATGAAATTAGCTATGCAAAGTTCAAATCATATTGGATCTATTTTATCATTAATATACAAATACCATTAGGAAGACTATGTAGCTGCAAACCAAACTCTGAAAAATAGCAACTTGTGTTCAATTAATCATTTACAATATTTTTATTTGCATTGTGTGTTAGCATTAAATGACCTGGAAAGGTTTGATTTGCAGTTCGACAACAACAAAAATTCTACTTGAAAATAATAGAAAAAACATCACTAACATTATTTGACAGGATAAGTTGTCTAGTTTTAAATATAACAATATTTGTTGTATTATTTGGATAATTCGAACTACTGTTCTCACAACGTTTCGGCTGTTGCAACCTCCAACAGGTGCATTTTTCAAACTTGGGAATATTTATGTAAAACTAAAGGACCTGTACGGAATTTTGAACTGAACTGTTTATCTAATCTATCGGGGTGTTTATTCTCATTCCATCAGCCATGATCGGGTAGAAGTTCTAATATATGTGAGTCTTTAGTTGGTTAATGAGTTATTAAATAAGTTAATTAATTTAGTTAGTTATTATCGACTATAGCAAGGACTGAACTTTGAACCTCCCGAAGACGGTCCCTAGTTTTAAAAGTTGCATCCAAAAGAAGTTTGAAGGTTAAATAAATGAAAATGTTGTCAATATAACAACCAAGATAATATTAGTCCGAATTATACAAATTATCTAAAAAGAAATTCCGAAACGAAATATTTACTCACTAATTGAGGAGATCGTTGGATTCAAATATTTAAATAAACATTATTTAATTATAATACCTCCCAATCTGTGTATATGCGATTTTTGACAACTAATGTTCACATTTGAAGACAAAATTAAATCATATTATTCATCTAATGCATAAAGAAAAGTCTGTCTCTTCATCGTATCTTTGTCATCAATAGATTTCTACCTACAAAATCAATATTTAATTATGGTTGGTTAGTTTTTCTTGTGGATCGTTGCACCATGTTTTTAGAATAAAATCTAATTTGATTTAGTTGCTCCCATAGAATACTCTGTCCGGGTCGGAACTACTTTCAAATAGTGGCCATCTTAAAAAGGAACATACCTCGTCCATAAAGATTTACTTTTTTGGATTGCAAGTAAATACACTACCAGACAACGCCGGGTTGGTACAATTATTAAATTATATAAATGATGTCATCTCAAAAGTAGTTCTCTCGTGATTGCCCCTAATGGATACTCTCGAAGATTATGGAATCGCCTATGCAGAGTTTAAATCATTTCGGTTCTATTGTATCCATTTGAAATTTGGGGAAAGGTATTTTCTTGGAACTTCACCCCATCTATGGATCAAATAGCAATGCATCTCTCCATTGAATTCATTTACTACAATAGGTGTATGCGTTAGCATTATATACATCCAGATGAAGACGGAACCAATTTGAACGAGTTCACAATATCTAAAATGTTTTCGTAAGTATTCTTTGCATTCATTTTCCATTATTAAGAGCGGACAAAGTGTAGCCTATGTCTACAGTCGATTAGAATTGTCTTAAAATTACATCATTAATATATATTATTATACTAAAGCTGAGTTAATCAAAGTTTGGATCTCTAAAAGTGTTTCCTAAATACTTTCATGACGCAAAATACATGCTAAAATATTCCTCACTTATGGGATTAAGTTATGTTTGAAAAAAATCCGTTTGAATTTGGCTAATTAGCTGTAAATTGTAATTACCTGTACAAATAACCTATCTATGTATTTCTTTCGCTTTCTCATCTCTCTCTATGTTGATTCAACCACTCTTTTTTAGTGTCTCTGTTAGCATTCAGAGAAAAAGGTGCCTTTTAAGCATCGAGATCTAATTTACTTAGGTGTGTCTATACACACCACAAACACATATGTAAATAAGATGGCAAAATAATAAATCTCTTTACATTTTATTTTAGTTAGCTAAGAAAGGCCTTTATATATATATATATATATATATATATATATATATATATATATTTATTTATTTAGGCAAACATTATTAAACAACATGGAGTGGTTTTGTTTGATGTGACTTTTTTTTATTTTTTCAATTTTCCGAATTGTCCATTTAATGTTTCGGTCAAATTGATGTAAATATGATCCATGGGTTTCTATTTCCATTTTTTTTCTTTTTTGCAAGTACTTTCGATTTGAATCGTCAAATCATCTTCATATATATATATATATATATATCTCTCTCTCTCTCTATATATATATATATATATATAATTTCATTACTCAACCAATCATAAGAAAGCAAAATATGCGATATGGATTGTGATTGGGTCACAAATAACAACTCATCTCAAATAAATGTTCCCAATAAAAGAACTGGCGTTGAATTCGCAAAAAGACTAAGTCATCTCAGTGAGACAAACTGAAAGACTACGAGAAGGAGTGAGTCGACGATCCATAAAAGACAGAGATTTAAAAGACTAAGAAGAATTCTTTTTTCAAACTCGCCTTTCCCTAAAAGACAAAACAAATTTCAAAGTCCCCTAACTAAGACTTAGCACCCGTCAAATTCATCAATTTGTCTTTTCTTCCCAACAAGGGGAGCAACATAACTTTTATTTTTATATTATTGTTACACACCTGTGTTCTAATAAATATTTGTTATTACGTATTAGTTTTATTGCATTTTTTGTTTTGTTTTTCATGGGAATCGCTCGAGACAAGGCATGACGCCACTTGACGTAAGGAACTAACAAGAACAAATATGATTATCGCAAACACAGGAGATGCCTATTGACCTTAGTCTTGAAAAGACCAAGATTACAGGTAGGAGGAAAACAGCCAACAGGAAGAGAGTTCCACCAGCCTGCGGTTCTTGGAAAGAAGCTACTGGAATAGAAAGCTGTATTACAATGAGATATCAAAACAGCGAATTTATGGAGACCACTAGACCAACGTGTCAAACAAGCTGGAACAAAAGAAGCGTGGAATAGATCACATAATTCTGAAGAACACACGCCATAATAGTATTTATAGAAAAGACTGAGACTAGAAACATCACGTCTTTGAGAGAGAGGGTACAGAGATGAAGAAAGGATAAGCCCAATCAAATTACAGAGTGTGTGTACTTTGAGACTCTGGATGTTACACTAACTAGAATACGTACTGATGTCTGAAGGAGGTACTCATTATATAAAATAAGCCCTTAGTTATGTCTGCAGACAATGACCAACCAGCTGTCTATATAAACATGATTTAAAGTTCACAAAAAACATGTTTTTTAAGCTTGTATTTCAGCCAATCTCAACTTGTTATAACTATAGATTATAGGTGAATTGAATAAAAAACGAATATATTTAAACCAGTTACCATCTTTATACCAGTTAACGCATTCCATCAAAAGTGACGGAAAAAATTATGTAGTGGTAATGTTTGCTCTCGCTATTTATCTATATACTAAACATTTTTAATATATATATTTATATATTATCATCATTCCTGATGACCTAAAGTAAAACCACTGACAATTGACTTTATTATAGGTTTCTTTCCAAATTCCTTTCAGGCAGTTGGGTAAGTCTGAAGTGGTTGTTTGACTTACTATTTCTTTCTAGCCCCCCCCCTCGCTACTTGAGATAGTTTCATCGGAGCACTAGAAAAAGGCACGTGTTTTACTTGCTAACCTTTGTATTGCGGCATGAAATTACGTATATATACTCTTTCTGTCGGTGGATGTTTCTCTACAACGAGCTTTTTAATTTCTTATGCGCTGATGAAGAGACGTTTTGGATTAGCTTTATTAATTCATAAATTAAAATAAAGTATTTCCAAACTGTTTTGGAAACGATCGTACGCCATACTGGACTTAATGTTCTAATTCTTGGAACAATTGTAATGTTTTAATCCATTGAATTTTATATATATATATATATATATATATATATATATATATATATATACACACACACAAGTAAATACACATTAGTCTAGTCATTATCTACATTTTGGTAGGTAGATAAGCCTGCAGCACTAGATATCTCCAAGGCCTTTGAGAAGGTATGGCATGAGGTCTTCTCATACGTTATTACTGGACGAATACTAAATATAATCAGATCTTTCTTAGCTAAAAGAAAGATCCAGGCCGTTCATCCAAACAACACCACATCAATACAGGTGTGCCCGATTGGTCAATACTTGAACTTATGTTATTTATGATCGTTATAAACGATCTCCATGATGCAATATCATCTAAAGTAAGTGTATTTGTTGATGACACAACCAAGGCAATGATCTCAAATCTATAGTAAAATGGCGTCAAAAAATGAATGGTCATATTTAATGTTACCAAGACAACTATCTCTTCCTTTAACAATTATGAGAAACCTTTCCAACTGTCATGGCCGTTAGCACTCTTCCCGGGAGTCTAACATTTAAACTCGTCAGCTCGACATTCCAAGGCAACACAGAGAGGAATAAGTGCATAGAAAATACTGCCAAGTCTGCAGCAAAGAAGGTAGCCACCCCCTTCTACCGGGCTAGAAAACCTCTCACACCTGCCAGTATCTTATATCTCTATAAAGCCAGTATTCGTCCATGGATGGAGAATTGTTGACACATCTGGGCTGGTCAACCAGGCACTAGCCTCCCCTCTTGAACAGGGTGAAAAAAAAAATTTCGAACCTTATATGCTCTGCACTGTCTTCAAAGCCTCATCCCCTGTCACATCGCTGCAGTGTTGCATCCCTGTGCTTATTTTTACAAGTACTTCCACGAAATATGATCCGATGAACTTACTGCACTTGTACCCCCAACGTAAATACTCCAGACCTTACCGATTAGCAGCACCCCCCCCCCCTATTATTATAGAGGTGCCGAGATACCCGAAGATTTTCCACCCTAATAGCTTATTTCCTCAGATAGATTGCCTTTGGTTTTCCCCCTTGCTCTCTCGACCGTACCAACATGCAGAAATTTAAATCTTATGCGAATAAATATCTTGCTGCCCAACTCCCAGCCAAATTGCCCCCTATAAATCTGGCCCCTATCACAGTTGCTTCAGTGGCAATGTTCCTTGTTTAGGGTGATCTAATGTAAGAAAGCAACACCTAATAGATACAGTTGTTAACAATAGATTAATCATTGCTGAGTTCAAACCCATCCGTTGGGAAAATTATTTCCCAATATCAACATGTGTTCAATGAAGGACGTAAGATGTATACGGTCTAATCACGTGAAGACACCAATTCTCGTTAGTTCACTGAAGTTAGGCAATGTTGAGCATGGTCAGCATTAGATGGTGACCATTTGGGAATACCAAGCGCTGCATGTGAGAGGACGATGAACTGAAAAAAAAAAACTGACCCCCTGACCCCCCCCCCCAAAAAAAAACTAACGTCATCATTTTACCTAACCGTGATATACATGCGACTAGGGGCCTTTTGTGAATTTAATATTCCCTAGAAACTTCCTCATTGTAGGAGGAAGCTGAATCAACTCGCTCAGAGTTAATACCGCACCTTGTACCAGGTTTGTGATGTATAATTGCTAGGTATTGTGTTTCAGTGTGAATACCAGAAGGAATAAAACAAAAAATGAACAATATGGAAATATGGTCTATCTTAATGGAACCAACTTGCTCCTCACTGGAACTTTGTTACGCGGTATACTTTTCTCCGTTTACACCGTATTCAATGATGTAGCAACGTATTTTCCACTAGATCTTTATCACATAGTAGACATTTCTCCAACAACACCGTTTTCAATACTGCTCTAAGAAACATTGTGCTCACCACTGAAACTTTGCTACACGGTATACTTGTCTCCAGCAACAGTGTCTTCAATACTAGTATCTATCGCTCAATGATCTTAGCCTTTGGAATGTTAAAACCCCACTGTTGATTTCCATTAAGCCCGTCTTTTTTGAATAGCAGATCACGCCGTTCACACGTGGTCGATACCTATAAATACTCTTGTTCCAGCGTGTACCTGTTCTTTCTTACATCAAGATTATATATGCTGAACAAAGATGGCACTTTTATGGCAACGGTAAGATTATTTGCATCACTCGATACAGGTTCTGGCTCATCACGTTCGCCACGATAACCCGAACTAGAATTGATTTACTGTTAAACACAAACAAAAACAACAAACTGAACTTACCATCTTTACCTATTCTGATATGTTTGCGCCATGGAATTTCCAAAGGTTTATCTAGGAATTGATTTCATACCAAATACTGGCAAATGTTTTGGAACTAAATGAAGACACAACCATGAAGTTCAAGAGTGCCATTTGCTATTCAAACATGAACTATAAGGTTGGAAGGTGGAAGGGGCGTCGTCGAAACGTCTCTTTACATAAAATGGAGGAGAGGAAAAAGAATGAGTACACTCGCATCTTGTCAAGCATCGTTGACAGTGGACTTTGCAAACACGCGAATCAATTCTTCGTTTTTACATCTATCTTTGATCGGATAAACTTGGGCTGGAATTATCCTTGTAAAAGCGAAAGCGGTGTTTTAGCAAACGTAAAGTCTCCGATCAAAATGTAGGTAACGGGTTGGTGATGGGGTGTCGATTCAAGAGGAGGGGGAGTAAGGTCTCCTTCCCCTCCAGCAATCCCTTTCCAAGAGCAAAACTGGTGTATTGATCCTCCGACATTCGGTTCGAAGCTCAGCCAAAGAACGGGTCGATCGAGAGCAAATACGGGCGAATAAAAATGCATTAATGGTAGCTTAGAGCGGGTTCAACTTTCAGAACCAAATATTTTGCAATGTGTGACGAATAATGGAAAAAAAAATCAATCAATATTTACTGTCATATATATATATATAAGAACAAATATATACGTTACATATATATATATATATATATATATATGGAAAAGGTATATTTTTATTGCGATTGGTTAGAGTTACTGAGCTGATGATATACCTGCTGTGACCCAATATTCAGTTTCGTTGCTCCATTAAAAATAAAGACAAAATGATAAATGTAGTTTTGAAACAAAATAGCGATAAAGAAAGTTAAAAATCCATATTGTGGCATTAATATATACTAGCAAATATATGCCCCCACCGGTCGCATATTTTTGCTAGTTGTTTTATTTAATTGCTTTCTCTCTCTCGTTCTCTCTGTCTTCTCTATTTATTAAAATAGTACATGTTGTGCGTTCGAATAATCATAGGGCGGGTAACCAAATGTTGGAGTGGACGCCGGCTGTTCCATACTATTCTATTACAATCTAATTTAATTACATAACTCAATTATATAGATTCACAAACAACAATGTATTTAAGTAATTATACTTATTTTATGAAGATTATTACCAAGGAAAATATTTTAAATACATCTGGAAATCTGAAAAAACAAACAATCATGAGTGTATATTTGCGAATATTAATTATTAGAAGCTTTAAAGCAAATTATGTAAATTTAGAAGACGTGTGATGTTTGGGGAAGTTTTGTAATGGGTATATATAGGAGCTGATAAGAAGATATAAAAGGAGAGCGATACAAAACTAATAGTATAGTTTCGGCTTCAGACAGAAATACATACATGATCTCCATTATTATGTTTTTATTACAGAAGATCAGATAAACATCGGTACGTCGATGTTCTGATCTTCTGTAACACAATACTATATATTACGCTCTTATTTTTTATTTGTCTTAATCATTCAGCACTCTGCTGGGGGTTCTCTCTTACTAACCTTACATATATATGAGCATATGGAAAAACTTAAAGAAATATTTTTAGGTAACAATTTATTTTAACAGCATTAAAAAGCAAAACTACAATTTCAATTTCCTGAGAAAATGTGAAAATTATTCGAGGCTTTGAATGCTGAAAACATTAATTTATGGGCGAGATTCTTGCTTCCAATTTAAGTAAGGTTGAAGCCCTATTGTTTCTTTCTGGGTAAAAATGAGGCTGTTCTCAAATCCCGTTTGGATGAAAGACGCTGTTGCAAAGAAATTTTGTGATATTTTGTATAACTAAAATTAACACCGTCTAGAAACAGCTGTAAATTACTTGAATATCATTGTGTATGCTCTTTATTTAAAATAAAGTCAAGTCATTTTAGTTTTTACTTTTATTTGTACATGTCTTAAAATTATAAAGAAAACAATAGTTGTAATATTTTATTCTCTTTGCTGTTTTTATTTATTTTTTCGGTCATAATTGAACATTTTTTCCAGCTGTATGGACGGGACTACATAACAAATGAAAAATAAATTATCATAATCGATGTTTTATATGTCAACTTAAATTCTATACATGTCCAACTTTTAAAATCTCACAAGCAAACGTTATATATATATATATATATATATATATATATATATATATATATATATATATATATATATATATATATATATATAATTACCTGAAACACCCATCCCACTACGGGTTTATACTAATATGACACAATTTGGGGCTTAAGCGCCCCTAATGTATATTAAAATTACCCAATAAAATTGAAATTTGTGGAATCTTGATAAATTAATGTCGAATAATTCGGGTTCAAATTCCATGCAAGTCGTAACTAGTTGAATTTTCAAATGGGAGGTTATGACCCGTTTTTGAATCACGAATGTGTGCAGATTTTGAGAATCTTGTTTGATTGTCTCTAATAGCTATTGTTCAAATTTCATTAAAGTCGCAGAGATTTGACTTTTTAAATAGAAGGGGTGCATCCTTTAAACACTCTCATAATCCTTTAAAATTCTCAGATAAAATTAAATATTTTGTTAATTTGACTCTAATAACTATTGTTCAAATTTCTGGTAAATCACAAATATTTGATTTTTCAAAATGGCGGGGGGGATTAGTTACTTTTATGACCCCCTATAACCATCAAAATATATGAAAACCCAGACTGAAACATCCTAGTGCTGATTACGAATATGTGAATAGATTTGCTACGAGACCAAACCCTGAAAACCGGTACACACACGTCCTTGTTACCTAACATATAAAATTATCTTGTCGGATTTTGAAGGTGTGACTCTTCAACCACCGATTGCCATGGCAAATAACACCCTAAGCATCCAACGTTCAAACTCCTCGGCCTAACATTCACAGGTAATATGAATTGGAATACATACATATAAGACATTGCCAAGGCTGCTGCAAAGAAGGTGGGCTCCCTCTACCGTGCTAGAAAATTTCTCACCTGACAATATCCTATATATCTAGAAAGCCACCATCTGCTCATGCATGGAATATTGTTGTCACATCAGGCAGGTGTACCATCTACTAGTCTCTCACTCTTAGACAAGATCCCAAAAAAGAGTACCTAATAGGTCATTCACTATTCACCAAGCTCCAGCCGCTGTCCCATCGCCACAATGTTGCATCATTGTGCTTGTTTTACAAGTACTTCAATGGAATGTGCTCCGATGAACTTGCTGCTCTGGTGCACCCTCGACGTAAATACACTCGACCAATCCGGTAATCAGCTAAATCGCATCTATTCACTGTGGAGGTCCCCAGATGCCAGAGAGCCTTCTATTCCAATAGCTTCTGTTCTCGTGTTGCTGGCCTTTGGAACCCCCTCCCTGCTATCTGTTTCCCCGACTGTACCGACATGCAGGAGTCTAAAACTAATGTGAACAAGCATCTCGCTTCACAGCTCCCAATTTAGGATGACCCCCTAAACTTTCACCCTAATTCTCAGTAGCTCTTTACGTCTGCAGTAGAAACTTACCATGTTTGGGTTGAACTAAGTGAAAGAAAAATAGCATATAAGCTGACAAAAATCAAACTTTGCTTCTGGTTGGCCAATTTTGATTTGTTATTATCGTACAGTGTTACCAGCAATATAACGTTCTTCACTAAAAGTATTTAAAACAAAATAGTTAGCCCAGCCTCACCATAGAATAACATATCAGCAAGGAGATAACTCATTTTTAATTGAAGCATCTGTTTCTAAGTTTTAAAATGTGCAAAAATATAAATTAAAAAACTCAAATGACTTCACTGCATCACAGATAATGCGGATAGGTACAGTTTATAATTATATATATATATATATATATATATATATATATATATATATATATATATACATATATATGTATGTTACGTGCGTGTATATGTTTATATATTTTTTATGGATGTTGTTAAACTTATTAACTAGTCATTATGAATTTTAGAACCCACCTGATAAGCGTTAAGAGGTGGTAATGTTGGCTATATTTAGTTTAATTTATTTTTTTGCAAAGGGATTAACACAAGGGGGGTGGAAGCCGTGGATGCAACTTTGGATACCTCCGATTATTGTGTCATTTCAAAAAACATGTATTCTACATCAATAAAAAAATTTTTCCCTTAAATTCAATTTCTTTGAAGTATTCCAAAGAGTTTTGAAAATTCTTTTTTTTTAGATTTTCATTCAATTTGATCCATACTAATTAGACATTAATTAAGCAAGATTCGCTGAATTTTAATTTCTACTTAAGACCACTTAAGCTTTAGCCTTACATTTTAGACATTTTCAAGAATAAATGTCATGTAATAAATTTTGAACAACATTAGAATAAGGATTCAAGACATGAGGTTTAGTATAGTTATATGTTGATTTTAATCTTTGTAAGGGAACATACAAGTGGTGCAAAACCGTTTATTTTGTAGAATTAACGGTACCCATCCTGGGACGGGTAGTCGTCTTATATATATATATATATATCACACACACACCCACCCACACACACACACCCACCAGCTATAGTAGGACACTGTCATAATACAAATCTTACCAAATCTGTTAGCATTGTAAAACTCAAAACAATTCTAGCTACATGTCAACGTTCTAAGTACATTTTCCATGTGATATTTCCTCCTTTCAATAATATATAAGATGAAGTTGATTTATGTTGATGCGTAATGTTTACAGGAATGTGTTTTCGACACTGAGATTAGAAGTTAAGGAATGTATTACTATTTCAGATGCATAAAGATTTTTCTTGTTGCCTAATGTGCATTCCCGCCCGCCAACACGTGGATTGCCAATAAGTTTTTGCATAAATATTCGTTTTGACTTGAGAGATTATTACTGGTTGGTTAGAATATTTCTATGATGCATGTCAGAGAGCTAGAATGATGTTGCAACTTACAACATTTAATGTGTTATCCGTAGAATCAACCACTCTATAATAAAGACCAATGTGTATTTATTTGTATATGATATATACATATATATATATATATATATATATATATATTTATTAGATGTACTTCCATCCTGTCATGCAAAAGTTAATGAATAAATCATGTGCCTTTATCTATCCGCCGAACAATAACATTTCACGTGGTGAGGGGAAAGCAAATAGCAAATCAGACATCCACCTCAGATTTACACAGCTGCCTGAAATAAATTCGGAAAGAAATCCTCGACTTCATTATAAAAACCAACGTTGGGTGTTTTTTTCTTTAGGTCATCAGAAATGATAATTTATTTATGAAATATTAAATTACTGAACTAATTATATGATTTTAGTTATAGATTTTGATAAATAGCGAGTGCCAACACTGACGAAGCATAATATATTTTTCTGTCATTTTTGACGGAGAGTGTACACCAGTTAATAAGAATGTTATCGTGTTCTCTTTCACTGGTTAAATATCAGAATATACAAAGTATTTTGAAAAACTAATGGAATAGCTTTGGGATTATATTCTATGTGTGTAGAAGAACCTCTTTGTGTGAGGATGGTTTCTGTAATTACTAATTTCCTTTTTGGTCCATTTCTTCCAATTCTTAGTCTTTGTTTTGTGCTGATCATATTTATTTGGGCTGTTGTGTTCTGTTACCCGAAATAAAACGAGCCAACATTTGCAGGATGACACTCATATCTTTCTACTGAGTCCCAAGGATTTTATATTTATTTGATATATTTTCTCATGGTTTTGTGTTGCAACACCAGACCCAGGCTTATTTTACCCGTGATCCTGTCACAGGGATAGTGTTTATCTATCCCATATGTAGGAATGATAGTGCATTATATCACACACATCGTACGCTTTAGATGTGTACAATAAAGAATATTGATCAGTATTTATTTCAATGGCATATAACTCGGAAACGAAGCGTTCCCGGACCTACGTTTATGGGAAATATTGTTATTAGTTTTCACATATAGAACAGAATCTCAAAGCCATTCTTATCATATCCGATGATTAAAAACATACATATACAAGCTGCATCTACCCAGCATTCACTACGAGTCTTTTACTTTCATTTTTGTTTCGTTCGTTGACCCCCCCCCCCAATTTTGCCGTTTCTCTTAATTTCTTTTAAGGAAATATTAGATTCTTTCGGGAATGTAATTCAATGAAGGGATACATGCCATTAAAAGCAGTCTCGTTATAAAAAAACTATAAGACGTTTTGCGAAATGTAAAAAGTTAAACCCCATAAATACTTTCACGTTTTGGTTTTCTTTTAACCACGAAATAGATACGAAATAGATGCGAAATAAGATATATTTTAAAAATAGATACGAAATAAGATATATTTTTAAAAAACACTGCTATGTGCCGGCTCTCTCTCTCCCTTTTGTTTTAAAAAAGTATTAATTTAAAAAAGTCTAATGAAATTACGAGGCTGTTTTGTCATTACATAAATTGAATAATTGAATTATTGAAAATTAGAAAATACTTTGAGAAGTTACGTTTTAATGTGAATGGCCGCAGACAGAAGATCAGTTGTCTGATTTTATTTTTATTTTATCTTTTTGTTTTTGCTGGAGATGAAGCATCCTACCGGATGCCAGACATTCACCCGCTATTTCAGACACTCCAGCCGAGAGATCTTTTTGAGATTCCCACCGTCCCTTTAAGTGCAATTGTTTGTATCTCTCTTACACTTGGTTCACCGGGTAGTTTTCGAAAAAAATTTCATTAGTCCAGTTGCTCCTATAATTACAGGGATGATGGCGATCTTCCTAAGATTCCAGTTTCCTTTCATGTCGTACATAAGACTTTGGTAAATACAAATGGCTAAGAGAATAAAATGAATAAATATGTAATTTTATGGCGGTGGATTCGAAAGTTTACAATACATAATTTGTATTTATTATTTGTTTATTGACTTTTGTGGAAATATCTCAAGGCTTTCTCGATTTAAATACAATTTAATGAGATTATTTGACTGGCAATTTGCAGTTTTATGAGACGAAATAAGCGTATGTCTATTTCGTTTCCGGTGTTCATATACTTACTCTGTATAAGCTTTCTTGAAACGAATTCCTATTTACAAATAATAGTTCGGTTCGGTCAGAAGTTGCGTGAGCATACACCGGAAGCGAAATAGACAAACATGGTAAATTACCACTCAAGTAAATTCATATATTTGTTGATATACGACGAATACGCGGTCACCGTGTAATTGATTACATAACGCAAGTCTGTCTGTATCTTTGCCCGGAGACTATTTCCCGACGTAAGCAACATAGCATCGCCTGTATTGTGCATAATGGCTATGCCAGCTGGGATAATAGCAGGCAGGTATTCGAACTGACTTAATAAGAAGCAGCTTTTCAATGCGACGACGGTTGAATGAAGACTTGAAAACGACGACGATAAAACGTCAGAAACTACACAAGATACATTTACTAACCATAGATCAGTGTGAAGAGCTACGAATATTTTATATCTTAGCTTTAACTTTTTTTAGCGACTACGTGTTTGGGTATAATTTTCTCCACACAGGTGGTCGCTATTTTGTGCCTTGTGGAAAATATATACGAATGTCGGAAGAAAGAAAAAAAAAAGAACAATAGTGAAGAAACAGTTGGATTTTCATATATAGACATTAAGTTACAGAAAACGTAAAAACGTTGTACCAGCAGCAACGAAGTAGGCAATATGATATACAAATGAAAGAACAACAGTAATTATTACTAAAGGAAGAATCTATTACGGTCCCAAACACAATCGAAAATAACGCACGTTGCCGGGGTCTCAATACAGAAAGTAAATGTTTCTTTGTGTTGTTTGGTTCGGAGAATCTCTGCGATTGCTATCAGAAGACATTTTACGTAAAACTAAAAATCTGAACCGCGTTTTATAACTTGAACAATCCTTTTTTTTTAATTATAATTTGAAAATTTAGATTTAAAATAGTATTCTGAAGAAATTAAAAAAATCACTAAAACAAATTTTAAACGGATGGTAATCTGTCTACCTTCGGTACTTTAATCGATGGTATTCTGAAGAATTAAAACAGACAAATGAGAACAAAGATTTATTTGATGGAACACTTTCTGCTTCTTCACCATCTGATTTCTATCGCCTTGTACATGTGTAATGGATATTTTATTTACACTTTTATTCACACTAAAAATGTCGCAAAAATTGTAAATACCGAAAAGTAATCTCCAAGACATTCTAAAATTAACCAATCTAATTAAATAGATTGATTACTTATCGGAGTTTTAACAGCGGTTAAACTGCTTATTTTTGTTAGTAACATAATAGGTCACTCGACCGATCACGTAAATACTCGGTAAATTCAGTTATTCGAAAGGACACGATAATTTTATTCAAATAATAGAATACAGACGTGGGTTCTTCAATTTATTATTTTTTATTAATATTTACTGAATTTTTTACAAGTAGACAGTAAAAAAAAACACCTTTGTTTTATTGCTTTTCATTTAAGATTTATCCACGAAATCATTTGTAATATGTATTCAAATTAAAAAACAAACAAATAATTAGAAATCATAAGTCATCTCAACATATTAAACTCAGTTTCAAAAATAAGTGTTAATAAATCATATGATTCATTCTGTAGACCATCGTTTGGTACATATGTAAATTGCCAATGAAGTAGATAAGTGAACGACAGTATTTGGTGCTTTTCTTACATTCGGGCCCACGCTAAAAATACCTCGGCGTCTTACTTTCCGGATGTTTACGTAAAACGGAAGACAGAGCCGAATAAAAAATCCGTTGACTTAACTACGTCCAAAAAAGCACAAACGAGGCTGGATTTACAAGCGGGAAAACAAAAAATTACAGCAACAAATTTTGTATGAAATAAATATTCATTTTTTTTAACGAAGAAATAAGTGTTTAAACTAAAAAAATTTAATGAAGAAATAACGGCGATTCAAATTAGTGTTTAAATTAAAAAGTTAATCAAGTAAGTGTTTTTTAAAAAATTTACGAAAATTATTATCATTGTTTTTTGCTGATTATTATTGTTGCTTTCGTTAGGGTTTGGGAGGGTTAAGAATTAGGGTTAGGGTTTGAGTAGGGTAAGGAATTAGGGTTAGGGTTGGAGCAGGGTAAGGAATTAGGGTTAGGGTTGGAGCAGGCCCGTTTCCAGACGTAAAAAAATAATTACCAAGTTTAAGTGTCGTCTGTTTATTAATTTCAATCAGTTATTCATTTTCTCGCAGTTTCAGGTGCTTTCTGGTGTTTTACGCAAAACGCCGGAAAGCACCGACGCCGATGAACTTTTAGTGCGGGTCCCAATCTAACGAAGTACCCATTATTTCATTATTATAGAATTGTTAAATAAATTCATCTGAGACTAAAAATAGTTAACAACTGAATTATGACGCATTAGTGATGACATCCGATTAATTGCATAGAGAAATGTAAGATAAGGAAAAGTAAAGCAATAGACCGTAGTCGAGGGCGATACGAAGGCTCCCTTTTTTATTAGCTACTACACGGAGGTGTGGGGGAGGGGAGCTCCACTCCATTCACATAGTTAGTCTACCTCACAATACTGAGTGTCTAGCAAGGGAGCATCAAATACAATTTTTAAGTCTTTGGTATGATTCGACCGAAGATTGAACCCTCTCCCCCTGCTCATTAGCGAGTACTCTTACCATTATCATGAATTGTCGGCATATAAATGTAGATATAGTTTTCATTAACAACATAAGCAGTTAATGCTGTGAAGATGATTAGTGGAATATGGCCAAGTTTAACAATGTTCCGAGCCGGAATAAGTATACTTTGAAGAAAGGTACAGCTAAATACATCATCTTTAAAAAAAATGGGCAAAGGAAGAAAAAGAACCATTAGCTATTCAGAAGGAAACATGAATATTGTAGGACATAGATATGGATGACAAAAGTACGAGAATCAGACCGACTTATTTTTATATATTAGATATCTATTAAAATGAAGTAATTTCGGTTGAAACGCAATCTCCATTATAATAATATATTGTCTGTAATGTTTGTACAAGAGGGTCATATGTTTACTTCCGCTTGGGATTTATACGTTGTCTTTTTCGTTTTTTCTGTTTGTATTATCTCTCGCAAAGGTTTTTGCTGTTTAACATCAGCTAGCCGCCAATTCAAATTCCTAGCGAGCGCACACAGATACGCACACAGGCAGACAGAGAGTTTGAATTACATACTAACACCATTCTCAGGTGTCTCCGGTCTCTGTCAGGAAAACCTGGCATGAGGATACTTCAGCCTACAAGTAAACTGTGACTAAATATTCAAAATAACATAGTATTCAAAGCCCCAATAAGATCCCCTCGACACGGATATACACTGGGTCGTACGAGGAATTGGACATCTTCTCCACGTAATGTTACCTTAAGTAACATCACTTAGTTGGATACTCCACCAGACTAGATGAATTCTTGTCCTGGAATCCGGAAAGACCAAGAGACCACAAGAAAGATATACTATAACATACTTAACTGGTTAATTTGGGACAGGAAAATTAATGTTCTTCATTTCTTTACTAACTCAACGTTTGACAGGTAAAGGAGAACTTTAATGAAATACTCGAATATCTATGTATCTTATAAAGAGATCAAGTGTTAGCCTCAGGAAGGGCCCCTTGATTTCTGAGAACTTACACTGAAGTAAAATGAAACAAAATTATATATAGTACGAAAATATACTCATGTCAAGTAAGCTACACACAACGATTGTTTCATTTCCGGGTTTATTAAGAGGCAGCGATTCAATCTGTGCGTTTAGTGATGAAAATGCTATTTCAAAATTAAGTTCGACCGTTTAACCGAAGAACAGTCCTTATTAGGCTAATTGCTTTATTAAGCTCTACTCAACTATTTAGTACTGTTTAAATAAATACTGTAAACCTATATACTTAATATATTCTCCGAGTGCACATTCGTAATTACAAAATTATGCTTCGCCAGTGTTCACACTAATATTCACATAAAATATTGTTTTAATGTTTTAAACTTCCCGGTTTGAGACGTTTTCTGTCTTTAACTTCACCGATTGATCGGTTATTTCATATGAATATAAGTGCGAACACTGGCGAAGCATAATATTTCCAATCATTTTTGACGGAGAGTGTTTACGAGTTGTCTAATAATGTTCGATATATGTAATCACAAACCAAAAGTATGTTTTTTTTTTACAGGATCGTTAAACTGTAATTATACCGAAAATGTATTCATTTAGACCTGCAAAAATTGTCGTGAACAATTTTGAAAACATATTCCCCTCCAATTTCTTAGCCGACACAAACATATGAAAGGTGACAAATATTGAACTTCCCAATATCATTGACAAACATATTTATCCGCTGTCCAGTTCGCATACAAGTTGCAAATGCCCCACGAGCGTATGATTATAACCAATCCCAGATTTAGATAAAATTAGCTTAAGGCTATTTTATTTGGCAGGCGCTTTCCTATTCAGAACGTTCAAATCTAAAAGATGGAAAAATGTTTAGAATTGAGGAGGCCCTCTAAACTCTAAATGTCACTGCCCTAGGCGTCAGTCTATTATGATTATCAATAAATCCGGCACCGAATGAGCTCAAACCGACCAACTGTTTAACATTTTTTTTTATTAATTTCACTTGGTAAACTTTTGACCGTAGGTCAGGTCAAATGTTTACATTTCTCCCAGAAAACTTGCCGGCAAAGTAAAACGCGGGAATTAAATTTGTTGAAGAGAAAACGAAATAGCGAAGTCTATATATTCTATTTATACTTTGCCGAAATAAACAAACAAACAAACCAAAGAAAACAACGTCCAATATAACATTTTCAATTATTGGTCCAGTAAAGATAAAAAAATTCTTCAAATGCAAAAAAGGGAGGGAAACTAAACAGGAATAAAAAATGAAAAAAACTAAAGAGGAAATATAAAGAAAAGCGCAATAAAGAAGGTAAACGACAGAGAGGGTAAAAGAGAGAGAGAGAGACAAAAAAGAGAGACACAAAAAAGAGAGAGAGAGAGAAAGAGAGAGACAAAAAAGAGAGAGAAAGAAAGAGAGAGAGAAAGAGAGAAAGTAAAAGACACCAAGAGACAGAGAGAGACCAAGAGGGAGAGAGAGACCAAGAGAGAGAGAGAGAGAGACCAAAAAAGAGAAAGAGACAAAAAAGAGAGAGAGGGGGGAAAGAGAAAAAGGGGGGGAAAGAGAAAAAGAGGGGGAAAGAGAAAAAAGGGGGAAAGAGAAAAAGGGGGGAAAGAGAAAAAAAAGGGGGAAAGAGAAAAAAAGGGGGGAAAGAGAAAAAAAAGGGGGAAAGAGAAAAAAAAGGGGGAAAGAGAAAAAAGAGGGGGAAAGAGAAAAAGAGGGGGAAAGAGAAAAAAGGGGGGAAAGAGAAAAAGGGGGGGGGGAAAGAGAGAGGAGGGGAAAGAGAGAGGAGGGGAAAGAGAGATGAGAGGAAAGAGAGAGGAGGGGAAAGAGAGATGAGAGGAAAGAGAGAGGAGCGGAAAGAGAGAGTAGGGGAAAGAGAGAAGGGGAAAGAGAGAGGGGAAAGAGAGAGGGGGAAAGAGAGAAGCGAAAAGAGAGAGGGGGAAAGAGAGAGGGGGGAAGAGAGGGGAGGGGAAAGAGAGGGGAGGGGAAAGAGAGGGGAGGGGAAAGAGAGAGAGGGTGAAAGAGAGAGAGGGTGAAAGAGAGAGAGGGTGAAAGAGAGAAGGGCAAAGAGAAGGGGAAAGAGAGAAGGGGAAAGAGAGAAGGGGAAAGAGAGAAGGGGAAAGAGAGAGGGGGAAAGAGAGAGGGGGAAAGAGAGAGGGGGAAAGAGAGAGGGAGAAAGAGAGAGGGAGAAAGAGAGAGGGAGAAAGAGAGGGGGAGAAAGAGAGGGGGGAAAGAGAGAGGGGGGAAAGAGAGAGGGGGAAAGAGAGAAGCGAAAAGAGAGAGGGGGAAAGAGAGAGGGGGAAAGAGAGGGGAAGGGAAAGAGAGGGGAGGGGAAAGAGAGAGGAGTGGAAAGAGAGAGGGTGAAAGAGAGAGGGGAAGGGAAAGAGAGGGGAGGGGAAAGAGAGGGGAGGGGAAAGAGAGGGGAGGGGAAAGAGAGAGAGGGTGAAAGAGAGAAGGGGAAAGAGAGAAGGGGAAAGAGAGAAGAGGGAAAGAGAGAAGGGGAAAGAGAGGGGAAAGAGAGAGGGGGAAAGAGAGAGGGGAAAGAGAGAAGCGAAAAGAGAAAAGCGAAAAGCGAAAAAAGAGAGAGGGGGAAAGAGAGAAGCGAAAAGAGAGAGGGGGAAAGAGAGAGGGGGAAAGAGAGAGGGGGAAAGAGAGAGGGGGAAAGAGAGAGGGGGAAAGAGAGAGGGGGAAAGAGAGAGGGGGAAAGAGAAAAGCGAAAAGAGAGAAGCGAAAAGAGAGAAGCGAAAAGAGAGAAGCGAAGAGAGAGAAGCGAAGAGAGAGAGAGAGAGAGGGGGAAAGAGAGAAGCGAAAAGAGAGAGGGGGAAAGAGAGAGGAAAAAGTAAATAAAACTTAGTTGGCATCGATAATTTGCTGCCGCTACTGCTGTGTTTTACGATGCCTACTATTATTGCAAACATGGCAGGAATAAAAAAAAGAAGGAAGCAGTATAATCAGTCTACCTTGGATAAAAGTGAATATTTTTATCGTCGTCTACTGATAATTAAAGTAATACCAATTTATTTGTGCGTAAGAGGATTTTCTTTATTGTAATAAAAGATTGTTAGCGGCATTGTGTTTAAAATGCAGACAGTTATAGTAGACTTACCATACTAAGACTTTTCTAATCACCAACGATAAGTCCTATAGGCTTAATGAAAGCCCCTTGTAACATGTCATGCAGGCAAAATAGGAATTAGTTCTTTTGCAAACAAATTATTGTACCTACTGTTGTGACATCCGAATAAGATAACGAAATTTATTTAATTTGTCAAAAACAGAAGGGATAGCGAAATCGATCTTACTTATACTCCGTCTCGAAAAACACTATTCAATATAACATTTCCAGTTATTGATCCAGTAAAATATCCGAAACATTTCTGTAAAGGCAAACTTTGTATGTAATAATATTTTATTATATTACTAGCTATATATACCGGCGTTACCCGAGGATCTTTGCTTTGATTTCGTCTTTTATTTTTATGATTTTCAAAAGTAAAAATAATTATTACAGTATCGTTTGGTCATGAACTTATTAAGGGAAAGAAAATTGTTATAAAATTTCGACAATTTTTCTTTCACCCAATTTAGTTATAATCTTTACAAATTGTTAAGAGCTTCCAAAACTTTAAATAAGAATTTGCTAAGCATTTTAAAGGTAGAGGCACCTCAGACAGTAAGCAATAAACTTACACCTCCCCAAAGAGAGGAGGCAAAGCCCGGATGAGTGGACCTCCTAGAACTGCCAAGGACAGACTCATAGACCGGCGGAAATGAAGCCCCGAAGGCCAAGACAATACCGGTTTATGGGGTGCAGTATCCATCGGAATAGATACTATACTTTGATCTTGGCCAAAGGTCTTTAAAGAAAAACAATTACAATAATAAGTTATAGGTTAGATCATAAACGAAACAATGGCCCCAGTCCGACACATTTCATAGCCGGATGAATCATTATCAGAAAGAAACTTAAGTGAACCAAATCATATTCGTCCTAATAACATAGTGGAAGAAGAAGAAGAATGAAAATAGATTAGTCATAATCAAAGCTTGATATGCCAGCTTAAATGCAATTTAGGTACAACTCTTAAAATCAGCCCGACTTAATTTTATATATGATCACAGTGTGCACAGTTCATCACCGGGAAAACAAGAACCGTTATGTCTAATATGCGTCTATTCAATCAGTGCGTTCAGCGATGGAAATGTCATTTCCAACTTTCACGTGACAGAACGACTGACAAGAACAGACTCTCGTATAGAGATCCGTGGATGTCTCTAACATGTACGTCTATCTCATCTACATTTTAAGCAATGAAACTTATTTCAAACTGAAGTTTGAAAGAGAGCCAGAACGACCGACTGACAGACAGAGCCCATCACGGAGATTTGAGGACGCATCTACAAATTCTCCATGGGAAATATGTATTTTCCGAACCAAATTTTAGACTATTATAAAATCTGGTAATAATAATACCGCTTTCGAATTGCTCTCGTGAAAGATATATATTTTACAGAAGAGTCCCAGAAGAGGACATTCGATATCTCGATAAACATTGTGGGGAAACTGACATTTTGCCAATTCATACAGCTTGATAATATAAATTATCTTCAGTCGTCGTAATTATGATCATACGACATTAGTGTATAACAACTAACCCACAAACATTTATTCATAAACATCATTGTTTCATAGTCATGCAGCATAAGTAGATACGGGTGTGTTAAAAATAGTATTACAAACCGAATTTGACTCATAAGGATAGCTTGGAAAATTCCATTAAAAGTCAAAAGATTAGACGTGTAACGTTATGGCATCATAGACAGAAAGTCCGAAGCGAGACGTGGCAAAGAGGATAGCAAAGTCTTTCTTGTTGGCAGATGAGCTGATTTTGGACGCCTTCTTTTCAAAGCTTTGTCTTTTTTCGCCCCTCCACCAGGTAATGAGCGGGAAGATCATGTTTAATCTGCTAATTGTACAGTGGCGTAAAAAGAATAACACATTAAATGAAATAACGATATTAAGAAAGTATGTTGGCGATTTATTTTGTTTGCATCATTGCAGCTACAAGGAAAGAAAGACACCCGCTTTCACCAAAACAGGAGAAGAAAAAGAGAGCTGTCTACTTTAAACGTGTCAATGAATTACTTTGCTGTTTCCTGCCAACAAGACGAGTATGTATCATCGAGAGGATACGAAATGATTCTCTCATCTGGACTTGTTAGTGCCACGTAACTTTACAGTTATGGATGGCCCAAATGGTCTAAACTTGTTTCCCATCTTCTCTGCTCAGTCTCATGAATAGACCAGCTGTGGCACTTTTGGTCAAGATTAAAGTGTAGTATCTGTTCCGATGGGTACTGCTCCCTATAGACCGGTATTGTCTTGGCCTTCGGGGCTTGATTTACGCCGGTCTATGGGATTGTCCTGTGCAGTTCTAGGAGGTCCACCCTCCCAGGCTTTGCCTCCCCTCTTTGGGGAGGAGTAAGTTTATTGCTTACTGCTTGAGGCGCCCCTACCGGGGAATGCCGACGGAGCTGCCCAGGCAATTTTTGATGGTCAGAGTGCTCACCTCTCGGGCGCTGACTTTTCAACCCCCACTTTCCGACCCGACCTTGGGTCACATCTTACTTGTGGGAGTAGGATAAAACTGGCCTTGTGCCTAACTCCTGGAGGGGAGTAAATAATACTAAGGTTATAGGCGCAAAGTATAAAATGCATATCTGATGTTCATAAATTGTAGGCTGCAACGCCGGACGTGATTTGCAAGATATAAAGGCGTTTTAGAATTTGACAGATGCTACTCGTCAATATCTAATATCCGATATAATCGCCGGACAGTATTTGGTAGTTGTAGATCACAACAAATGGTCCAAGACTGTTCGTTGTCGTTGCAGATGGGTAGCCAGTCATCGGCTCGCAAAGCCACTAGGACCGGGTTTCAAATACGGTACCTGTATTCCCAAATGGTCGACTATCTAACTATTGACCAGACTCAACATCTCTCAACTTCGGTTATCTTAAACTAGGTTTAATTAACAGACTAGTTTATTCGACAAAAAGTCAACAATTCTAGAGAATTTTGCGAGCAGAACATTTTTAGATGAAAGTATTTCTTGTCAGTCCGTCTGTCACGTTTAAATTTAAAATAACATTTGTACGACTAGAACCACAAAGTTTAGATGCATATAACACTCTATTAAACACTTTCGGTTAAACTGTCACAATTAAGTTAGACATAGCATTTTTGTTGGTGATTCAATCGTTGCATCTTTTTGTTTTTTAAATTATATTTTATGAGATTGAAACATTTTTGAAAATAACTTATTCCGTAATTTTCCATGGGTTAAACTTTTTTCTAAGGTTTTTAAGGATTCCAAGCAGCTTAATTAGAAACGTGGATATTGGATAAATTCCAGGGTCGATGTGAATATTTAATGGATTGTATTGCGGAAACCTATCCATACTAATCCATTGTATTTGGGTGGAAAGGTGAACGGTGGAATCTACAATATTTCAAATATCAAATCAAAAGCAACGACATAAATTCATGTAAAGTTCCAACCAAATGCAGAAAGTCGGTTCAAGACGTTCTTAGTTCAAATATATTGAGAAATTGAGCCGATTTTGGTAATTTGAATTGACTTCCAAAGTGGCATTCCTACACATCTGAGGCAGTAGAAAAACAACCGACGGGTGAACATCATGCTATCTTACAGCAAATGAAGCCATTGCATTAGATTATTAAACTTTCGACTAATGCGATGGGGAATCAAATATACTAAGCCGGGAATGATCATATACAGCGCGTGTTAAGTCAAAGAGAAACTATCTAGTTAATAGTTATTTTAAAAATGGTTGTTAAATAAAGTTAATAAATAAATATTCGAAATATCCTATCCTCTCATCAATTTATCCTCAAATAGATGTCAGCTTCGAAGATACTGTCGCGGCTACTTACACGTAGGAATCGAAATACAACCATTAAGACGTATTATGAGTAAATTATATATATATATATATATATATATATATATATAAGCTCCTTTAGGAAATTAAAGTTGAGCACTATCGGGATGCTAAAAATAGACTGTCAAAAAGCTCTAATGCAAAGTTCTGAATACGTTCGCCGAACACTCTCGACTAGTCTTCTATCTGTGCCCGCTTCTAAGTACATATATATCTTAATTTTCCTTAATTACGTAACATTTTCCGTAGGTTGACTGTGAACCGAGTTTGCGCCTCCCGACCGTCTGAAATTGTTACTTTCCTGCACTGATGAGAGCAATAAGCTTGAAACGCTAGCGTATGTAGGTATAAGTGATTTAATATTTATATATATATATATATATATATATATATATATATAATAAAGTGTGGCTTAAATTTCTGCCTTGTCTTGCAGGCAAAAGTATTGGATATTACCTCTTCTCACTGTTTGGATCAGAGTTATTTCACTTGGAGATATTTGGTTTTAACAAGATATGGCGCTATAGTCGGGTAATTATGTATTCTCATGCAACTACGTAATACATTTAGAAACGCGACTGGCATGACCTCTAAACTGGTCGGACGTTGTCTGAATCGCTCTGCTTCTTAGCATCCCTTTGAAACCCGAACCGACTTTGTCTATTTATCACAAAGTTATGTTCTCTGTCACCGTTGAAACTATGTAACTTTATATTGCCGTTCATCGACACAATTTTATCTCGTCTAACAAGTCGTGCATTTTTGTATCGTCATAGAGAACTGTTCTACTTGTTTAGTACTCATACAAACTGTTGTATAATTTGATGTATTTACATAAAATTAACCTGGTTTTAAATAGTCGGTATTATTAATATATACTGAAACGATGTAAATAAATATCAAATCCTATATTATAATTAACAGTTTCCTTTTATAGTATTTTTTCGATACGTGTAGCCCTATAGTCGATACGATCAAGACATGCGAACAATGCTTAGCACGTGTTAAGGAGCTGAACTATTTGTGAATATCAAATGACAATTTGATAAAATTCATGTTCTATAGTTCAGTTAGTTATCTTAAATTTTGAAATGGATATCGTCTGTTTAGGTTTCATCAAGAATAATAAAATGTTTGTGTAAACATGTGGACGCCATTTTTGACCGTTAACAAAAACGGATATTCTTAAGATACGTCCATCCAATGAGTGGGACATTTTAATCTGAAGCGTCACAAACTGATCGACTGAGCCTCCTCTAGCAGTGTGGAGAGACATTAAAATATTTGAAAAAAACAGTTAAAATTTACGCATTTGAATATTCACAAAATCAAATCACCTAAACCTTTTCAAGGATCAACACTTATTGTTATGATTATATTACCTCTTCATGCGTGCATTACGTTAGAGAATCCACAGTGGAAACGAAATGAATCAGGAACAACAACCAGGAACAATAGATGCGAGGGACGAAAACCGGAACACCGGAAACACGAATAGCAGGTTCGGTAAAATCGCTCGCACGTGACCGCGACATTCACACAAGAATAAGCTGGTGAACAAGCACATTTCGCCAGCTTATATTACGCTTAATTACGCGCATCCTGTTAGCGTTAGGTTGGTGAAACTACACATCTGCATAGTCGGCGACACGGAGTAATCGACTGTTCTATCTATTTGTTTGCAACCAAGTGTCTAAGGGTTTATGTTAGTTTTGCTCACCGTCTAACTTCCACCGCCGACACAGCTCACAAGGCGGTGGCGCTTGGCTCGACCAACACGCCCATCACAACCGGGGCCGTTTTTTTTTTACGTATCGGCTTCATTACATAACTACGTGTTATTATTAAATAGAAGTACTCTATTTATTGTTGACGTAAAGAATTATATAAAGTACATTTCCTAAACGAAAAAATTCGCTCGTCATCAATTAAAATGACAGTTTTTCTCTCTTCGCAAGCTCCAGTGTGGTTTGCTTACGAATGCGCATTTGTTTGGCCGGATAACTAAACAAGTCGACATCGAGTCTGTTTAAGCAATCACATTTGAATAAGTCTAAACTGACCAATCAGCAACTAACATTAAGTTCTTTCTAGCAATCTGTAATTTTGTAATCTTCTGCTAAGCCATCAAGTGAAATTGCTATTTGTCATGGTTAAAGTGGAAAGGGGGAGACGCTATAAAGTAAAGGTTGTGGCTACAGCGTGACAATGAAGCTCATTTCTCGCATAGGTGTATTCTCTTACCAGTGTCTGCAGTAAAGCGTTTTTAGCAAGAGAAGTGCCGGCATGGACGTGTACTGAATTCCAACATCTTTCCTTCTATTACACCCGGGTCCTCTTCTTCACAGCCGGCTAGTAATAAGACTTGTCTTATACATTTTTGCTTCCCAATTCTTGAGATGAGGGTTGATTATTTGGATTATTCGGACTACTATTCTCATCTTGGATGTTACTTTTACAACGTTTCGGCAGATGTAATATCCGACCTTCTTTCAGGTTCGTCTTGTCGGACTCGGGAATCTGTACGGACTTTCAAACTCAAGGCTTTTGACAGGGTTTGGCATAAAGGTTTAATTCACAAGCTTACTAGCTATGGAATATCTGGAAATGAACTCTCAACCATCAAATTCTTTCTCTCTGATAGATTTATAAAAGTAGTCGTTGATGGACAGAAATCTGAGGCACACAATATCAACGCCGGGTTGCCTCAGGGTTCCATTCTGGGCACAACCCTCTTCCTGATCTTCATAAATGATCTCCCAAGCCACATTCTAAGATAATTCGTCGACATTTATGCTGATGATACAATCATCTATGGAAACACCTTGAAGAGCATTAATGATCAGGTTCTTTCTGACTATCCCTTTCTCTCTCCTCTCTCCCGCCATGGAACAAGTAGTGCAATGGAGGAAAAGGTGTCTGGTTACTTTTAATGCGTCAAAGACGAAGCTCCTCTCCTTTCAACATCAACGCTCTGATCCTCACTTTGTCCCAGTTGAAATGAAAGGCTCTCCCCTTGAGGGAGCCCACTGCTTTGATAAGCTCCTGGGACTGACCTTCTCTTCACACTTGAAACTGAAGACTTACATCAAATCTGTTGCTAAGACCACTGGAAGGGTGGTTGGATCATTCTATCGCTACAGAAGATATCTCACGCCCGACGCTATCCTCTACCTATAAAAGAGTCAAATACGTCCTAGGGTGGAGTGCTGCTGCCACATATGGGGAGCTGCCGCTCAGAGCACCCTTTCCTGCCTTGACAGAGTCCAATATCAACTTCGAAATCTAGTGGAGGATAACCTCTTCTCTTCACTACAGTCACTCTCTCATAGAAAAGATGTTGCTAGTCTTTCTTTGCTCTACCGTTATTTTCATGGCAGGCGCTCGATTGAGCTAAAATCTATGCCCACCCCCCTCGTAAAACATTCACAATAAAAACTTGCCAAGCTACTACACTGTCAATGACTTCTTTCTCCCTTTGCGTACCCAAGACGAAACGAAACTTCCATGGGCAGAGTTTCTTTCCTAGAATTGCCCGGAACACAGTGCCGCGAGCCTGCTTCCCAGCTGACTACAATATGGTAGTCTTCCAGTCCAATGTAAACAAGTTCTTGTTAACCCTAACCGAAAATAATCAATTTCTGCCCTGCCACAACCATCGTGCCGGTGAACGCGATGTTGTCTCACCATCCACCAGGCAAACTTTTTAACCCTTGTCATCTAGGGGCTTTCAGGCCTTGATAAGCGGTGACCTTTAATTAAAAACAAAAAACAACCTTAATTTAATCCATAAGATCAATTTATAACAATGTATAGTAATTGGGGTTTCCAGCAATGATCGAGTTGAACTACAGTGAAGGAGAGAGAGAAAAGGAGAGAAGGAGAAAGAAGAAGAGAAGATAGAAGGAGAGAAGGATAGAGGAGAGAAGGAGAGAAGAAGAGAAGAGGAGAGAGAGAAGAGGAGAGAGAGAAGAGGAGAGAGAAGGAAAGAGAGAGAGAAGAAAAGAGAGAGAGAGAAGGAAAGAGAGAGAGAGAAGGAAAGAGAGAGAGAGAAGGAAAGAGAGAGAGAAGGAAAGAGAGAGAGAAAGAGATAGAGAGAGAGAGAGAGAAGAAGAGAGGAAGAGAAATAGAGGAAGAGAAAGAGAGGAAGAGAAATAGAGAGAGGACGAGAGAGATAAAGAAAGAGATACAGAGAGAGAGAGAGAGATAAAGAAAGAGATACAGAGAGAGAGAGAGAGAGATACAGAGAAAGAGAAAAGCAGAGAGAGAGAGATACAGAGAAAGAGAAAAGCAGAGAGAGAGAGAGAGAGAGAGAGAGAGAGAGAAGGACGGGAATAGTTGATCTCGGTTCTTGTGAATTATCGAGTTATTAAATAAATAATTATAAAATTGATTTGACCAATGAATAGGATAAAAGAATGTTAATGTATATTTTATTACCACAATAATCTCCATTTTAACCAATCCAAACATTCGCATTAAAGCGTTTGAACCTGCCAGTCAATGGTAACTCGGGTTCGGGGTTCGAATCATGCGACTGACGGGACAGCTGTATATAACCACACTGGTGATTCTTAGTTAAAAATAATATTTATTAAAAACAATAATTTACACGTATATATATATATATATATATATATATATATATACACACACACTAGCTAACCCTAACCGGCATTTGCCAGGAATAAACATTTAAACAATTACTTACATGTTTACTAATAAACGGAAATTATTTTTCGTGACTTGAATTTCGTAGTCAAATTATTTTGAGAAATTTTCATTTTTTTTAAAGTCGTGTTAGTACTTGTCGTTAATCGATTAATAGTGAAGAGACACTATTTAATCAATTTGGATGCGAGAAACATGCTTCATTCGCATAATTTTATTAATACATATTTGTTTTTGAAGAACGCAAGGGAGAGAACTCGATATAATTGCACACGATAAATTCCCTTTTATGTGCTTTGGTACATAAGGGAAAATGTCTCCACTCTAACAGTTTTCGTAGCCGGAATAAGTATTTTCAGAAATTTTTCGAAGCTAGATAAAATATATTCGTATCAATAACATAGCAGAAGGAAAAACGAAAAAACATGCTAGTTAGAATCAAGTACCGATATGTTAGATAGTTTGATATATGGGTCTGACTTTGAAAATCCGACAAGAATATATATATATATATATATATATATATATATATATATATATATATGTATGTGCACGTTGCTTCTATTGATATATCTGCAGCTTTCTTGCTAGATAATATTTTAACTGGGTGTATGATTTTACGAAGATGGCAGGCATTTGAAAATAAAACTAGATCAGAAAACTTTATTATTAAATGGTATAATGACAGAAGTTTAAAGAAATATTTCCACGAATGCATGATGTAGATGATATGTGCTGTGGCATGTTCTTCTGATTTGTTCGCAACTGTCCACGTGGAAAACTTGCCACACAATTTATTCCGAACACAAATGAAGAACAAACAGACTCACTAGATATCCGTTTCCTTGGCCGAAAGCAACAAAACTTTTTAGTTGAATAATTATTAACTTTGATCCATTGTTAGATTTTAACTCATCATTCGTTTGATTGTTATTGCACGAAGACACAAAAGTCGTTGGCCGTGGGGTTGAGTCTTCGACAATTTATTGATTAACGTCCGGAACTTGCAGAGGTTTCCGTCTCTTTCGGCGCAATTTAACCCTCCTCGCCAAACTGTCATGATCAGCGTTTTAAAACGGAGGTTTCTCTTCTTTAACTCTAGTATTCAACAACGGAAAGTTTCTTTGCATCATAACGATACTCCATGTTTAGCATCAGCATTTGAAAATAATATATGTGTTGCCCTTGGTAGCACCACGGGGAAAATGTTTATTTCATATATGCCCTCTCTGTATCCCATGTCTTGGGTTACTCTTTACTCAACTAAACCCCGAGCTATTATTTAGTTTGAATTCAGTATTGATCTGGTGCCAAAGAAATCTCAACTAAGCAATGTAGAAGCAACCGTGCAATCTCTCCGCCCTCAAAAACCCAAAACATTAAAAATGGTAAATTTGTATTATTGGAACTACAGAACCCATCTTGAATGTTATATACACAACGTTTCAGTCGATGTAACCTATGATTGAACTTGTAAAGTTTCTAGTCGAACCCGGAAAGCTGTATGGAATTTCAAACTAAACCATTTACTTAATCCACAGAGTGGATTGTTCTCATTCTGTCAGCCATGTCCGGATAGAAAGATTAATTAGTGTTGTTCTTAAGTATTATCACCTATATAAACTTCTAGCCGGTCATGGTTGATAGACAGAGATAAATAATAAGGGTTCGAAATTCCTTACAGATGTACGGATTCTCAAGTTCGAAAAGAAGAACCCGGAGAATGTCGACGTTCACATCGACTGAGATGTTGTGAATATAACAACCCATGTTAGAATAGTAGTCCGAAAAATTCAAATACAAATTATCAATGCCTATATAATTACGAAGCATTAAAAAAACTCGAAACTAATATTAATGCATACTGTCTAGTAGCTATCAGTTTAACTATTTGCTTAATGTAAGTAACGTCACACACCTGAACAACCAATGCGCAAAAATGTTATGGTGGTACAGATGTTTTCCTTTTCGATTAAGATCAAATATAATTAAGGATAGACAAAGGTTTCTTTGAATTAAATACAAGTCGTGCGTGCGTGGTCCCCCTTTGTATGTGACTCGATGTGGCGAGTGTAAAATGCAATACATTTGGGCAATTTGGGGCATTTGTGACCCCCTTTGACCTCCTGGGGGCGCGAACCAGAATGTTTCTGAGGTCAAGGATGCTCATTTTATATCCAGAACAATTGCCTCTACAGTTTGGCCAAGTTCCAGAAAAATTGAATGGATGGATCAAACGTTATGGGAGAAAAGGGTAATTTTTTGCAATTTAGGATTTTTTTGACCACATATTTTTTTCAAAGGTCAGTGATACTTATTTTCAATTAGGAACAATTGCCACCACATTTTGGCCAAGTTTCAGAGAAATTGAATGGATGGACGAAAAGTCATGGGGTAAAAAATGTCATTTTTTGCCATTCCGGGGTGTTTTGACCCCCTGGGGGGCTAACCAGATTTTTTTCAAAAATCAGAATGTCACTTTCTAATCTGACCAAAGTTACAACTTCATGCAAAATTTCAGAGAAATTCGATGGATGTTTGCGGAGTAAATCCGGACGGACAGACGGACGGACATGCCCCAAAACATAAGTCCCCCGATTTTATAAATCGGGGGACAAATAAATTATCCAATCGATTTATGCGGTTTAATTATGCATCCAACCTCAGTAAGAAAGCTAAAGAGAACAAGATTTGATAAAGGTAGGTAACTCTAGTTGAAAGGTGTACCTTCACCTTATGAAGTAAAAAGAAAAGAGAATATTTTATACTTATAAAATTATATACAAAGTGTTTTATAAACATATGGATTTTTTAATTCTGTTGTCATTTATTGTTTTATTTTTTTTGTATTAGAAGAATCGAAGTTTGAGAGAAAATTATATATATATATATATATATATATATATATATATATATATATACATATACATACACCGACAAGAGAGAAGTAAATAGACACCCCACTAATATAATTCATACATGTTTAAAGTTCTGCATCCTTCGTTGACCACCAGCACTCAGAGCCGTACAAAGCAGCAGCAAAAGTGTGAAATATCAATATTTTATGCTAATTGACATTTATTTATGTTTCAGATATAAAATATCTATCATATAACACCATTTACGTATGGCACCGGTTAAAGAACCACTAGACTTTTCAGAGTTTAAGAGGAGTCATGTTCTAGGTTAATATCAAGATGGACTTAATCAAGGTAAAATCATCGCAAACCTTAGAATTTCACTTTCCATTGTGTACCAAGTGATTGTAAAAGCTTTCAGAAAGGGAACATACTCAATATTATCTCGCCTACGTCCATCAGGACCCTCTGACACCAGTCTTCGCCATTAATGATAATAAGGGTTTCTATTTACTTCTTTTATATCTGCGTATAATATTATACTAAAGCTGAATTAATAAAAGTGTGTTTCCTGAAGACGTTTTCCTACATACTGTAATGACACAAAATGCATGATAACATATTCATCAGTTCTGGGATTGAGTTATGCTTGAAAACAATTTCAATTTCATTTTTCTAATTTGCCGCCATTTGTAATTAACTGAACACTTAATCGATCCATAACTTATGTCGCAGCGTTGTATTTCTGTGCTTGTTTTACGAGTACTTTCAACAGAATGTGCTCCGATGAACTTACTGCACTTGTAATCCCACTAGTACCCAACGACCCAGACGGCTAGCAGCAAAATCAACCCCTTCACTCTAGAGGTTCCTAGATGCCAGAATTATTACTCAAATAACTTCTTTACTTTTGAAATTCCCTACCTACTCCCCATTTCCCCGACAGTACAAACATGCAGAAATAAATATAAATAAAACGAGAACAAAACATTTTTCTGCCCCCCCCCCCCCCCCCGACCAAGGTTGCCCCTGTAAATCTGGCTCTTATCCCAGTAGCCCCTTACGCTTCAGTTGTAATGTGCCTTATTTGGGGTGAATAAAAGTACAATAAAAAAAAATAAGCAGGGGATTATGATAAAGGTTAGGGTTAGGGTTATTTGCATAATAATTTTCAAAATGAAACTTTTAAAAATAATTATCTGATATTATTGATTTGGGGTTCGATTTCCATGTTCACAAACAATAAAAGTATTAACTAATTCGGTCCAGAGATCATCATATATTTTCTTCTATGATTGTTAGTGTTATGATTGTTAGTGTTATGATTGTTAGTGTTATGATTGTTAGTGTTATGATTGTTAGTGCCATGATTGTTGGTGCCATGATTGTTGGTGCCATGATTGTTGGTGCCATGATTGTTGGTGCCATGATTGTTGGTGCCATGATTGTTGGTGCCATGATTGTTGGTGCCATGATTGTTAGTGCCATGATTGTTAGTGCCATGATTGTTAGTGCCATGATTGTTGGTGTTATGATTGTTAGTGCCATGATTGTTGGTGTTATGATTGTTAGTGCCATGATTGTTGGTGCCATGATTGTTGGTGCCATGATTGTTGGTGCCATGATTGTTGGTGCCATGATTGTTGGTGCCATGATTGTTGGTGTTATGATTGTTGGTGCCATGATTGTTGGTGCCATGATTGTTGGTGTTATGATTGTTGGTGTTATGATTGTTGGTGCCATGATTGTTGGTGTTATGATTGTTTGTGCTATGATTGTTAGTGCGCCCCTCAATAAAAAAAATAAATCACGGAAAAAATTAGGCTTTGCCAGTGTTTTCACTAACATTCCTAGTAAATCATAATTACTAACGTAATTATGATTTTCATAAATGAATTAGTATTATCATTTCTTATGATGTAAAGAAACACACACCAACCCTTGACTTATTATTGCAAGATTTATTTACTAATTCATTTTAGGTGGCAGGGCTTGTCTGAGTTGCTTTTTTCGCTTATGACGCGATATATACATATATTTCTATTAAAATATATAAATAAATATAAATTGGTTATTAGCATAGAGTGGAGGATTATTATTAGTATATAAATATTGAAATTTAAAGAAGGATTCGTAAAAATGTATCCAAGTTTGAAGTCAGAGACATCGAAGAGGCGACATCGTTGATAATTTGGGGGAACTAAATATGTGTACGACTTAATTCAATTAATTAGAATAAAAAGTGGATATTGGGTTTACTTTCGGCAGTCTTATAACTCTAGATTCCCTTATTTTGTCCTTTAGTCCTCACATTCCATGAGCGATGTTTCTGACAAAGGGGTTAGAATTGTTATTTTCTGGGTCGGAATCTATCCATCTAACACTTATCGTTGGCTAGTTTTTAATCTTGAAGTAGTATTTTTAGCTCCTTACACCAAGTGGCTTCATACAATGTCTGAAGCAATTTCTATGAAAAAAAATTAAAGAATGAGTTGTTAAATATTTAAGAAATCTAGACACGTGTGCAGACCTATTTAATTCAGTTTTAATCATTCTAACAATGAAACTTGAGAGTTGTACCATCCGTTTGTTTAAATATTTCAGTTCGCTAATATAAAATAATTTCTATCGGCAACTTATGAATAACTGATGTGATTATGAAATCATCTTCAAAGTTCTGTCGATTGTCCTTCAATTGAATCTCGAGTTAAACCATTATGTTCAAAACTAGCAACCGCGTTGCACGGAAGTCTTTCTATTCATTTTCGTTTTCCTTTTCACCCAACTAAACTAGGAGGGTTCTTATTTACTTTCATTTAACCCTAACAAGTAACATTGTCATTGAAATGTAATCGGCTACTGTGAATTACAGGCAATATCTACAGAGGCATCCCAAGTGGGGGTTTGTGCCCTGAGATGCTTGTTTACATTACATTTAAATTTCTGCATGTTGGTATCGTCAGGGAAACAGGAAGCAGGGAGTGAATTCCAAAGGCTATCGGTTTGGGGAAAGACTCTATTAGAGAAGAATAGCTTTCCGGTATTTGAGCACTTCTACAATGAAGGTGTGGGATTTTGCTTACTGACGGGTCGATCGAGGGTATTTTTGTCGAGGGATCACAAGTGCAGTACGCTCATTTGAGCACATTCCATTACAGTACTCGTACAGTCAGCACAAAGATGAAACATTGCAGTGATGGGACAGAGGCTGGAGCTTAGTAAGTAGTGTGAGACCTTTATTTTGGACCTTGTCTCGTAGAGAGCCAAATGTGACAATAATACTCTATACATGAGCGAATGTAGATATATAGAATACTGCCTACCTTCCTCGCAGCAGATTTGGTAATGCATTCTATGTATTTGTTCCAATAAATGCATTCTATGTATTTGTTCAAATTCATGCATTCTATGTATTTGTTCCAATTAATGCATTCTATGTATTTATCCAATTAATGCATTCTATGTATTTGTTCCAATTAAATCATTCTATGTATTTGTTCCAATTAATGCATTCTATGTATTTGTTCCAATTAATGCATTCTATGTATTTGTTCCAATTAATGCATTCTATGTATTTGTTCCAATTAATGCATTCTATGTATTTGTTCCAATTAATGCATTCTATGTATTTGTTCCAATTAAATCATTCTATGTATTTGTTCCAATTAATGCATTCTATGTATTTGTTCCAATTAAATCATTCTATGTATTTGTTCCAATTAATGCATTCTATGTATTTGTTCCAATTCATGCATTCTATGTATTTGTTCCAATTCATGCATTCTATGTATTTGTTCCAATTCATGCATTCTATGTATTTGTTCCCATTAAATCATTCTATGTATTTGTTCCAATTAATGCATTCTATGTATTTGTTCCAATTAAATCATTCTATGTATTTGTTCCAATTAAATCATTCTATGTATTTGTTCCAATTAATGCATTCTATGTATTTGTTCTAATTAAATCATTCTATGTATTTGTTCCAATTAATGCATTCTATGTATTTGTTCCAATTAATGCATTCTATGTATTTGTTCCAATTAATGCATTCTATGTATTTGTTCCAATTAATACATTCTATGTATTTGTTCCAATTAATGCATTCTATGTATTTGTTCCAATTAATGCATTCTATGTATTTGTTCCAATTAATGCATTCTATGTATTTGTTCCAATTAATGCATTCTATGTATTTGTTCCAATTAAATCATTCTATGTATTTGTTCCAATTAAATCATTCTATGTATTTGTTCCAATTAAATCATTCTATGTATTTGTTCCAATTAATGCATTCTATGTATTTGTTCCAATTAATGCATTCTATGTATTTGTTCCAATTAATGCATTCTATGTATTTGTTCCAATTAATGCATTCTATGTATTTGTTCCAATTAATGCATTCTATGTATTTGTTCCAATTAATGCATTCTATGTATTTGTTCCAATTAATGCATTCTATGTATTTGTTCCAATTAATGCATTCTATGTATTTGTTCCAATTAAATCATTCTATGTATTTGTTCCAATTAATGCATTCTATGTATTTGTTCCAATTCATGCATTCTATGTATTTGTTCCAATTCATGCATTCTATGTATTTGTTCCAATTCATGCATTCTATGTATTTGTTCCCATTAAATCATTCTATGTATTTGTTCCAATTAATGCATTCTATGTATTTGTTCCAATTCATGCATTCTATGTATTTGTTCCAATTAATGCATTCTATGTATTTGTTCCAATTAATGTATTCTATGTATTTGTTCCAATTATGTATTCTATGTATTTGTTCCAATTAATGCATTCTATGTATTTGTTCCAATTAATGCTACCTTGGAATGTTACGTCGAGGAGTTAGAACTATGGATTTTCAGGTAGAAGTGTCCTATTAGTCATGTCAATCGGTGATTAAAACGGTTTCTTATAGTTGTTAAAGTAAAGGTGCTTTTTCGTAGCATAAAATGTTACAATCCATGTGTGTCTCAATTCCACTACATACTGGAGGTCATTTTCTAAAGAATCTAACCATTGCACTGGATATGTCTTCGTTCGTTTTTCCTATTAGTTTAGTATAGAGCACGGTGTCGTCAGAAAATGTACGCGTTTCGGACACAATTACATCAGAGAGTTTACTTATAAAGATTAGTAATAATAACAGTCCAAGGATCGACCCCTACGCCACATGTTTACATTTACGGCAATGGAAGAAAACCTGGATCCTTTTTCTTGGCTAAGAATAATCTAATGATATTAAATATACGTCCATTAATACCATACGAAATTTTTTTAATGAGAAGACCTTAATGCCATATATTCTCAAAGGCTGTGGATATATCAAGCGCTACCGCCCTAGCTTCACCAGCTTTGCCCAGTATATGGTAAAGACGTTAACAGATAACCATTAGGATATCAGCAGTAGAACGTGCTTGCCTATGCATTCTGTTTGTAAGTAAGAAATGTAGCATTCACAAGGTAGTAGACTATTGCTAGATTAATGATTCAAAGATTTTTGCGAAGAGCAGGAGGAGACTGTAGGGCGATAAGTTTTCGGGTCAGTTATTTCACTAGAATTCTTGAACATTGGTACCAAAAAGGTAATTTTCCAGTTATCAGGAAAGTAAGATGCAAGATTAGGGAAGCTATTTGTTTTAGAGTTTCGAGAGGACAGGGGGCATGCTCAGCAGAGAATTACTTTAAGACTATAACAGAGATAATATACGAGTGTGAAAGAACTATATACAATACATAGTTAAAGTAAAATAAATTGTTTTGGACTCATTTTTAAATAATTTCCAACGCTATTGATTATGTTTACCCATTCATTTTTTATCATCATCGCTTATGTTTGAAGTCATATTTTGAAAAGTCAAATAGATAAAATGGTAGATAATAAGCCTGAAGATCTCAAGGTTTCGGTTTCGATTTCCGGTCATGGCATCCGCTTTATTTCTTGGAACTTTATTATTTCCTATTGATGCAATATTCCCCATTCCTCAAAGTAGTTCACATCTGATATTTCGAAATGAGACAAATTCCACAATGTATTTATTACGCTTAAAGGAATTGTGACTGACGGACAACATCTCTATTTAGATAAGATCATGTCTTTAAATAGGATTTTTAAATTTAATTAAACCAACTCTCATGAAAGTTTTGCTAATTCTCTCTAATTAATCTATAAAATTATTGGATGTGAATTACTTTAAAACTTTCAATGTTTTAATTTGTTAAACATTTTCATGTCCGTTTAAATGAATTTATTCGACATTTTAAATGCTTACACATTTCTTGTAAATTGCGAAGGGTCACGCAGTAATTAATTTTTTTATCAACTATTAACAACTATTGCGAGCAAACGAGCATGCATTCCTGTCAATTTAATTTTGTAATTACATTGTTTTGTTTTAAAATAAGATGTTAGTACTTTATGCTATTGCATATTTTTGATTTCAATATTCTTCATTAAAATAGATAGGAGCATATTTTTAAAATAGTAATTTTATTTTCCACCCGATTATTTCACAGGTAAACAGTATCCGTTCTGTCTGTTTGCCAGTCAGACGCATAGTCTCCTGTTAAATAATAATTGCTTACGTAAATTTACGTCATTTACTATTTATCATCATATTTAACCCCATCTCTTTCAAAATAATATACATTATCTTGTTCATTGTTCTGATCTATTGAGGTCACAAACAAAGGAATGTTCTGCTTTCCAATGTCTCTCCTCAATAATTATTTCCTTTTTAGATTATTAATTATTATTAATACATACGTGACTTCGTGCTGAGATGCCTTGGTCCGGGTTTCTAATCTGTCTTCCCCCGCTCTGCGTCGCCCCGTATTACACGGGGAATACAGCCTGTAGGGTAAACCAAGTGAAAAATAGGCTCAAGTGCGTTGTATTTTGAAACAAGCATTTTTGGATTGATAAAACCGAACTAAACAAGGCGTTCAACGTGCACTGAACAGAGTCGGTGAATTGGAAAATGGTTGGTAAATGTGTCCCTTGTGATCTCTTGCACACTTCATCATGATAAATCCTTCAAAAGACCAAAAACGTCTATAATCATATGCACAGTAAATAATGTATCAAGACCTTGACTAACCAGATTATCATCTGTTTAGAAATTTGAAAAAAATTGTTTGAGCACATAAAGATTCACTTTACGTGAATAAATTAAAACAATTTACCTCCACGGGACAGATTTTTTCTCTCTATATACATATCTATATACGTATATATATATATACATATAGATATATATATATCTATATACATATATATATACATATCTATATACATATAGATATAGATATATATATACATATCTATATACATATAGATATAGATATATATATACATATCTATATACATATAGATATAGATATATATATATACATATCTAAATACATATAGATATAGATATACATATCTATATACATATAGATATAGATATACGTATCTATATACATATACATATCTATATACATATCTATATCTATATACATATCTATATACATATATATATATACATACATATCTATATACATATATATATATACATACATATCTATATACATATATATATATACATACATATCTATATACATATATATATATACATACATATCTATATACATATACATATATCTATATCTATATCTATATACATATATCTATATCTATATACATATATATATCTATATACATATATCTATATCTATATACATATATATATCTATATATATACATATCTATATATATATCTATATCTATATATATATCTATACATATATCTATATATATATCTATACATATATCTATACATATATCTATATCTATATCTATATACATATATCTATATACATATATCTATATATATATCTATATACATATATCTATATATATACATATATCTATATACATATATCTATATACATATATCTATATCTATATACATATATCTATATCTATATACATATATCTATATATATATACATATATCTATATCTATATATATATATCTATATCTATATACATATATCTATATCTATATACATATATCTATATATCTATGTACATATATCTATATCTATATACATATATCTATATATATATACATATATCTATATCTATATACATATATCTATATCTATATACATATATCTATATATATATACATATATCTATATATATATACATATATCTATATCTATATACATATATCTATATCTATATACATATATCTATATCTATATACATATATCTATATCTATATACATATATTTATATATATATACATATATCTATATCTATATACATATATTTATATATATATACATATATCTATATCTATATACATATATTTATATATATATACATATATCTATATCTATATACATATATCTATATCTATATACATATATTTATATATATATACATATATCTATATCTATATACATATATTTATATATATATACATATATCTATATCTATATACATATATCTATATCTATATACATATATCTATATCTATATACATATATCTATATACATATATATATATCTATATATCTATATATATATCTATATATCTATATACATATATATATATCTATATATCTATATACATATATATATATATCTATATACATATATATATATATCTATATACATATATATATATATCTATATACACATATATATATATCTATATACACATATATATATATCTATATACATATATATATATCTATATATATCTATATACATATATATATCTATATACATATATATATATATATATCTATATACATATATATATATATATATATATCTATATACATATACATCTATATACATATCTATATACATATCTATATACATATATATACATATATATATATCTATATACATATATATATATCTATATACATATATATATATCTATATACATATATATATATATCTATATACATATATATATATATCTATATACATATATATATATATCTATATACATATATATATATATCTATATACATATATATATATATATATCTATATACATATATATATATATCTATATACATATATATATATATCTATATACATATATATATATATCTATATACATATATATATATATCTATATACATATATATATATATCTATATACATATATATATATATCTATATACATATATATATATATCTATATACATATATATATATATCTATATACATATATATATATATCTATATACATATATATATATATCTATATACATATATATATATATCTATATACATATATATATATATCTATATACATATATATATATATCTATATACATATATATATATATCTATATACATATATATATATATCTATATACATATATATATATATCTATATACATATATATATATATCTATATACATATATATATATATCTATATACATATATATATATATCTATATACATATATATATATATCTATATACATATATATATATATCTATATACATATATATATATATCTATATACATATATATATATCTATATACATATATACATATCTATATAAATATATATATATCTATATACATATATACATATCTATATAAATATATATATATCTATATACATATATACATATCTATATACATATATACATATCTATATAAATATATATATATCTATATACATATATACATATCTATATAAATATATATATATCTATATACATATATACATATCTATATACATATCTATATAAATATATACATATCTATATACACATATATATACATATCTATATCTATATACATATATACATATCTATATACATATATATATATATTTATATACATATATCTATATCTAGATCAATATACATACACCTATATACATATATATACATATATCTATATCTAGATCAATATACATACACCTATATACATATATATACATATATCTATATCTATATACATACATATATATCTATATACATACATATATATATCTATATACATACATATCTATATCTATATACATATCTATATCTATATACATATCTATATCTATATACATATCTATATCTATATACATATCTATATCTATATCTATATACATATTGTTACGGCCGCCCCCGAGTCGGGATCACAAGAGGGGATTGCGCAGCAAATTATAAAAAAAAAGTAAAAAAAGTTTTGTCCAGGAACGGCTCGTTTTCTTCCCGGGGCAATGTTACAAGTGAACCGTGCGTGGGAAGGGGAAATTCTCCAATTTCAGACCAGATAGAGAGAGGGGCCGAAGCTCGGCAAGAGAACAACACACACGCCCAGGTAAGGTATACAAACAATGTTTATTTACAGGATAACGAAAAGAGGATATAGGTATTAAACTAGATAACATAAAAACAAAATACTAGCAGTAAAAGGGGGGGGGGGGTATTTAACGTATCTATTGACGAGCAAAGAAATGACATTCAATCATGAAATAACAACAGAGAGAGGTAAACAGTTTAACTTACACGACGTCGGTAATACAGAAAGATGACAGTCCACGAAACAACGAACAATGTTGGGTGAAGGGAAAGATGAGGTCGATTCAAGTTTGGCAGAAGGAAACGAATGAGTTCTTTGAGGGCTTGGATTAGCGCTATGCGGCGAATATGTCGTTTCACAGCGTCCTCGAATATACGGTGGGTCGAAGCAGGCGTTCGCTTCTTCCTTATCAGTCACGGCTTCGTCGGCCTTGGGTCCGATGGATTCCCTTCAGCAGAAAATCAGGTTCTTTCTTTTCTTCTTCTTTTTCGCTCTCATGAGCACAGGCAATAACGACGTCCAGCAACAACGACGATCAGCGACGAACTGCCCTGTCTCAGCTTCCACTTCCAGTCCGAAGCTAATGGGTTCGGGTAGGGCGATCTCCCTTCTCCCCTGATGGGCTAAATTTAGCTTTTACGAAATCGCAAAGCGGGTGTGAGCCTCCCACCTCACCCACCTACCCGGCAGGCTGCCGGTCCCAAAACAAAAATGATGACATATGTCTCTTTCAGAACCGTCTCTCAAAAATAGGAATGATGAAATGTGTTTTTCTCTGCTCGTCCACTGGCAAATAAAATATAACTAATTTCTAGGACTAGTTCTGCCATATGCAACACCTCCTCACCAAAAAAACGAAAAATAGATTGCTTGGAATTCCTTTTTCGGAATACAGGAAAAGACTCTAGTATGTCTTATCTAGGTTCTTACTACAATGGGTAACTTATTTGGGTGTATCAAACGCGTGATAGGGCGTCGGCACACACATTGTCAGTGCCTCGGATATGTTGGATGTCGAGATTATATTCTTGTAGGAAGAGACTCCAACTTAATAATCGCCTATTTTTACTCTTCATTCGGTGTAGAAAGGTAAGAGGGTTATGGTCTTTATAAACAATCGTGGGTTGGCTCGACGACGAAACATATACGTCGAAGTGTTGTAGACTGAGGACTAAGGCTAAGGTTTCCTTCTCTACAGTGGAGTAGTTCCTCTGACAGGCGTTGAATTTACGAGAGAAGTAACTGACAGGGTGCTCAATACCATTTGGGTCGGTTTGAAGTAGGACCGAGCCGATGCCATGGTCACTGGCGTCGACAGCTAACCGAAAGGGACGCTGAAAGTCCGGAGCTCTCAGCACAGGATCAGAGCACAGCAGCGATTTGATCTGTTCGAAGGAGTTTTGACAAGAATGGGTCCAAATGAATTTGGACTTTTTAGACAACAGCCGGGTGAGGGGTGACGCAACATCAGAGAAGTTCCGGCAAAACTTTCGATAGTAGCCTGCCATGTCAAGGAATCGTCTCAGGCTTCTAACATTGGTCGGGGCAGGGACATCCAGGATGCTTTGGATCTTGGCGTTGATGGGGGATATCTTCCCATACCCAATAGTATGCCCCAGATACGTAACTTCGGCTTTCCCGAACTCACTTTTCGATAGGTGGACAGTGAGATTGGCCCGCAAGAGCCGGTCAAACACTTTCCTTAAGGACGCGATATGGTCGGGCCAATTGTCGTTGTACATGACAATGTCGTCAATGTAGATTTCAACGTTGGGTAAATCCCTCAGGCAATGGTTCATCATCCTTTGGAATGTGGCCTGGGAATTTTTCATACCGAACGGCATGACCCGGTATTGGTATAACCCTTGCGGGGTGACAAACGCCGAAATCTCCTTGGCACGCTCGGTGAGTGGGACACACCAGTATCCCTTTAATAAGTCCAACTTAGTGATGTAAGTTGCCCTACCCACTCTGTCGATGCAGTCATCCATCCTAGGAATGGGGTGGGAGTCTGTTCGGGTAACGGAATTCACCCTGCGGTAATCTGTACAAAACCGGATTGAGCCATCGGGTTTCTTGACCAAGACGCATGGCGAAGACCAGCTACTCTGACTGGGTTCGATGATTCCATGTTCAAGCATGTATTCTACCTCCTGGCGTATTATTTCCGCTTTCTGCGGGTTGACGCGATAGGGGTGTTGTTTGACGGGAGTGGCGTTCCCAACGTCCACGTCGTGTTGGGTGAGGACTGTCTGCTTGGGCGTATCTGGAAACAACTTGCGGGAATCCCAAATGAGGCTTGCCATCTCTTCTTTCTCGTTGTGGGTCAAATGAACGACCACAGACGCGAGATCAGCAAGGATTTCTGAGTTCTGCAATCGTATAGGGTGGTCAGTTTTCCCTCTAGATTCCTCAGGGATATCTGTCTGACGATGCACACGGTCAGATCTAGTGACAACTAGGACAGGATTCGACTGGTCCCTCTCGTGATAAGGTTTTATCATATTTATGTGGCACATCTGCGTGGCCCTGCGACGGTCTGGTGTGTTCACGACATAATTGAGGTCGCTGGCTTTCCGTGCGATTTCGTATGGGCCATGGAATCTAGCTTTTAGGGGTTGACCGGGCATAGGCAGTAGGACTAGGACCTTGTCCCCAACGTCAAATTTTCGAGGGACGGTGTTCCGATCATACCGTCTCTTCATCTTGCCTTGAGCTGATTTTAGATTCTGCTGAGCTATCTCACTCGTCTCCTGCAAACGTGTCCGGAATCGTGACACGTAGTCAAGTAAAGATTTATTCTCTTGACTCTCCTGCAGCCACGTATCCTTAAGCAGGGATAGAGGACCGCGCACGGAATGACCGAAAACAAGTTCAAATGGGCTGAATCCCAGCGACTCCTGGGTAGCATCCCGCGCCGCGAACATTAAGAACGGGATGCCCTCATCCCAGTCGCTGTGATGGTCGAAGCAATATGTTCGCCCCATGTTTTTCAGGGTGGAATGAAAGCGCTCCAGGGCTCCCTGAGATTGGGGGTGATATGCACTGGATTTCACCGTTGTGATGCCCAGGCTGCTCATGGCCTGCTGGAACAGCCTCGACATAAAATTTGATCCCTGGTCTGACTGCACCACCTTCGGCAGTCCGACCATGGAGAAGAAGGTGATCAAAGCTTTCGCGATCGTTCCAGCTGATACATTCCTGAGGGGTATCGCTTCGGGGATCCGGGTCGAAGCACACATAATTGTTAACAGGTGCTCGTTCCCACGTTTGGACCTTGGGAGTGGACCAACACAATCGATAAGGATTCGGCAGAAGGGCTCCTCAAATGCGGGTATCGGATGGAGGGGAGCATCGGGGATTCTCTGATTCGGCTTGCCCACCATCTGGCATGTGTGGCAAGTTTTACAGTATTTCGCCACGTCTCTACGGATCCCCGGCCAATAGAAGTGTTTGGTAATCCGGTCGTGCGTCTTTCGGATACCCATATGGCCTCCCATGGGCATCTCATGGGCTGTCCTCAACACTTCATTCCTATACCCTTTTGGTAAGACTACCTGGTGTACTGTTGACCAGTCCTCGAGGGCGGGTGTATGTGGTGGTCTCCACTTTCTCATCAAGGTACCTTCTTTGATGAAGTACCCACACGGTTCTTCATCCATCTCTCCCTCGTCTACCGCTTCTCTGAAAAGCGGGGCGATATCTTGGTCTTTTCTTTGCTCATGGGCGATTGACGTCCATGAGGTCGGGGTTGCCTTAACTAAGTCTCCCTCACTGGGGGGGGGTCAGGTCTTGGGGTCTCTTCGAGACTAGACATCGATTCTACCTCGTGACCGATACAGGTTTGGGAAAGGTCCACGACTTCACTTCCCATCTCTTCGCCGCTTTCTTCAGCGCGTACTTCTCTGGCCTTCTTTTGGGCCCTTGCCCGGGTCACCACACATGCTGGGTACACTCCGGTGTCACTATTCTCTGGCTTATCAGCGTCCCCTGAGGGGTTTGGCTGTTTCGCTACTTTTAATGGTGGGGGTGCTACTTTCTCCCTGGCCAAATCGTTGCCGAGTAGCATCGCAATGCCTCTCATAGGCAAATCGTCGACCACTCCGATCTCTATAGTATCACATACTATATCGGACTCAAGTGTCACTCTATGAAGTGGAACGCTAACAAAGCCCTTTCCGACTCCCTCTATAATGACAACTTCGCCTGTTGCCGTGTTTGCCCCACGCGGCATGTGTCTTTTCAGTATCAGGGACTGGGTTGCTCCAGTATCCCTTAATATTTTGATATTCGACCTCCTCGTGGGATCATCCACAGGACATATCGAACCGTCTGAGATGAAAGGTATATACTCCTCCCTAATCTCATCCACGTTCGTATTTGCGACGCCTCTCCGTGATGCGATAAACCCTTGTGGTTTATTTGAGGGCGCACCCCTGTTTTCTGCGTCCCTCTTCCTCATCAAACAATTCGCTGCTATGTGTCCCACCCTGCTACAGTAGTGACACCGCATCGTTCTCCATCTCTCCGCCTGTGGACTAGTCAGGGAATTGTTTTTGTTCCGCGGGCTGTCCAGTCGGTTGCTGTTGCCTGTTGGGCTTGCCCTCATGCTAGGACCAGCGCTAGCCACCATTCTGGGGTTAGTGCAGCTTCCGTCAGCAAACGGGTCGTTCGCCCTGCTCTTGCCCCGCTTATGCGTTAACACATACTCGTCTGCGAGTGTGGCCATGTCATACGCTATATCCACTTGTCTCTCGTTAAGATACACTTTGAGATCGTCATGGAAACACCTCTTGAACTCTTCTGTGAGCACTAGCTGTCTCAGCCTATCATGGTCCGTCCCAACGCTTTTGGCTGCGCACCACCTGTCAAAGTAGGTCTCTTTCTGCCGAAAGAACTCTACATACGTTTGCCCGTCCTGCTTTTTGTGGTTTCTAAACCTCTGTCTATACGCTTCTGGCACCATCTCGTAGCTCCGTAGGATTGCGAACTTTACAATGTTATAGTCGGCGCAATCCGCCGCCGATAGGGAGGCGTATATCTCCTGGGCGTTACCCTTTAACACTGTTTGTAGAAGTAGGGTCCAGTTATCGAGCGGCCAGTTCAGGCTTGAGGCGATTTTCTCGAAGTGATGGAAATATTTGTCCACATCAGCTTCGTAGAATGCTGGCACGAGTCTAACCTGTTTAGCAAGGTCGAAGTCGTTTCGCCTCTCGTCGCGCAGTGTTCTTCCATCCTCCAATTCTCGGAGTCTGGTTTCCTGCTCCATCTTAGCGATCCTTTCGCGCGAGCTGGCTTCAATCTTAGCCTTTTCCAGCTCCATTTGGGCCATTGAGAGTCCGGGCGAGTCTGACACAAGGTCGTCCAGCACACCTTCGTCGAAGATCTCATTGTTGACCAAGTGCTCCGCAACAACTCTCACTAATTGGGACTTCCTCATCGACCGTCTCGTATCTAACTCTAATGCTATCCCTACCTCAATTATATTGTCTTTTTTTAATCTCTTGAGGTCCTCGAACGTGGGAGAATTTAGAAAGGCCTCTACTATCGACATCTTGGATTTATGTGTCTCGTTGCCTCGCACCTGCTCCGTCTCTCCAAGGAGTCCTAATTGAACTTGGAGAAAATATACTCCCGGACGAGCCCCCAATTTTGTTACGGCCGCCCCCGAGTCGCGATCACAAGAGGGGATTGCGCAGCAAATTATAAAAAAAAAGTAAAAAAAGTTTTGTCCAGGAACGGCTCGTTTTCTTCCCGGGGCAATGTTACAAGTGAACCGTGCGTGGGAAGGGGAAATTCTCCAATTTCAGACCAGATAGAGAGAGGGGCCGAAGCTCGGCAAGAGAACAACACAAACGCCCAGGTAAGGTATACAAACAATGTTTATTTACAGGATAACGAAAAGAGGATATAGGTATAAAACTAGATAACATAAAAACAAAATACTAGCAGTAAAAGGGGGGGGGTATTTAACGTATCTATTGACGAGCAAAGAAATGACATTCAATCATGAAATAACAACAGAGAGAGGTAAACAGTTTAACTTACACGACGTCGGTAATACAGAAAGATGACAGTCCACGAAACAACGAACAATGTTGGGTGAAGGGAAAGATGAGGTCGATTCAAGTCTGGCAGAAGGAAACGAATGAGTTCTTTGAGGGCTTGGATTAGCGCTATGCGGCGAATATGTCGTTTCACAGCGTCCTCGAATATACGGTGGGTCGAAGCAGGCGTTCGCTTCTTCCTTATCAGTCACGGCTTCGTCGGCCTTGGGTCCGATGGATTCCCTTCAGCAGAAAATCAGGTTCTTTCTTTTCTTCTTCTTTTTCGCTCTCATGAGCACAGGCAATAACGACGTCAGCAACAACGACGATCAGCGACGAACTGCCCTGTCTCAGCTTCCACTTCCAGTCCCGAAGCTAATGGGTTCGGGTAGGGCGATCTCCCTTCTCCCCTGATGGGCTAAATTTAGCTTTTACGAAATCGCAAAGCGGGTGTGAGCCTCCCACATACCCGGCAGGCTGCCGGTCCCAAAACAAAAATGATGACATATGTCTCTTTACGAACCGTCTCTCAAAATAGAAAATGATGAAATGTGTTTTTCTCTGCTCGTCCACTGGCAAATAAAATATAACTAATTTCTAGGACTAGTTCTGCCATATGCAACAATATTCTATATCTATATCTATATACATATACATATATATATCTATATACAAATATATACATATATATATTCTATATACATATATATATATATCTATATACATATGTATACATATATATATCTATATACATATATATATATCGATATACATATATATATCTATATATATATATATCGATATACATATATATATCTATATACATATATTATATATCTATATACATATATATCGATATACATATATATATCTATATACATATATATATATCTATATACATATATATATCTATATATATACATATATATATATACATATATATATATCTATATACATATATATATATCTATATACATATATATATATCTATATACATATATATATATCTATATATATATATATATCTATATTATATATATACTATATACATATATATATCTATATACATATATATATATATATATACATATATATATATCTATATACATATATTATATCTATATACATATCTATATACATATCTATATACATATAATATATCTATATCTATATACATATATATATCTATATCTATATACATATATATATATATATCTATATACATATATATATATATCTATATACATATATATATATATCTATATACATATAATATATATCTATATACATATATATATATCTATATACATATATATATATCTATATACATATATATATATCTATATACATATATCTATATACATATATATACATATATATATCTATATCTTATATACATATATATACATATATATCTATATCTATATACATATATATATACATATATATATCTTATATCTATATACATATATATATATCTATATACATATATATACATATATATCTATATACATATATATACATATATATCTATATCTATATACATATATATATATCTATATACATATATATACATATATATCTATATCTATATACATATATATATCTATATACATATATATACATATATATCTATATCTATATACATATATATATATCTATATACATATATACTATATATATATATCTATATCTATATACATATATATATATCTATATACATATATATACATATATATATATCTATATCTATATACATATATATATATCTATATCTATATACATATATATATATCTATATACATATATATATACATATATATATATCTATATACATTATATACATTATATATATATCTATATACATATATATACATATATATATATTATATACATATATATACATATATATATCTATATACATTATATATACATATATATATACATATATATATCTATATACATATACATATATATATCTATATCTATATACCTATATATCTATATACCTATACATATCTATATACATATCTATGTACATATCTATATACATATATATATTCTATATACATATATATACATATATCTATACATATATATCTATATACATATATATCCATATATACATATATATATACATATATATCTATATACATTTATATATACATATATATCTATATACATATATATCTATATACATATATATCTATATACATATAATACATATATAAATATATATATCTACATATATATATCTACATATATATATATCTACATATATATATATCTACATATATATATATATCTACATATATATATATCTATATACATATATATATATCTACATACATATATATATATCTACACATAGATATATATCTATATACATATATATATACTATATACATAGATATGTATCTATATACATACATATGTATCTATATACATACATATGTATATATCTATATACATACATATATATCTATATACATACATATCTATATATCTATATACATACATATCTATATATCTATATACATACATATATATATATCTATATACATACATATATATATATCTATATACATACATATATATATATATCTATATACATACATATATATATATATCTATATACATACATATATATATATATCTATATACATACATATATATATTATATACATACATATATATATATCTATATACATACATATATATATATATCTATATACATACATATATATATATATCTATATACATACATATATATATATACATATATATATATATATACATACATATATATATATATACATACATATATATATATCTATATACATACATATATATATATCTATATACATACATATGTATATATCTATATACATATGTATATATCTATATACATACATATGTATATATCTATATACATATGTATATATCTATATACATACATATGTATATATCTATATACATACATATATATATCTATATACATACATATATATATATCGATATACATACATATATATATATCTATATACATACATATATATATATCTATATACATACATATATATATATCTATATACATACATATATATATATCTATATACATACATATATATATCTAATATACATCATATAATATATCTATATACATACATATATATATATCTATATACATACATATATATATATATACATACATAAATATATATCTATATACATATATATATATATACATACATAAATATATATACATACATATATATATATAATACATATATATATATACATACATATATATATATATACATATATATATATATATATATTATATATATATATACATACATATATATATATATACATATATATATATATACATATATATATATATATACATATATACATATATACATATATATATATATATATATCTATATACATACATATATATATATCTATATACATACATATATATATATCTATATACATACATATATATATATCTATATACATACAATATATAAATATATTTATATACATACATATATAAATATATCTATATATATACATATATCTATATATATACATATATATCTATATATATACATATATCTATATATATATACATATATCTATATACATACATATATCAATATATATATACATATATCTATATATATATACATATATCTATATCTATATACATCATATATATATCTATATACAAACATATATATACCTATATACATCATATATATCATATATACATCATATATATAATCTATATATTATACATCATATGTATATCTATATATTCATCATATATATATATCATATATATACATATATATATATCTATATATAACATATGTATATATCTATATATATACATCATATGTATATATCTATATATATACATCATATGTATATCTATATATATACATAAATCATATATATATCTATATATATACATAAATCATATATATATATCTATATATATACATCATATGTATATCTATATATATACATCATATATATATCTATATATATACATCATATATATATATCTATATATATACATCATATATATATCTATATATATACATCATATATATATCTATATATATACATCATATACATATATCTATATATATACATCATATACATATATCTATATATATACATCAATACATATATCTATATATATACATATATCTATATATATCTCTCTATATATATCTATATATATATCTATATATATACATAATATATAGATATCTACATATATATACATCATATATATATATATCTATATATATACAGCATATATAGATATCTATATATATACATCATATATATTTATATATATATATATACATCATATATAGATATCTATATATATAATCATATATATTTATATATATATATATACATCATATATAGATATCTATATATATATACATATCTATATATATACATCATATATATATACAGCATATATAGATATCTATATATATACATCATATATATTTATATCTATATATATACATCATATATAGATATCTATATATATATACATATCTATATATATATACATCATATATATATCTATATATATCATATATATATCTATATATATATACATCATATATCTATATATATACATCATATGTATATCTACATCATATATATATCTATATATATATATATATCTATATATATATAATATATAAATACATCATATATATATCTATATATATATACATCATATATATATCCATCATATATATATCTATATATATATCTATATATATATCTATCATATATATATCCATATATATATACATCAGATATATATCTATATATATACATCAGATATATATCTATATATATATATCAGATATATATCTATATATATACAGCATATATATATATCTATATATATTATACATCATATATGTATCTATATATACATAATATATGTATCTATATATATATATACATCATATATATATCTATATATATATACATAATATATCAATCGATATATATATACATAATATATCAATCGATATATATATATACATCATATATCAATCGATTCGATATATATATACATCATATATCAATCGATATATATATATATATCTTTACATCATATATAGATCTATATATATATATATTTACATCATATATATATCTATATATATATATACCTCATATATATATCTATATATATACATCATATATATATATCTATATATATATCTATATATATATATCTATATTTACATAATATATATATCTATATATATATCTATATTTACATCATATATATATCTATATATATATATATATTTACATCATATATATATATCTCTATATATATACATCATATATATATATCTATATATACACATCATATATATATATCTATATATACATCATATATATATATCTATATATACATCATATATATCTATATATACATCATATATATCTATATATACATCATATATATCTATATATATATACATCATATATATCTATATATATATACATCATATATATAGCTATATATATATACATCATATATATATCTATATATATCTATATACATCATATATATATCCATATACATCATATATATATCTATATATACATCATATATATATCTACATATATCTATATACATCATATATATCTATATATATCTATATACATCATATATATCTATATATATCTATATACATCTATATAGATCATATATATATCTATATACATCATATATATATCTATATATATCTATATACATCATATATATATCTATATATATCTATATACATCATATATATATCTATCTATATACTTCATATATATATCTATATATATCTATACATCATATATATCTATATATATCTATACATGATATATATATATATCTATATATATATATATATACATCATATATATATCTATATATACGTCATATATATATTTATATATATATACATCATATATATATCTCTACATCATATATATATTTATATATATATACATCATATATATATCTCTACATCATATATATATTTATATATATCTATATATACATCATATATATATATCTATACATCATATATATATCTATATCTATACATCATATATATATATATAAATATATACATCATATATATATATCATATATATATATATACATCATATATATATCATATATATACATCATATATATATCATATATATAGATCATATATATATATATATACACATCATATATATACATCATATATATATATATACACATCGTATATACATTATATATATATATATATACACATCATATATATATACACATCATATATATATATATATACACATCATATATATATACACATCATATATATATATATATACACATCATATATATATATACAAATATATATATATACACATGATATATATATATATACACATCATATATATATATATATCATATATATTTACATCATATATATATACATCATATATATATATATACACACATCATATATATATACATCATATATATATATATACACATCATATATATATATATACACATCATATATATATACATCATATATATATATATATATACATCATATATATATATATATATATATAAATTTATACATAATATATATACACATCATATATATATATATATACACATCATATATATATATACATACTATATATATATATATATACACATCATATATATATATACATACTATATATATATATATACATCATATATATATATACATCATATATATATATATACATCATATATATATATAAATATATACATCATATATATATATAAATATATACATCATATATATGTATATATACATCTAAATATATACATCATATATATATATACATCTATATATATACATCATATATATATACATCTATATATATACATCATATATATATATATCTATATATACATCATATATATATATATATCTATATATATACATCATATATATATATATATCTATATATATACATCATATATATATATATATCTATATATATACATCATATATATATATATCTATATATACATCATATATATATATCTATATATACATCATATATATATCTATATATACATCATATATATATATACATCATATATATATATCTATATATATACATCATATATATATATCTATATATACATAATATATATATATCTATATATATACATCATAAATATATACATCATATATATATACCTATATATACATCATATATATATATCTATATATATACATCATATATATATATATATATACATATCTATATCTATATATATACATCATATATATATATATATATACATATCTATATATATATATATACATCATATATATATAAATATATATACATCATATATATATATATATACATCATATATATATAAATATATGCATCATATATATATATATATACATCATATATATATAAATATATGCATCATATATATATAAATATATGCATCATATATATATATATATACATCATATATATATAAATATATGCATCATATATATATATATATATATATATATACATCATATATATATAAATATATGCATCATATATATATATATATATATATATACATCATATATATATATATATACATCATATATATATATATATACATCATATATAAAATATTAAATAATCCAGAAATCTTACAATTACTACCCACTGAACTAAAAATGGAGGGACAAAATCCAATAGTAACATATAAACTTGGGCAAACCATACGAAATAAAATTTTCAATTATAAAAAAACAGTAGAAAATATAAATACTAATGATTATAAGGATGAAAATATTCCAGAATGCGAATGTAAGTCCTCACCTTTATGTAATAATGACATAGGGCATGTAATTACCGGTAATTTAGCGATAGTAAAAAATCCTAAGTTGAGAAAGCTCCTTACAAAAGGTCCAAACTACAGAGAACCTAAATGTTTAAATTATACAAAATGTATAAAAGAAATAAATAAAGCATTAGAAACTTTTAGTATATCCATGGCAAAAAAACACAAAATATTAGATTCCACATTTGACGCATGGAAAAATAATATACTCAGATTCGTAACTAAAAAGGTCGAACGTTTAAAAATGTTTAAACATCCTAAAAAGACGAATCCTCTCCTTAGAAATTCACAAATAATTATGGACCTTCAAATACTTCAAAATAAATTTGTAATAGTTCCTATTGATAAGGCAGCAAATAATATAGCTTTTATATGTAAAAAATATTACATACAACGATTATTGTCAGAAGTAGGAATTATAGGTATAGAATCAGATACTTATAAAGTAAGTAATTGTGAAAAAGAAAGTATTATTCTAAATAACACCATTATTTGTGAAAAATTAGGACTAAAATTAGATGAGAAAAATAATAAACTTCCATGTATGTATTGGATACCGAAAATGCATAAAAAACCAGTTGGGGCCCGTTTTATTGTTGCCTCCAAAATGTGTATTACTAAACCCTTGAGTAAGGCTATATCAAATGTGTTTAAATTAATAATTAATCAGATAAATAATTTTCATAATAAAAGAAAGTTCTATAGTAATATAAACCTATTTTGGGTAGTAAATAATTCATATCCAATAAAAGAAAAACTAGATCATATAAATTCCCGTAAAAAGGCTAAGTCAATTTCTACATATGATTTTAGTACCTTATATACTAAAATACCACATAATGAACTAATTAAAGAATTAGGTAACATTATAGATTTAGCTTTTGCCGGAGGTAAAGGTAAATACATAGAATTTTCAAAATCTAAAGCCTTTTGGTGTAAGACTAAAAACAGTAAAACTAGTACTTCAAAAAATGGCCTTAAAATACTTATAAGTCACCTGATTAAAGAAAGTTATTTTAAAATAGGAAATAATACACTAATACAAACAATAGGTATTCCTATGGGTTTGGACCCTGCCCCCTTTTGGGCAAATCTCTATTTACATAGATATGAATACATATATATGTCAGCATTAATAAAAAATGATATATCTAGAACGTATAGTTACCACGGCTGCAGGAGGTTTATTGATGACCTGGTCTGTATAAATGATAGAGAGGAGTTTGAAAATACTAAACATTTAATATATCCTAGGGAATTAAAATTAAATTGTGAACATACAGGAATACATGCTACCTTTCTAGATTTAGATATAAAAATTGAGGATGGTAGATTTATTTATAAAATGTTTGATAAAAGAAATTCTTTTCCCTTTCATATCGTTCGTATGCCGCATAAAAGTAGTACCTGTCCTATGTATATATTTTATGGGAGTATAATGTCCGAATTTCTAAGAATAGCCCGCGTTACTTTAAGGTTAATGGATTTTATACCTCCAGTCACTTCATTAGTAATAAGAATGCTTAAACAAGGTGGAGATAAAAATAAAATATTTAGACAGTTAAATAAGGCAATAACACGCTATCCTGACGCTTTTAAATTATATGAAATAAATCAAAAGAAATTGATAAAAGAAATCCAAAACTCTACTATAAAAATGTATAACATATGTAAATAGTCCATGATAAAATAAATAAATAAATGTATATATATATATATGTATATATGAAATATTTTTATAAATATATATTTTTAATTTTAAAACATTTGTAGACAAAGAAAATAACCAATGGGAAAAAGGGGGGTTATTATAATGGAATCATCTAACTCTATAAAATAGATGTTCTGTAAAATAGAAAGTACCCACTTTGAAAGGAACAACACAGGTAAGGAAACTATATTTTAATACTTTAGAAAAACAAATCTGGAGGCAAAACTAAATTAAATATTTGTAAACTTTTTAAATTAAAAAATAATTATTAAATAGGGAGGTGGTGTCTGATCAACACTGCTGGGATGCCATGATAAAGAAATACTGTTTTGTTTTTAAAATCCCGAAACAGTTTTCATGGTAAACAACTGACGATCCCTTATATATAAAAACATATATAAAAATATATTTATATTAGAGTATATTCTTGGAAGTAAACTAAAATAGTGATTGCAGTAGATTGATTGACTTACTAGACTAAAATCTTTCAACAAAATTTTTTTTTTTTTTTTTTTTTTTTCCCAGTTTTGAAGGTTAAAAGAACTTCCGAGACTATCTATATATACATCATATATATATATATCTATATATATACATCATATATATATATATCTATATATATACATTATATATATATCTATATATACATCATATATATATCTATATATACATCATATATATATCTATATATACATCATATATATATACCTATATATACATAATATATATATACATCATATATATTTATATCCATATATATACATCATATATATATACCTATATATACATCATATATATATACATCATATATATATATATACATCATATATATATACCTATATATACATTTTTTTTTTTTTTTTTTTTTTTTGGCTAAGAAAGCATACGCACAAGCCATGTAAGATAGGCAAAAATTTAATCAGTGTACAAAAATAAATCAAGTTTTCTCTTGAAAGCACTGATAGTAGGCGCTTGGATGACCTCAGCGGGAAGCCTGTTCCAGGGGTTGACAGAACGAATTGAGAAGGATGCTTGACGCCTCTGAAGCCGAAATTTACGACAGTAGAGCTTCTGGTCATGACCTCGAAGGCCTCTGTCTGGCGCACGAGTAAAGAATTCGTCAGCGGGGAGATTGATGAGCCCACTCAGGATTTTGTAAACCAGGATGAGGTCCCCTCGCATCCTTCGAATTTCGAGCGTCGGAAGTTGAAGACGGTGGAGTCTTTCTTCATACGAGAGATCGGCAAAGCCAGAAATCATTTTGGTTGCACGCCTCTGGATGCGTTCAACATGAAGTATATCCTTTCGGAGATAGGGACTGCAGCCTCAACACCGTACTCCAGCAAAGGTCGAACAAGCGTCAAATAGAGTGGACGGAACACTTCGGCCGTCAGGTTGATGAAGGAACGTCGAATTTGAAACAAGACGCCCCGGGCTTTGCTGGACATTTCAACGCAGTGACGAGACGGTTTGAAAGAGCTATCCACTCTTACACCAAGATCAGTTGCCTGAGATACTGAGGCCATTTCATGGTTGTTCGGACCGATAGTGAAGAGCTGGGATGGTCGCGCGCCAACTGGAAGATGACTGCATTTGGCTGCGTTGAGTGGAAGGTCCCAGTCTTGCAGTACAATCCAGATCGGTTTGCAGGATGGCATGATTGCGTCTTTGCGCTATGAGTTTGACATCATCAGCGAAAAGCAAAACTTTGCCCTGAAGTAAGTCTGGAAGGTCGTTGACGAACAGGAGGAACAAAATCGGGCCAAGCACTGAACCTTGTGGTACTCCGCTGCAAGCATTTGCTTCTGCTGAAGTGCATCCACTCACAGAAACTCGAAAAGTTCGTGCTTGTAGAAACGACCTAATCCAGCTGATGATGGACCGGTGAATCCTGTACCGATCAAGCTTGTGAAGGAGCAGGCGGTGGTTTACGGAGTCAAACGCCTTGGAGAAGTCCAGAAACAGGATATCCGCAGCATCGCCATCATCCAAAATCTTGGTTATCCATTCTTCCGTAAGAAGGAGGTTGGAGAGGCAGGATCGCATTGGGACGAAACCATGCTGGGTCTGAGTCAAAGATTTGGTTCGTTCAAGGTGGTTCATCAATGCATTTTTCAGGATTTTCTCCATAACTTTGCAGATGATTGAAGTCAGGCTCACGGGGCGGTAGTTAAGAGGGTCGGTTTTAGCGCCTTTCTTGAAAATGGGGCATACTGTAGCCACTCTCCAGTCCTCTGGTACGACACCGTCTGAAAGTGAGTGATTAAACAGGTCCGCTAGTGGAGTTGCCAGAACTTGCGCCAAAACACGAAGGACTGCTGGATGGATATGGTCAGGTCCTGGGCTTTTGTTGGTTTGAATGCTGGAAAGGGTCACAAAAACTTCTTGAGGAGTGACTTCAATAGCTTGCATTGGCTGAACATCATAAGTCGGCAGTGGAGGAGGTTGTTGCTCGTTGTCCACCCGGTATATTGAGGAGAACCTGTCGGCAAATAGCTCGCACTGTTTACCAGGGTCGCTAATCATCATATATATATACATCATATATATATATCTATATATATACATCATATATATATATCTATATATATACACATATCTATATATATATACATCATATATATATATATCTATATATATATATATATCTATACATCATATATATATATATACATCATATATATATATCTATCTATACATCATATATATATATATATACATCATATATATATATCTATACATCATATATATATATCTATATATACATCATATATATATATACCTATATATACATCATATATATATACATCATATATATACATCATATATATATACATCATATATATATATATATCTATATATATACATCATATATATATATATATCTATATATATACATCATATATATATATATCTATATATATACATCATATATATATATCTATATATATACATCATATATATATCTATATATATATATAGACATCATGTATATATATCTATATATATATATAGACATCATGTATATATATCTATATATATATATATACATATCTATATATATATATATACATCATATATATATATATCTATATACATCATATATATATATATACATCATATATATATATCTATATATATATATATCTATACATCATATATATATATATACATCATATATATATATCTATACATCATATATATATCTATACATCATATATATATATCTATACATCATATATATATATCTATACATCATATATATATATCTATACATCATATATATATATATCTATATATATATATATCTATATATACATCATATATATATATATATACATCATATATATATATATATATATCTATATACATCATATATATCTATATATATATATATATATATATATATATACATCATATATATATCTATACATCATATATATATATCTATATATATATATATATCTATATCTATATACATATATATCTATATACATATATATATACATATATATATATATATATACATATATATATACATCATGTATATATCTATATATATATATATATATATATCTATATACATATATATATACATATATATATATATACATCATTTATATACATCTATATATATATATATATATCTATATCTATATATATATATATCTATATACATATATACATACATCATGTATATATATATATCTATATATATATATCTATATATATATACATCATATATATATATATATCATATATATATATCTATATATATACATCATATATATATATGTACATCTTTTATATATATCTATATATATACACTATATATATATATCTCTATATATATATAGACATCATATATATCTCTATATATACATCATATATATATCTCTACATATATACATCATATATACATCTCTATATATATACATCATATATATATATTTCTATATATTTATACATCATATATATATATCTATATATATTTATACATCATATATATATATATATCTATATATTTATACATCATATCTATATATCTCTATATATTTATACATCATTTATATATATATATATATATCTCTATATATTTATACATCATATATATATATATCTATATATTTATATCTCATATATATATATCTATATATTTATACAGGATTTATATATATATATCTCTATATATTTATACATCATATATATATATATCTATACATCATATATATATATATCTATATATATATACATCATATATATATATATCTATACATCATATATATATATATCTATATATATATACATCATATATATATATATCTATATATATATACATCATATATATATATATCTATATATATATACATCATATATATATCTATATATATATACATCATATGTATATATATCTATATATATATACATCATATATATATATACTTCTATATATATACACATCATATGTATATATATATATCTATATATATATACATCATATATATATATATATCTCTATATGTATACATCATATATATATATATATCTCTATATATATACATCATATATATATACCTATATATATATACACTATATATATACATCATATATATATATATACCTATATATATACACTATATATATATATACCTATATATATATACACTATATATATACATCATATATATATATATATACATATACATTATATATATATAAATTCATCATATATATATATATACCATATATATATATACACCATGTATATATATATACACCATATATATATATATACACCATATATATATACACCATATATATATATACACCATATATATATATATACACCATATATATTTATACATCATATATATATATCTCTATATATTTATACATCATATATATATATCTCTATATATTTATACATGATTTATATATATATATCTCTATATATTTATACATCATATATATATATATCTCTATATATTTATACATCATATATATATATATCTATATATTTATACATCATATATATATATATCTCTATATATTTATACATCATATATATATATCTCTATATATTTATACATCATATATATATATATCTCTATATATTAATACATCATATATATATATCTCTATATATTTATACATCATATATATATATCTCTGTATATTAATACATCATTTATATATATATATATATATATATATTTATACATCATATATATATATCTCTGTATATTAATACATCATTTATATATATATATATCTATATATTTATA
>OY744530.1:16720576-16723076 GCA_963556195.1 Sepiola atlantica | reverse complement strand
ATCTATATATACACACATATTTATATATATAAAGGGTGGGCCAAAATTAGGGTCCTATCTTTAATTTGAATAACTTGATTTTGAATAACTTCCACAAAATAAAAGTTAAACTCACCAAACTTTATGTGTGTGTAGACTGACCCTTCCAAGATTTTTTGAAATACAAATTTAAACCGAAAAACACTTCTTAAAACTTATAAAAACTAAAGTATTGTTTTTTACACTGTTTTGAGTTTTTTAAGCAAAAATAATGTTTTCTAAATGAGGGTGCGTTCCATAGGGCTAATACGGCTCATGCTTGCTTCGGAAGGGGTCCTTAACTTATTCTAAAAAAAAAAATAAATAAATAAATAAATAAAAAAGTTATAAATTTTAAAAAATAGGACCCTTATTTTTGCCCACCTTGTATATACACGTCATATATATATATATATATATACACATCATATATATATCTATGTATATATATATATATACACATTATATATATATCTATATATATATACACATCATATATATATCAATATATATATACACATCTTATCTATCTATATATATATATATCTATATATATATACACATCATATATATATCTATATATCTATCTATATATATATACACATCATATATATATCTATATATCTATCTATATATATATACACATCATATATATATCTATATATCTATCTATATATATATACACATCATATATATATCTATATATCTATCTATATATATATACACATCATATATATATCTATATATATATACACCTCATATATATATCTATATATATATACACCTCATATATATATCTCTCTATATATATATACCTCATATATATATCTATATATATATATAAACCTCATATATATATCTATATATATATATAAACCTCATATATATATCTATATATATATATATATACACATCATATATATATCTATATATATATATATATACACATCATATATATATCTATATATATATATATATACACATCATATATATATCTATATATATATATATATACACATCATATATATATATCTATATATATACACATCATATATATATATCTATATATATACACATCATATATATATATCTATATATATACACATCATATATATATCTATATATATATACACATCATATATATATCTGTATATATATATACACATCATATATATATCTATATATATATATACACATCATATATATATCTATATATATAAATACACATCATATATATATATCTATATATATATACACATCATATATATATATCTATATATATATACACATCATATATATATCTATATATATATACACATCATATATATATCTATATATATACACATCTTATATATATCTATATATATACACATCTTATATATATCTATATATATATACACATCATATATATATATATATATATATACACATCATATATATATCCATATATATATACACATCATATCTATATATATATATATACACATCATATATATATCTATATATATATATATACACATCATATATATATCTATATATATATATATACACATCATATATATATCTATATATATATATACACATCATATATATATCTATATATATATATACACATCATATATATATCTATATATATATATACACATCATATATATATCTATATATATATATACACATCATATATATATCTATATATATACACATCATATATATATCTATACACATCATATATATATCTATATATATACACATCATATATATACACATCATATATATATATCAATATATATATATATACACATCATATAAATATCTATATATACACACATATATATATATCTATATATATATATACACATAATATAAATATCTATATATACACACATCATATATATATATCTATATATATATACACATCATATAAATATCTATATATACACACATCATATATATATATATATCTATACATATATACACATCATATATATATATATATCTATATATATATACACATCATATATATATATCTATATATATATATATACACATCATATATATATATCTATATATATATATACACATCATATATATATATATCTATATATATATATACACATCATATATATATATCTATATATATATATACGTTCATATATATATATCTATATATACACATCATATCAATTTCTATATATACACACATCATATATATATATATATCTATATATATATACACATCATATATATATATCGATATATATATATACACATCATATTGATATCTATATATACATACACATCATATAAATATCTATATATACATACACATCATATAAATATCTATATATACACACCATATATATATCTATATATATATACATTATATATATATATATTTATAATATATATATCATATATATCTATATCATATATCTATATATTTATATATATCTATATATATATCTATATATTTATATACATC